>OW386553.1:5617078-6217078 GCA_936435175.1 Glyphotaelius pellucidus | reverse complement strand
TGTATCTATGCATTATTATCTATTACATTCCTTAATGTCAAACCTCTACGTAAAAATAAAAAATACCATTTCAAATTGAAATATTAACTTTAATATACATCGACACTTTGGGTGTACTTTTTGAGGCTAAACGTGAGTTAATCAATCCACTGCTCTTGGGGTGATTTTTCACAAAAACGGCACTATACAAATCATCAAAATATTATTATTATTTTTAATTAGTTAATGAGGTCTGTAGTCATATTTGAACCACTTTGTTTTTCCAAGATCGATGGAATAAATTGATCGCTTCTTGGATGAATTAAATAAATTTATGGATCGCGCAAATGATTTCTTTCAATTCTTAAAGCTTCTTAAGTTAACCTCTAAATAATTAATAAGCCTGTTATCTTGGTGCATAGCAAACGACATTATTCAAAATAATTTGTACATTGACAGCTGTACTAATACTCAGGAGGCCGCGCTAAAATTTATCAACCTTCGGTCGGAATATCTCTTATATTGTTGACCGTGCTCGCAACTATTGATAATTGACCATAGATGACATATGTGGTTGATATCTTATTGATATAGGGTTTTATCGATTGCCTACATTTTCATTTTGTATCATAAAGAATACCTTTAAAGGATATATAACAATATTTTACAATAAAAAATTTGCTTTGATTGAAAATATGTATACCTTTTTAAACATGTTTATTTTTTCTTGGGAAGATAAACAATAATTAGCTACCTACTCAAATACGCTTTTCATCCAAAGAATGTTTCTTTATGTTATGAAATTAAAGATATCAATATATCTCAATGACATTTAATCTGTACGATAATGAAGGGCAAAGGTAAATCACAATAACACCTGATATATATAATATTACAAATATTTTAATGCAGAATCGCTCGCTACTGTAAATTATAGACGGTGTAACATTATTTAAGTTTTTAAAAGGGTCAAGGCATTTAACTACAAAAGTTTTGATGTAAAAAACATCATGGATTTTTTAAATAAACTGTTTTATAAATCTTTTCTCTTTCAATTTCTCCCTGGTAAAAACCCTACTCTTAATTGATTTTTGCTTGACATTGCTTTGGTTATGTTTTTTTTTATCTGATCTGAACTGAAATAAAAACAGATATTTCCAACGATCGGCTGCTGGTGCTAAGAAGAGTTGGAACTTCGCACTCCCTAAATTTCAGTCAAACTAAAAATAATTATTACTAGCTGGGTTACCCGGCTTCGCTCAGGACAACATTCGAGAGTGTTCTGGAATGTTCCAAAATGATGTTTCCGATTCCCTATTCCCAAACATTCCACGATATACTCCGCCACTCCTTCCAGAACTTTCTAGAGTTCTTATGGAACCTTCTAGAATTTTCTGAAAGACTGTTCTAGAAATTTTAAGAGGGCGAAACTTCCAGCCCTTATATCTTCAAAAGCACGTCCTTTAGGTAAAAACGGGAACCGATATCCTGGAGGTGGGATAGAGATCTACCACACCATTTAATTCCCTTGATCGTACCGGGCCTGTTTTCTGAGTTTTTGCGAGCCGCACGGTTTTTTGGACTTTCTTTTATAATACATATATAATAATAATAATAATACATTGATTATCAACCATCAAAAACAAAAAATCAAAGCAAATAACTGTAACAAAAATATACTACAAAAATATTAAGTTAAATTCAACCGGCTCCAATTTTCATTATTTGTGTCGTGTGTCATAAGTCACGTGGTGTGAGTTGATTCAACATCGCTCCCCGAGAAACGTCACCTGGGAACATCAATCTGGGTAAGTGCCGAGGGTGAATGTCGACCATTGTATTGAAATTTCTTTGAAACAGTAGCGGTGCTCATCAATGTCTCGGAACTTTCGGCAAGACAGATATTCCCAAAGACACAGTACATTCATTCCTGGCGTAATCGATAAGATGGCTCTGGTATCTTTCTCAATGCAAATTGTTTTCTAAAAACTCTTTTTTTCTGCGAATTTAATTTAATCACTCGGGCTTTGACCAAATTTTCTCAGAGATCAAAATATTTCCGCTTTGAAATAAAATCAAGTAAATGGAAAATTTCTGAATGTAACCGAAAACTAAAACCTGTTTTTGATAGGTGAATTAAACGCTTTAAAATTTTATAAATTGAAATAAACATTTAATTATTCAATTTAAAAAATTTGCAAGCAAACATAAAAATGTTTTAAAAATAGCTCACATTACGTTTTTTCCAACTAAAATTACTGACAACGAAAAAAAATAAAAATACATATTTTATTAGACGAATGTATTATAAACGTTATTATCACCTCACTTTAATGTCATTCCAAGTAAAAATAATTCATAAAAATTCCTAAAGTTTCATAATTTTTTTTCAAATTGCAATCGAAACTTTGGTTTGATAAAGGTCTAGGTACATTTTACCTCTATTGTAGTTAATTTTTAGATTTGAATATAAAGCGTGGTGTTTTCTCTTTCTAACCTTTACATCATTCCTTCTTACCGTATTGATCATATTTCTCACTATCTTACCAAAGGAGATAAAACAATTTCTATGTGACCTATATGAGTTGTTCCGAAAAGTGAACAAATTAGCTTGAGGTGTTAATAACTATTTTAGATCTTAATTTGGCAATTTGGTTTTTATAGTTTTAAAATATTGATAAAACATCATTGAATTAATTAAATATTGAATAAAAATTCTATTTTGCCTTCAGATTTTCCCAAAGGTCAACTAACCAGTTTACCACGCAAAAAATTCCTATTTCAAGGATGGCACCAAACAAAAAAATATTTGTTGGTGTCAATAGGTACTATGAACAACCTTTTTCTGAATTAATTAAATTATTTTACTTAAAGATTTCAAACTTAAATAAAATTTATTTCAACAAGTCAAATAGTATGAAAATGTTTTCAAATAGTATGCCAGAAATACCAATACAGTATGAATTATTATGCAAATAAAATTCGTGTAAAGTTACTTTCAGCTGCAAAGTAGTTTGGCATAATCTCCACTTAATATTTTTTTATACAAATTCTTAAAACTATTTACAAATATTTTTTTAACAATTTGTTCACCCCTGAAGCACAAAATTTGATTAGCAATCTTTACAAACAGGTTCAACCAATGTTCAGAATTTGCTGTCATTTATTAGTCAACAGTGGTTATGAAGGTGATTAGTTTTTGAGTGTTTACAAGATGGCAAAAGGTATTTGTGGGACTGTTGTTTTTGCGTTGCTTTTGATGGTTGAGTTTTCACACACGCAAATCAAATCCCCATGTCCAAATGTGTTCTTTTATAGTCAAGGTCCAAAAGGACCGTATGGGGATATCACAGTGTCAAGCAAACTTATCAAGAACAACATGGACCTGAGAGTTATTCTATCGCATAAAGATCCGTTACCCTCACAATATCAGGGATATATAGAACTACAAGAAGAGCGATCGACTGTTCTCATGAATGCGGTAACAAAATTAAATCCAATCAAATATTCCCTCTATTTTCCACAAAAAACGCAGTATTTTTATGTACAATCAATTGCTTTTAATGGTGTTGTAATTTGTTCTGGTGCACCTCCTTTGGAAGCAAATAGAAAAATCGAGTTATATAATCAAATGGTTATTGATGGTAGTAAATCTCTTAACCTTTCTGAGATGATAACAGTTTCCAGACATCACAATCCAAAAATTTCAACTCTCTCGGAAGAAGGAACCAGTACCACACACAACCCAATAATTACACCTTCTTCAGAGGAGCAAACCCATACCAAACATTGTAATCCAACAGTTGCATCACACTTGATGAAGAGACCTCGATCTACCACACCTCGTGGTTCAAAAATAAAAAGTGTTAAGAGACGGTCCATAAAGAGTTCTAGAGAACGAAGGTCTGCTAATTCTGAACAAAATTCAGATGACAATTATATCAGTTCGTACAATAAAAAACAATTACGAAGTGCATGTGGTAAAGAGAGTACTGTTTCCACCAGGAAATGGCCGTGGATTAGCGCAGTCTACATGGAGGGGCCGACCGAGCGGCGGGTGGTTAGCAGCGGAGCTCTCATATCGGATATCTTCGTCATAACTGCAGCCCAGCCGGTGTCTTTCCTCAACAACCGACTGACCCTTCCTAAAGAGCTCTCCGTAAGAATTGGCGCCTATAGTCTAGAAGATGAAGACGACGAAAGTTCAAGTCTGAGAACGGTACAAGATATCATATTCCATCCAAAATTCAAACCTATGAGACTTAAAGTGCAAGACAACATTGCATTATTGAGAATCAAACGGCTAAATTTTAACCAGTTTCTTGCACCGGTCTGTTTGATCCGAGCCGGTCGAGATATTGGTAGCGAAATGATCAGAGGGCAGGTGATAGGTTGGGGGAAAAACCTCCAAAATAAGTTGAATATTTATTCCAATGAAATAGAAATGGAGATATTACCTGGTCATGAATGCAATAAATCCTATGCTATAATTCCCCGATTTCTAAGACCCAACAACTTTTGTGCTCAGAGTGATGAAGTTTCACAGCTTTGTGATGAAGAGCAAGGGAAGGGATTTTATACGAAGAAGTTACAATCCACTCGATGGGTTTTAGCGGGCCTTCTCACTTATTCTATACAGAAATTTCCAGACAGGTGTGAAATAGAAAAAACACGCCTCTTTTCAGATTTAGCCAAGGATGCAGATTGGATTGAAGATATCCTTTTTAACCTTTAGGAGAGTATGGCCACACCATGTATGTCCATAAAAAAATTTGCGTAAAGGAGTATGAACGCACACGGTGCTGCAGTGTTTATAGAAATTCTCCTCTTAGTAATATTAAAGTCTAATATATAATTTTTTGTTGTTATTGTTATATTGATTAATTCAGTTATTTTAATATTTCAAAGGTATTTTTTTAACAAAGTAATTTTTTTTATAATACATACTATAAATTTTTATTTAAATTTTTTTTGGAAAAGCATATCACTCTTTTGAACACTTTTTTCTCTAAAAAACTCACTCACTTCGAGGTTAATGATGGTAATTACTAAAACATTTTTTGCATTACGTGGTACTTATAAGATAGTTTACAGAGAGTTCAGAAGTGCCTCTCAAAGTTTATAACTTATTGGTGAGGTAAATGAATAGATTTTTGTCTTTCCTGTTGAAGAGCAAAAGATTATTACGAGAAGTCATTGCTCAAAATAATTTTGTACTCCACTCGGAACATAAGAACGGCTTCCTTCGAAATGTATCAGCAGATGAACCGCAGCTAGAATTTTAACTGTGCTTGCAAAACACAAAATTGGTTTTAACTTGAGTGAATCTTTGCACGAGTCTCCAGTTGTATTTAAGAATGCACCTAGAACAAATGTTTTCCTCCAATTTTTGCAGCAACTCTAGAATGATTTCCTTCGAAACGTGTTAGCAGATGAACCCACAACTGGAATTTTTACTGCATTCGGAATGTAAATTTACTTTTAACTTAAGTATACAAGTCCACTTAAATTATGGGTACACCCGAAGCAAGCATTTATTTTTGGAAACCAGTTTAAAACGCTAGTTTTCATCAGAATTTTTTAGTAGAATTTCTTAACTCCACTCGGAATTTTAGAATGGTTTCGAATTTCATCTGGCATTAGATTAACTCAACACGTGTGTGCGTCTCCCTAGGTACATTCCCAAAGGGGATGCATGTCGAGCGATATGCTGAAATAGGCCAAGCCACTAGAGTAAAGAGCGAAAAAAATTTTTTTTCGAGTTATGAGAGAATTCTTCTCCTTTGTCTCTGGATCTGAGTTTTTTTTATATTTTATCATTATTATTTAATTTAAAATGAAGTTCTGTAAATTAAACATGACAATAGTGAAATAAAAAATTTCTTTAATGTTTTTTCCTATTATTAAAAAAACAATTATTAAATGATTTTCGTTATTTGTTTTTGGGGTGTTATGCCGTGTTGCCCTACCTCCTTCTTTAGCCAACATTTTGGACAGCGTTACAGTGTCCATCATCAGGGCAGATGTGTAATTGTGACACCCCAAAAACAAATAACGAAAATACTTTTTGGCGTGAAAATCTAAAAACGTATCTACTAAATGATGGTTTATAATTAAGCATTATAGATAATTTGGTGACCGGCAACTCGGAATGAAACCAACTCAGTACCATGTCAGATAAGGCATTTAGAGTGATAAAAAAAAAATATATAAAAAAATTGGTTAAATAGGTTACGTTAGGTTGGGATTATCGGCTAATTTAAAATTATTATTTTTATAGCTTTTAATGACTTTTCAAAGAGGTGTTGAGTTGACTTTATTCTCAGTTGGCATGGAATCAGATAATTTACTTAGGTAGATATCGTAGATTCTTATTTAAATTCTCAAAAAAAAATTTATGAAAATGTGGTTTTTTTGACGCCTGCTTTACTTGTTTACTTCCGTGTTGACATGCCGTGGCTCGAACTGATCGGCATACACCCCCTTTTGGCACAGCCTATTTGATTAATATGTTTTACGCCTGCTTTTGAAAGAATAATAAAGGAGATAAAAAACACAACAAATATAGATAAATTTTTTTGGTAAACTTACCACATTTTTTAATAATATATTTTATTATCAAATAATTACAGGATCTGAACATTTAAATTGGCAGTTGGGGCGTCCCCGCTAGATATTTTGGATACAAATAATGGACATTTTGAAATAGTCGGTTATTCCTCTTTTGGCCGCTGCAAATTTAACTATGTCAAGCTGTACGATAATATTTCTAGGCTGTCAAAACTTCATCATCAGTTCTCTTCTCTTTTGAAGCAATGGTGAAATTTGAACACAATGACTTCACCTGTGAAAAAAAAATAAACAAATTAAAACAAAACACTGATAGGCTTTAAAAGGTGTTTATGGTTTAGCTGGTTCCATGCCAACTGAGAATAAATTCAATTCAACACCTCTTTGAAAAGTCATTAAAAGCTATGAAAAAAATCATTTTAAAATAGCCCATAACCCTAACCTAACGTAACCTTGTTTATATATTTTTTTCATCACTCTTAAGGGTATATTACCGCAAACGCAGCAAAAACGCGGTTTTTGATGCAGTTTTTAGAAGATTTTTATACTGTTTATTAGAAAATAATATTATGTTTTGAACAAAAAAATTATTCTTCTAAATGCAGGAAAAATAAAATATGTTAAAATCTTTAAAACAAATGCATAAAAAAATATTTACACAACCTCTAAAAATAGCTTAAAGTTCAATTATATCATTTAATTCCAAATACAGGAGAATTATAAAAATATACATTATCACCACATCAATGTTTTCTAAACGTCTGTTGAATAAAATTATTTTAAAAAGCATTAAAACAATGCATAAATAAATTAAAACAGTTTTTCAATATAAAGATATTGTCACTAGCATCACGGTATTATAAAAACCGCGACACGAGTTTTTTCTCGTCAGTATACGAGATGATTTGATGTGAGAGGACGTCAAATGTTTTCAAAAATAAATACGTAAATGTGTTGGCACATCAGAAAAGAGGTCAAACTAAAGGAACGTCGTTATGTTATTGTGTATTATTTCAGAACCAGGTTGACTTTTTTACTAATAGCGGCCGACCGGCCACGTCTACAACATTGGGTATAGAAACCAGTGGCGTATAATGTCTTAGGGTGCGCCTTCACCAGAATCATATTCCTAGTTTTGTTTATGTATTTATTTACGCATTACTGGGCTTTTAATTAAATTTCTAATTATACAGTTTTTTAATTGTAATAATGGTATATCTTATAAATTATGTTAAAATAAAATGAGTTGCAAAGTTATAATAGAAGTAACAAAATTGTAAAATAGGTTGCAAACCAACAAAAAGAAATCGACACACTCCTAAAAATTAAATATAAGATTAACGAAAAAATTGTTGAAACTGAAAAAAATAAAAAAAGCGCGTACGTGGAGTCCACACGCGACAGAAGTGAAACTTCTTGTTTATTAGGTATGGATAAAGATATTATTAGTATTTTATTAATTGAACGAGATAATTATTGAGAAAAGTAGGGAAAAAGTTTCATAAAAACACGAAACGATCCTCACCATAAATCTCCCAGTACGAATCTAGCGAACCTTGCAGCAATTATTAAAACTATCTTATTTGAATAACAAACAAATTATGCTATTTCATATTGAAACATGGTAGTTCACATTGCTGCCGCAGGTTTTTAATGTAAACTATGGAATATATTTTCGATATTTGTATTTGGGGTTTTAAGCCGTGTTTCGCTACCTCCTTCTGTAGCCAGAAAGGACATTTATTTTATTTATTTATTTAACGCCCAGATTACTTTTACATGATTTGTAGTGTAATTTTAATTTGACAGATACTTTGAAACTTAGAAAATAATAAAAATAAAATTACATTAGATAAAAGTCATACAAACACAGAAACAAAAACAGAAAAATACAGCTATTTGTGAAGTCGTTGTACCGGAGAGTGGGCAATGTAGTTACGCTTATGAGTGCTCCTGTAGAATATTGTATTTTTTCGTGTTGTTACTGTGGGTATTCGTAAGTTAAAGAGTTGCAGGAGTTCAAAACAGTCAAAATTAGAGTTAAATATTTTGAATAAAAATGTTAAGTCGTTAATTTAACGTCTCAAGTATAATAATGTCATGATGATGAGAAGGTAGAGCTGCTCGTAGGTCATCGAGATTTGATTGTAGTCCGCGGATGTTTTGGTAGTAGATTTTTAAAGTTTTGGTTTAATTTTTAGGTGGAATTGCTTGGATATTTTTGTAACTTCCTAGTTTTTTGGCAGATTCGGTCCAATTCGAGGGGTGGAGCTGAAAGCTGAATTTTTGCAGGTGGATAGTACTTCTTACAAGGAGTATTTTCCAAAAACTCCCCTCCCCCGCTTGCTTCCCCCCCCTGTCCCCTGCCAAACTTTGCAATTTTAGAGTTCTACAAAATCCATTATATCTCTTAAACTATAATATACATCTGAAAAAAATTACACCGTTACACTTCTTAGAAAGCTGCCTAAAAATAAGTTTTTGAATATTTTTCTTATGATTTTTTTTTGTGAGGGAACAAGCAAAAATGTTTCAAATAATCTATTTGCCAAATTTAATAAGCTTTAAAACGATATATAACATTGCTTACTTTTATCCTTAATACTGGTCAAAATCCGACTCAATAGCAGGGCGGCAAGGCGTGCTTGGCGGTCGGGCCTAGCCCACTGGGCTTGCAGATGACCGATTTGAGCTTAGGTAGGTATTTATAGTTTTAAATTGAAACACTGAGTACTTTTTAATTGATTAACGATATAAAAAACGCTTCAACACTTTAACGCTGTTCAGAATGTTTCTTTTATTTCACAAGGAAAAAGTGTATCATGAGAGTCATTTCAAATTATTTTGACGATTGCATCACCTGTAAGAACATAGGCTCTTACAGCTCTTGCATAAGCGAGTCCTTTTAGCACGTGTATCACTGTGGGACCTCCGTACACAGTTTTCCATAAATCTTCTAACCCACTTTCTTCCGTGATCCAAAACATCCCAAATATGACATTTACAAATGAAACTTGAAAAGTTATTTTGAGTGAATTTGCTCTAATATCCTTGTATGCACGCAGTTCACCTTCTAAGCTAGCAGTTTTGTATGCTACAGAAGACATGGTATTTATGGAGTTTAAAATTTCACATGCAATTGTGGAAATTTTAGAGATTTGATCCTGATTTGACATGCCGGGAGAAACAATTTATTTCTTTGAATGGCATTGCAACGCATGCCGGATACCCGCTAGTTAGTAATAA
The DNA here is from genome assembly GCA_936435175.1 of Glyphotaelius pellucidus. Classification (NCBI taxonomy): domain Eukaryota; kingdom Metazoa; phylum Arthropoda; class Insecta; order Trichoptera; family Limnephilidae; genus Glyphotaelius; species Glyphotaelius pellucidus. Next base: position 6,207,283 of record OW386553.1, on the reverse strand, counting down.
AAGTCATTGCATTTTTGTCGTTTGGACTGCCTCACACTTCCCTCTAATATAGTTGAGTGTATACATCGAGATGTCAAGTCCTGGGAATAAAAAATGCTTATTAAGTAAACCAATTTTTATATGGATTGCCTTCTTTCCGAGCTTATCGTTCCTAGAGTAACAAGGTCGATGAATGTTCGTGATCCTTCATATATCTTAGACGCAATAGTATGTAAATAGCGTCAATTAGGAAAGCGTCGTTTAGATTTCGACGAAATGCTAGTTGATTGCAAAATTAGTTTCGTTTTTTATGTTAAATTATTTTTTAGTATTCCTAACTGATGGCGTTTATATTAAAAAAAAAGTTGAATCTTATGCTTTTTACATTACATTATTATTTGTTTTATATAACTGGTGGGCGGTGGTAACTTTTATATAACGACTGGTCGGTGGTGGAGTGGGCATCGCGTTTGGGTCCTACCCGGGCATCCCGTGTTCGATTCCTCGGCCGGCTAAGTCCTCCATCACAACACAAGCAACATTTTTGGGCTTTCTGTGATGGTAGTAGGAGATTTTCAAACATTTTTGGGTTATTCGTAGCCCGGGAATGTCTGTCTTTTTTTTTTTTTTTAAACTTTTTGTAAACAATAATAATAAATATTGAAAATGACCGATATTTTATTTATCATGCCAATATATTCAGATATAAAAATGATCATATATTATGAAAATGATGCTTAATTGAATACCGTATTGTTTTGACATCTGTCAATGAAGAATATGTCGGTTACGAGTCATAAGCTACTGCCTACCGTCTTGCAGTACAGTTGATTGTATCGAATAATTTATCAAATATTTCATCGAAATCTGATAGCAATCATAAAATCATGAACTTTACCACAAAATTAACATAAAACATGCACATACAACTTAATAAACATAATTGGAAAGATGCCCATTATTAAGCGTTTCATGTTCAAACCTTACTCAAGGGTACCATCTAGTCTAATGGATTTGTTCGCTGCTTTGTTTCGTAGTATGTTCTCCAAGCGTGTAGCGTGTTCCCCGTTTGATTTTACTTCATTCCTCCCCGCCTCGAAATATTATTTCGGTTTTCGTAAATTCCCCCTTAATGACTTTTCTAAGTTGGTTTTATTCTGAGTTGTTCGGTCACCGGTTGAGCTGTAGGCCAACTCGGTGGACTCTTTCCTTCGTGAAGCCTTCAGGGAACCCAAACAAAAAGGAACTTCCGATGAGGAAACCCTTACAGCTACAGGATCCTCCAGGGACCCACGGAAACAAATTAAAAGGAATGAGGTGAAATGGGAGACAACAAAAAGGGCACATGGCCTGAGTGCTCAAGGAAACTATCTCCGATAACCGATAACAAGGGAACTACACTGTCTCCGCTTTAAGGGGGGATTCTACTCCAGCTGATTAAAAAAATTGACTTTTTTTTTGAGTAAAAATATACCTGTATACGTGGAGAATATATTCCCAAAGTTATAGATATCATTGAATTCGACCTTTAAACCGCCCCCAACTCTGGGTTATTATTCAAAAAGTATTTAAAAAGACATTGTGTTTTTAAATGATTATATAAACCGCGCCACTTGCATAGAGAGTACCACAGACTAGCAGCGGCTTGACTTGTATGGGAGAGACGAAAATACCCGGACACGATAACGCAGGAACAAACTTAATGTATACGAATGTACCACGTACATTTTGTGAGTTTTGGGTATAGTTATTTTTTTACTTGAACATATGTGATACGGCTTGTTGCGTTTGGGCGATAATATAGCAGACGTATCACGTACGTTCGTGTGTGTAGGGCGGCTAAATATAGTTAGGAGTGGTGCGCCAAGCAGGTAGACCGGAAAACGGAGTGGAAACAAGAGAAAACTTTGAATGTGTTTTTCGCAAAACCACGTTTTTCAATTCAATTCAATTCATTTATTCAGTTAAAAACATTACAAAATAAAAATTTCAATGCTTTTTAAAGGAGAGAAAATATAAAGAGTAGATAAGCAGATTTAAGCAATTTAAATTTAAACTTCATTGAAGCACAACCAGACTAACAGCAACAAAGCTTGCCGTCTAAATTGTCTTTCATTGATGTTGAAAATATCGTTATTCGAAGCGATTCTATTTAACAGCAAGCTCTCCCGACTGGCAAGACCTTTGTCAAGTTAGATCTGCAAGCCAGGAGATAAAACAGTCAAGTTGACTGGAATCATAGCTCATCGAATTTTCATCCAATTCACTTCATTCAAAGTTTAAATTAAATTTTTATTCGGATGAACCATGAATTATAAAAAAATATATTTTAATTAGTTCCAGATATTTTCTAAGGACTCCAGCATTCCAGTAAATTTAGTCGAACCTTCCGCTTGCAGCCGCTACATCTATATCGTCGCGTTAGTTCTTAATTGTCCAAATGACCATTAGAAAATTTTACAGGAGGAGAAGGTTTTCTTTCATTATTTCAATAAAACATTGCAAAAAGAGTAAACGGAATGCGCAGTGTAAACAAGCGGGATCTAGTCCTTTCCACTAAAAAATTAGAAATTACTTGCTTTCGCTTAGAATTGTCCCGATACTTCAAGCAGATGGGTACGGGGTAACACCTTAACAGAGGGGAAGGAGGGCGGGCGGGACAGATTCTCCGCCAGAATTTGATAGAAATTATTTAACATTAAGAAAAGTAGTAATGCAATATTAATTTTTTTAACGCAGTTCGATACCAAATAGTTTTTCTAAGATTACCCAAATTATTGAGTATGTGGTAAAAACAACTTAGATACAGTGTAAAACTCTCGTTAGTTTAAGTGCGTTCCCCCGGTCCGGTACAGAAGTGTTAAATAATTCTTAGTTAAGTGATTAACTTTCATCTTTTATACTTTTTTAGATTTTAAAGTGGAGACTGAACAAAAACTAAAATGGTCGTTTGGACAATTAAGAACTAAGGCGACGATATATATAATATTCAAGTCAAATTTTCAATAGTGTTTTTTCTTGTTTAAATGTACCTTTATATTATGTAACAAAAGTTTTGTGAACAAAATAAACTATATTTTTGAAAAAAAAAGCATTGGAAAAAACACTCGGCTGGACCAGATTCCCCCCTTAATAAATAAATAAGAAAGGCAAACAATCTCAGGTTATGAATAACCTAAAAGTATTTGAATAATAAGTGGAAAACGTTGTTTGGGCAATGATGGGAGAGGTAGCAAAGGATTGAAACTGCAACACAGCGCAGTAGAAATCCATCACTTAGGATGCTCGAAACTACGGATATACTTTGGGAATCACTGTTACTGATCAATAGCTTACCGTGTAGACAGCCATCAGAGCTCCAGCCACACTTCCGAAAAGTACGTCCCACCAGTGATGGCGGTGATCGTTGATCCTGCTTAGGGAAGCAACTGTTGCGAATGCTAAGACGAGGATCTGCCCCAGTACCTTCCAGAGTCCCGGGCCCCCACAACGCTTGTGTAAGTACCACTACACAAAAATCACGGAATTAAAATGGAATATCTGTAGCAAAGCTCCAAGGAAAAGTGCAGTTAAACATAGGTTGACTTTAATCAGCAATTCCTAAGTTTGAAGTAAAAAAGGTAGATGACATTTTGTTATATGGTACCTTTTTCCATTGAAAATAAAATAAATACATTTCATTCATGGGGCAGATAGCTGGCTACCTGTGGACTGATTATTTTTGAGAAACATTTGAAGAAACTTTTTTGTAATTTTTAATCTTGCTCGAAGAAGCGGTGATGTCCAAACCATCTGAGGGTCTCTTTCTTAATTTTGCTAAATACACTTACAGCAGCCTTGCATTCTTTGCGGATTTCCAGGTTTCTCACATGATCATACATGATTTTACCACACATATTTCATCCTTCCTCTGGCAGTTTCATGCCTCACTGCCAAACATCAGGGTAGGTACCAGAACTCCTTTGTGGACTGCTAGCTTTGCTTTATGTTAGCGCCAATGCCATTCAGTCCTCCATTAATGGAGTTACCTGCATTTACCCTTCTTCCAATTACTGTATCAGCCTTCCCATCTCTCATATACAAACTTCCCAGATACAAAAACCTGCTCCAAGTATTCATCATTCACAACTATGTTGCACCCAGTTTGCTTACTATTTCTTTCAAACACCATGATTTTTGATATACTTACATTCATCATTAACTCATTTTCCATACATACTTCGTTCATCTTAGACACGAGAGATTGTATATCTTCCAAACTTTTAGCATAGGCAAAGAGAAAATCTGATCCATGCATCCCCTTCCATTCATAAAAGCACCTTGCACATCCCTTAATTTATCCTTTGTTTTAATTTTTACCCTTTCAATCAATATTCTACCACACAGTTTGCTGACCGAACTTGTCAGGCTAATAGCCCTAAGATTCCCACATTTCATACGTCACCCTTTACCATTGTATAAATGATTATGCATGATTACAGCCTTTCTATATTCTAGTGGATTGTAACCTTCTCTAAACACTGGTTAAAAAGCTTGCACAACCATGTAAGAATAATACGGCTATCTCCTTTAAAGTATTCGGCAGAAATATTGTTGAAACCAACAGCCCATGGCTTTAATAAACACGGAAACACCTCCTTTGATAAAACAGAGAAGTAAAGCCAGTAGAGGTATCTTTCGACTGTGGAATGCTATAGTTTTGATTAGCAACATTAATTACTAAACTTAACTTGTTCAAATTTTATAATCTAATCATAATAGATAATGTTGTACTCACGAAAACAAAAAAAGCGAAGTGAGTGGAAAACATGGCATGTCCCGAAAAGAAGCTTTTGTAGCTGTCAGTTATTTCTGAGACAGAATATCTCTGGTTGGTGCACTCATAATTTTCTACGAACATTCTGGAAATAGGGACATGTTAGAATGTATTTAGAACCATACATACCAAAAGAAAATTTTAAATGAGTAATGAAATCAAATGGGTCAAGGTTCTTAGAATATACATCTAAGAACCTTGAAAATGGGTGGCATAACCGTATGAAGCTGTAAGAACATTAGCTTTCATGCAAGGTTTCCAGTAATCCAAAAATAAACTAAATAGATTATGTATTAGGAAATGGATGAAAAACACAGCTTGAGTTGTTAATTTTCAACACATTTGACATTGTCTCATTTAAAAATCAGCACTTTTTTGTTATTTTTACATAAAATCCTGTTAAACTTTCTAAGCCCATTTCAACTTTTAAGCCAATACAATAAAAGAAGTGAATGGTGCTGTTGATGAATTATGACGATGTAAAATTTTAAAAAAGTTTGAAATACCTCATCCTATCCTGGAAATTATCACAATCCTTCTAAGTCTGTATTTTTACATGGATAATCAATACATTTTGTTGTAAATTTTTAATAATACCCTTACCCAGTTGTACAGTTTACTGCTTTATCAGGAGCACAGATCGAAAAGAAGGTTGGTCGAGGAATACCGGTAACGTGTTTGCAAATAATTACAAAGAATAACCCAATGAGGACCGTTTTTAAATATCCACGTGTCCAAGAGCATACTACTTTCAAATCTTGAATGCATTTTTTGAAGGAATATTTATCCGAGTCGCCAGCGTGCATAAGCGTTTCATTCAGAACCATCTAAAATTAGAGAAGAATAAAGTGACATTATTTTGAAAAACCTGAGATACCTACAAAACAGTACCTGTCGTAAAGCTGTCGCTATAACTTACAAAAATCTGATTATTTGTAAATTCCCCCTTACTATATACCATAAGGGAAAACATTGCTTACGCAATAAGGAAGTTGAGTTCCTTATATAATACTAGTATTTTTTTTTTTAAAGTTCGTTTTCATAATTAAATTAATTCTCCAAGTTTAAATTTTATTAAGCCCGCCAAAACGAGCGGAATCCGAGCGGTAAGAGGCGGGGTGTGTGTGTGACGTCATTTGGGCTCTGAAAAACACGTTGCCTGGGCATTTTGTATGGAGATTTTTTTAATTCTTCAATAAGAATTTCAGTAATTTTTTTTATCAATGTTAACCGTCTATCAGAATTAATGGTATTTAAAATATATATCTATGGATCAAGATTTCATAGTAAAATTAATTTTTAAAGTTGGAACATTTATTTCTCCCGCCTAAATTTTTCCCAGCACGGTATTGCCGATGATTGACAAGTGACAGTTGTTGTCAGGCATTAGTCTCCCCCACACGTAGAGTTCGGAGCGGAATGTGCCCCGCGCCTCTTCAGGCCACCACGCAGAAAAGTCTCACAGTGAACTGCGCTGTAAACCGTTATATTACTTTCGGTCTTTACTTTTCTGTGCGGCGGCTTGAAGTGGCGCGGGGCACGTCCCGCTCCGAACTCTACGTGTGAAGGGTACCATACAGCGCCGAATCAGCTGTTTGACGTTCGCCATTTTGGAATTCAGAATTGGAGGGTTGCGAGTACATTACAATTATTTTTGTACAGTTTAAAATAAAGACATGGTACGTAGATACAGATTAGTATTATTAGTTTGTATTGATTTGTATGTTATGGTCACTTACTTAAACTAAAAAGACTCATAACAAGGTAGCAAGCAAAACTGTTTGGCATATACCTCTCTCATCATAAACAAACCATCTCTCATGTAATAGAAAGAGATGCACCAAAGACATTCCAATGACCGTACAAACCGAAGTACAGATGACGTCAGAATTCTTTGGACCAATCATCACATTTATAGTTAAGCTTTTTAATCATTTTTTAAGAACGTTTAATTAATTCTAAGAATAATAATATAGAAATATATTTATTTTATTATTCTACACGAACATATTTTTTATAAGTCAAAATATTTTTCACTCAACTTCCTTATTACGAGGGACTTACTAGGCAGAAGATAGAATTTTATTTTCATCGAATAACAATTTTGAAATAAGCTGTTTCCAAGCAACATATCTGTGTGCATACTGTGGTAGAGTCAACTCTGGCTGTGATGTTTGTAAGTATTTTTCATAAAGACAATTAAGAGTATAATATATTATAATGGTTAACACATTATGAAAATACTTACCACTATGAAATGCATACCCAAACAGATAGATACTAACAGCAAACCAGAAACAGTATCGGGTCCAGGAGTGAAAGATAACGTCGGGTCATTGCAATAAAATCCTGATTTGTAGACGGGGGGGTAATTTTCCGATAGAAAAGAGTTTACCACCATCACTTGAAAAATAAGAAACATAATTTAGACATTATCTGACAGTAGGCAGCTGTACAAGTAGTGATGTAAATACCATAGTTTTCATAATAAATTACATGTACACTCACTGAATAGACATACATACTACAAAAGCTGAAATTCTATGATTTAAATGGAAACCAAAGTCTCTACTGACTTAATTTCTTTTGATTCTAACCCGTTTATGGTCTGTCTCTTTTACAGTTGCCTGACAAATATTGCCATCCCATTTATCAAAATTAAAATTTCAAAACGAACAAAGACCTGTATTTGAAATTTAAACAAAGAATGGTCAGACTTTTGGATCGCAATTATTGTGATCTTTATTCTATGCATACATTATTTACCTAATTAAATTAAACTCACTTAAACTAATAATAGGTACTTTCTTTGAGAAGATGAAAAAATTCAAAAGAATCTATAATAAATATTCTTACGAAATATGAATATTGCTAGATTGACAATCCAGCTTCCAGACATCATTAATATTGTTTTCCTTGAATTCGGAGTTGAATAACACCTGAAAGAAAATAAAAAAACATTGTAAAAAGAAAATAAGATTTTCACATAATCTCCCTGACCTAATCCTAGCATTTTTGAAATGATACAGTTTAAAATATCTATCTCTGTCTAGATATGATACAAGATTCGCACTCTCCTTCTTTAACTTGGTATGATTTTAAATAAAGTTTTAATCTGCCACAGTCAAACCATTTTTACAATCCAGTTCTTAATTTTCATAAATAAATCACAACAATGTTTCTAGAACAAGAGCACAAAACGTAACAATCAAATAAAATTAAAATGTATTTTAAAAAAGCTTAAAAAATTATGTTATTAATTTTTTTATGTTACCATGTCATTGTAATAATTCGTAAGTTACTATTATTCCGATTTTCGTCCAAACTCAGTCAACTTTGAGATGCTGTATATAATTAATTTGTTAGGTTATTTCCTCTGGTAGCAAATAGACTGATAAAAACATCAAATGATGGTTCATGACAATGTTTATTGTAACAACATTTAAGGGGGACTCAAAGTAAACTGAAATTAATTTTTTTTATATAAAATCAGAGTGTGCACGCAGTAGAAGTGAAACCTTCAGAAAACTAAAGAAGACAATAGCGGGTAGACTACGAAGCACCGCACAAAGAGGAGACCGATTCTCCAGCAGGCTAAATCCTGCAGATGTGTTTGCCTCTTTTTAGTGTCACTATTTTTCATTTCATCGAGTTTCAAATCAAAAAAAAAAAATTTTCATTCAAACTGCGATCACTTTCAAATTACTCTTCAATTGATGCAATGCGGTTTTCAAATCATTTCTTCCACTTCGAAACTTTTCTTCTGATGGATTTAGACGTGTTTGGAGACGAGATCTGAATAGCCAGGAACTTCCCACTTTCTTCCCCTTTCCCTTCAGCCTCGCAATATACCTAATTGAGGATGCCACTGTGGAGGAAAATAAATTAAAGAAGACTCCCCTTCAGAAAAAAAACCAAGTCATAAAATTAGAAGAAATATAAACTCGAATTGTATTACGACATAGGTAATTGTAACTGTTTAAAAAACAACAAATAAATAAAAAGTCCTACTGGCTCCAAGCACATGTGACTCTTGAACTCATCAACCACAACAGCCCAACAGTTTTTAACTTTTTATATTTCCGAATATTATGTGAATAAAATTTAGACATATAAAAATAAATGGACAATTAAAAAATATACAGATTCTTTCGGGTCCCCCTTGTACAGATTTTCTAGAAGGTTGAGTTAACAACTGAATAAGTTTAAAAAAATATTGACGATAATACAATAATAAATATTGTAATCAAATAATGATTTGTGATTAGTAAACTACTGCTGCATTCTCAATAAATATTTACAGTTTTTATCTTACCACCATGTTTTAATGGTGGGGTCTAGAAGTACTTTAAAAAATCTAATTTAATAAATATTATTAAGAATTGTAGATTGATAATGGCTTGGAATGCCAAATCAGCTATCATAATAAAAAAACTGAAATAATTGCAGAATTTAATAATATTTTCCTTTGGCCTTCGTGGTCGAGAAGTAAGGCTCTCAACTAGTGATCCAGAGGTCGCGGCTTCAAATCCCGGCATGCCAAGTAAATTTTATTTGATTTTTTCCACAATATTCATTTAAAAATAATGTAATGTATATTTGCGGCATGTTCCGTAGTGGAAGATCCTCTCAGTATTTCCATTCAGAAGAATTGGCTTTAACCTTGTTTGGTGATCAGATCTGAATAGCCAAGCACTTCCCCACCTTCCTCTTCCCCATCTCATTCTCCTCCCCACTACCTTTAGTCTCACAGCATACCCCAATTGGGGATTCCGTAACCTTACTGGCTCTACTCTTTACTGGCCATTAGCAGCTATTAACAGCAGCAATAAAAAAATATTATTTATTTTAAATTATAAATAAGTTTAATTTTTTTCATTAACTCCACACACGAAGCCCTGAGAAAAATAATTTCCCTCAGGGCCTACGTCATCTTAGAAGATGCTATGTGGTGGGTTTTTTGAGGAGAAAAAGGAGTGAAGTTGTAAGGAGGAAACACAGAAGCCGGAAAATCGTTACACAGCCTAGCTGTTGAACTCAAGAATGAGTCCTAGAAGCGACATGTTCTCATATGTAACAAATGTCAACCATGTATGTATGTTGGGTGTGCGTTTGGCATGAATCCCGGCTATCCACCGGTGCCGAGGGGATCAATGACACTAGTTTCTCAGAGCATCTTCCATTGAAATAGCGGTAGAACAATGGCAGCATTCCCACTCGACGCCTGTGTTCCAAAGATTGCAATCCGTTAGTTTAGACGGGAGAATCAATTAAATGGACCGCCTGTTTCTGCACAGAGTCGAGGGTTTTTTTTCAGATATGTTGGGGCTCCAGACCAATTCGGCTGCCAAATTCGACCGTGGGGCGCACTTGCGATTTGTACACAGTTAGCAGTTGTGTACTATTAAAGTATATGCCGGCCCTGAACGCCAACTTAACCCTCTCTGGCTTCGATGGAGCCAACAGAGTTCAATGAATTAAACACGGTAACAATAAATACCTTAAAAATCTCTATTTCATATATTCTTTAGTGATGTTTCTCAATAAACAGAGTTAAGTATAAGTACTACATATTTATATAGTGTTCATGCTGCAAATTCTTTTGAAAAACTTAATTTTATTGCATAGAATTGCATAGAGCCAATCTTGGTTGAAGTTGTCTGCTTCAGGGTGATGAATATAGCTTGAACCCTCCAAATTGAAAGACATCTGGAAATTATCAACAAAAATTACTTTTTTTCAAACTAAACAAACAATGTGTTCATAAGATACAATTATTTACTGAAAAATCTGTCTTATAAAAATATTTTAAAGAAGAAATAACAGTTCACATACGTGTGAACTATTTATTTATTTATTAAGGCCCTTTTTAGGGGGCTTTTACACATGAAAAGTAAAAATTATACATTTTTTTATTGTACGTAAATGAACTGCCTCAGTGACAGCATTTTGAATTTGTTTTTTTTTATTTGTTAATCTTAGCTCCTCACAGGAGGCCCTGAGAAAAAAATTCCCCTTGGGCCTGTGTCATCTTTGGGGATGCTGTGTGTGTGGGTCTTTTTAGAAAAAGGTGAAAAGGAAGTTCTGAGAAAGAAAAAGGTGTGAGGAGTGGTTAGGAATCTGGGGGCCATTACGACCAGGAGTGATGGACATATGAATCCATCCCTCTCACTGCGGTAAGACGATTTTCCGAGCTGGCGAGATCAAAAGGTCTCCCGCAACCAGTCTCTTCCGATCCGGCCTACCATGCAGTTGAATGGTAGATGCATCCGTCTCAAAGATTCAGACAAACCACACCCCGTGAACCCGGGCACCCCTGTTAAGTCACCAAACATAGAGAACCACTTGGAGTGACCTATGGCAGAGGTGTTGGATATCCAATAAATGCTTTCCGGGGCGGCGGTACCCATACCCTAATTTTGTTATTTCTCCCCAAATTTGTTGTTTCCTCCCAAAATTGTTTAGTGATAAATTGAAGATCTCCACTGATTAGATATAATTATTTCCTCCTATAGTATTCTGGGAACATCAACTACATCATTTAAAATTTTATATAGAAATACCATACATAGTCAGTGAAAATCTTTCTGTCTGACAAATTAAGCATATTCATATCATTTAAGTGTTGTAGCTGTACAACATAATTGCTGATTTTGCCATTTTAAAATTTAAAAAAAACGTAAGAATTTATTTTGTGTTGTTTCAACTGCTTGTATATGAATATTATAATGTGGGTTCCAGACTGGAGAATTGTACTCAAGTTGACTTCCAACAGAGACAAAATATTACAGTTTAATATTATTAATAATAATAATCATTTCTACCAGTCTACATCAATCATACTATATAGTAAAGTAGTCCCAGAGAGATGTCGTAAGTGACGTTATCGATGATCGTCCTAAAATGTTTACATAAAAATCTCCTTTCTCACACATCTTGTATGAAAACGAATGTGAGAGATGTTAGAATGTTTTCATCACGTACAAACTCTCCCTGGGAGTATTTTACTAAATAATCATGGAGTAAAAGCTTCGAATTATACTTGGTCGAAGAGTAAAAGTATAAAATTACGCAACAGTTAAAAAAATGAAATAATTTGACAGGCCTCTATGGGAACATCCCCGTGTTGGAGCCTGTTGATGGTGATTGTGAAGAAGACGCTGGCAGTCGCTTGAGGAATTGGATAACTCGGGGTTGGAATACTGAATGTGACCTAAACAGTTTTATTTGTTTATTAAGACATTCACAGAACATTAACATACAAGTTATAAGGTTTATTAAACTAAGTTATTACACGGTTATAGCAACTATTATGTAAGTCCTTAGAATATCATTAAGTAATTTCGCCTGAGATGTGAACGGTTCTTAAAACATATAATTAATAGCAATGAATGGATTTAAAAAGTATTCTTTTATACTATCTGGTCTGTGATTCAATAGATTGTCACGCCAGTATTATGCCATGTTGCGCTGCTTTCTCTATGAATTTCAAACACCATGGGGATAATCCAATGAATCCCCTCTTGACAGAATACCGATCCATTTGTTTGCGTAGCTTCTGGCAGGAATCACTCGCGTTCAAATTAATTTCGATAATAATCTTGCAAGATAAAGTGTTATTTTTATTATACTATATAATAGATTGGTATATATCTACAGACATTTAATATTATTTTGCGTTTAGATATCCGATTAGCATAATTTGACCATCAAAATTTTTGTCTGAGAAATTTTATGTTAGGTATATTCGACCGGTCAGTGGTTGAGTGGGCATCGCGTGATCGATTCCTCGGCTGGCTAAGTTCTCCACCACAACTTAAGCAACATTTTCGGCTTACTGTGGTGGTAGTAGGAGAATTTCAAACATTGTTGGGTTATTCGTAACCCGGGAATGTATGTCTTTCTTTTTAACAAAAAAAGAAAATTCTCCGGCTGATGAGATTACGATACAGTAGGTACATGTAAAAAATGTCAATTCACACCATCAAAGAAGTGCTCGAGCCGTCACTGCTCCTAATGCACGATGGCGGTAAGGTTTAAATTCACGTTTTATTCACGAAAAAAACATTGCCATCGTGTTCTATTTTATTTTGCGAAGCTCAGGCAAAAGTATTTAAATGCTTTACGATCATTTTCCAAAGAATTTATTTTTCCTCATTACAAAATAAATCCAAAACTGAAAAGGGGTTCATAAGTAGGAGATTTGTTTAGTTTAAAGCAGTTTTTGTAGGCATGATACTTTATTGTTTTCTGGGCTTATAAAAAGACTAATAAAAAAAATACTCAATTATTTCAAAGGCAAAATATGTGTTCTACTAGCAGCATTCAATTAACCTCTCTGCGAGTGAGTTTTGGCAAACAAAACTGTACGTCAGGACTGAGTTTTTTTTTGGTTCATTTTTAATTTTTTTTTTATAATTATCGTAGATTAACTAAAAATAATATTACATTTTGAATATTGTCGACATCAATCCACAAAAATAAACCAATATCGAAAAAAAACATGTCCATACAAAAAAACTGCTTCCTTCCTCTGACGACCTCTAAATGATGCAAAAAGAATTTTTAAACTAAATATGTGAAGTTGGCATTGTAGGTATGTCTTCCAAAACTTCAACAAACTACGCGCAGATGTCAATAGAAGCCACTTCAAGTCAAACAGTTTCATTAAATATGACAGTATTTGAATAATAGCCGCGGACGAAACATTTACTCTTTTGAGCATTTTTTCGCTTCGACGAACCGTTTCGTCCATACTCGTAGAGAGGTTAAAGCATAGGTTCTCAACGTGGGCGATAACGCCCCCTTGTGGGCATTTCAGACTTTCAGGGAGGCGGTAAAAGGCTTAGAGAAAATTAGGGGGCGTTTCAAACTTTCAGGGGGGACTAACAAGAAATTTTGTTGAAGACAAGGATGATGCTGTGTAGAGGCCTGGAGGATCCTTTTGAAGGATTTTAATGGGTGAACCTAGGTTTTAAAGAGACCCATGTTGTAGGTTGTAGGAGGAAAATACAGCTGAGCTGCTGGAAAACCACAAGAATGAATTGTATTTCCCATTCTCATGTGGCGTATGTCAACCATGAAAAAATTTGGGCAAGTGTTTGGCGTGCCCCTCGGCTGTATATTGGTGCCAAAGATGTGATGGGATATTTTTTAGTTATATTTTAAGTCTGAGCATCCCTGGTGAAGAATCACAAATCTGAATTTGACCAACTAAATATTTGCTCTTAAATTCAATATTTTATGTATTGCAAATTTATCATCTAACCTAAACAGATAAAACTAGGAAATCAAATAAAAATTATGCAATTAAATAGTCAAACATATTGGAGTAAATACTGATGTTTGACTGGAATTTGAGTCTTCAATGGATTGATTACATTACTTCATAATAAGAAATGAATCTTTATTGAACTTAGCATAAATATCCCAGTCTCTTTGACTACTTTGAAGGTTGAGATAAGGTTTTGTACAGAGGGAACCAAGTTGACAGAAATAATGTTATGACAATTCCATTTGTTATACAGGGTGGGGCGGAGCCGACTGACGAGTTTAGAGAGGGCTGTAAATAAATAGCAGTACATCTTAGAGAATAGTAGTTTGTTTTAAAATCAGTAGGCAATCTCATTTTTTACATCACATTTTAAAAATTACATAAACAAGATGGCGGCCGTCAGCAGCAAAACATTGATGAAGGCGATCTCTGAAGTTTTTGCAGGATTTTCGGCACATTTCGTTGGGTATAGCCACGATTTCTTCAGTAATTCACTCCTTCAGATCTTCTAAGGTGTGGGGACAAGTTTTTAAACCCTTAGATTAAATGTAGTTGTTCCATTCACAGCACATTCAGAGAGTTGAGAATGGGCGCCATTGCTAATGAAAAAAGTTGCTCTCGGAGGGATTTGCTGAAAGATTTCCTAGCAGAAGGGATGGAATGTCGAAGTGTTGATGAAAACCCCTTTATGTGGCGATCACCAAAAGGATATTTTCTTAAAACAATGAAACCTTGGTGTACTCGGTCCAAATCATGGTAAGGATTCAAAACGGGACGATGCTGCCTATCCCCACCCCGCCCCGAGCAGTGGTCCGTCGGCTTCGCCCTATCCTGTACAAGTAGTTTGTAGGAAATTTAAAGATCAATGAGTATAGTACCAATATTCCATCTTGATGGGGAGAAGGCTCAAATATCTGAGAAGTCATGTAGTGGATTTAGAGACCAATAGAAATCAATGCGAAATTTGTGAAAACAATGTTTATCAGCATAACAGCTTTTAGTCAATAGAACTGTCAAACATCATTGTCGAATGCAGTCTCTTGCTAGCAAAAGTAGACTAATCACCCAAAATGCAGATATAGCTAGACTGTTACTTGACTTATTTATTACACATGCACTTTCAACATCCTTCAACAGATGTCGTTAGTATAGTCAGTTATACGCAGTTTTGTGGAGTCACAAAAGATGTCAGTTAAGTAGTAACTTAGAAGAGTACCACTATCACAGTTCATGTCTAACTAATAGCAATATATTACGATAAACGGCTGGGCTTTGACAGTGACGCGTGCTCAGCTGCAAAATAACTTAGAGCAGTGATTCACAAAGTGGTCCAGGTGGACCCCCACGGGTTCACGGGAGACTCTACAGGGGTCCATGTAGACATGATAAAAAAATGGCGGTCCACAAGTTGTAAGTGGGGGTCCACGAAAATTTATCTGCAGGCTTTTCTCTATCTTTTGTGATAACGGAGATTATCGAGATAACAGACGTGATCTCCTGTCAGATTTGTGTGATTTTTACATATTTACTGTAACATATTTTAGTTTAGATCGTTTTAAACATGAATTCCTGCAAGAATGCAAGAATTATTTATTCATTTCCTGCAAGAATTATTTATTCATTTAATGTACGTTGTACATATAAAAAGCAAATAAATCACAAAATCTGTCAGGAGATCACGTCCGTTATCTCGCTAACGATCCCACAAACGATAGAGATTAAGCCTGTTGGTTGTGACAGACCACAACTCCAGTGTTATATTCAATATTCAGTCGACGCGTGTTGAGTTTTGGGAATATGGTAGAAATGTTGCAGCAGGGGGGGTCCACCGAAACCAGTAAAATTTTGAAAGTGGTCCACGAGAAAAAAAAGTTTGGGAACCTCCGACTTAGAGCCTCCTACAGAAAGGAAGTCTGGTCCAGTTAAATATTCATTGTAAACCTTACAATAACGTAAATAAAGCAAATTATAATTTGACAAACCTAAATCTTATTTTTCCCAAACAATATTTAAGTAATCTTAATCTCTGGGATTAAAGAACATTACAATTACGAACACTGGCTACACTGTACACTTGTAATATTTATATGTATAATGGTTTACATATGTGGTTTAATTAATAAATCACTAGTGTAATTGGTGGTTTGCCACCAACCACTTGGTAATACTATGAAAGCCTTCATCTTATGCAACTTTATGACGGTCGTGCCAGACCGCCTAGTTAACTTTTTTAAAGGAATTGAGCTACTGTGAAAAAGTAAGGTGAAACCCGTGGTATTACTATAGGCCCAAATCTTGGCGCTAATGGGATATTTGCAGAAGAAGCTCTGATTTATGAATTAGTATATAATATAATGCGTTTACATGTTTTACCTCGTATTTATGAAATTCAGTGCACTTGTCATGTGAGTAATCGTGATATCGAATAAAATACATCCACTCAGCGTCAAAACACCATTTGCTGATAATCTTCTCCACCAGGGTCTTCCCCTTTTGAATGGTAAAGTCTCGAATGAGGGGGTAGTGCTGAGATAGAGAACTATCCACAGAAAACTCTGAAAAAAATCATTGAAATTTTCACTAGTACAAAGGTAGTAAAAATATGTTAATAATTAATGCAATATGATTATTTAAAAATGATGTTTAAATAATCATGTTGCATTTCCGAAAGAGTTATCTGCAAAGATGTGGTTGTGCGGTATGTTAACCATATTAACCCTTCCGCACCTAAGGGGGGTAGTAATACACATCATCCAAACAAGAGTTTTGTGCTATATCTAAGTTGTTTTTTACATCACGTACTCTATAATTTAGGTAATCCTATAAAACTATTCGGATATCAATCTGTATTAAAAAAATTATTCCGTTACTATTGTTAAGATATTAAATAATATCCGTTCAATTCCGACAAAATTAATCTCCCCCCCTGATCCCCATACCATTTAAAAAAATCCTTGCCGCAAACAAGTTGCGATTGCGGATGAAAAATGTGCATTTTACTGGAAAGGACTACAATTACTTGTATTTAAGTTAGGGGCCATTCAAGTATTACGTAAGGACTACAGGGGGTGGGGGTTGCTTTGCTTATTTTTGATGAAATGGGGGCACGAGCTTTGCTTACTTTTGCTGACAAGGGGGAGGGGGGTTAATAATTGCAAAAAATCTGCTTACGTAATATTCGAACGGCCCCTTATGTTCGATTTTATGGTATGTTTTTTTACCATTTTGCATTGCTTAATGATTGAGGGGAAGATGGACGATTTCTGTTTAAAACAGTAAGTATAACAAAAATTGTAAATATCATCTGAGATTTACTGGAAAGGGCAGAAGGAGTACCGCCCGAGTAACGTATGTGATACGTCCGCAATATTATCGCCCGAATGCAACAAACCGTATCACATGCATTCAAGTAAAAAAATAACTGTACCCGAAACCCACAAAACGTGCATGATACGTTTGTATACATCAAGTTTGTTCCTGCGCGATCGCGAAGCTAAGAGACATGGGACGGGTACTTTTGTCTCTCCCATACTAGTCAGCGGTACTCTCTACGCAAATGGCATGGTTTGTATAACCGTTTAAAAAACCTGACGTTTTTTTACCTACTTTTTGAAAAATAACCGAAAGGTAGGGCGGTTAAGAGACATGTTCGATCCGTCATATACAGGGGATCCTAGTGACCCCCTTCAGGTGATAAGTGAGTTTTACCTTCCAACAAGTACATAAATAGAATGGACTAAGAGAAATACTGTGAAAAAATTATGTTTACCAGTTGAAAGTTGACGCTTCTCTGCCTGTACACCATCTTCAGTTTGTTCAGTCTCTCCTGTAAGCAAAAATGAATTATTGGTTCATTCTACATTGCTGGAAAAGTTTCAAAATATGTTTTCTTTGAACAATAACACTTGATAATTTTCTAACCTGCCACTGATCTTAGTTCTTCCACAATACTTTTCTCTTCCAAAGTTTTAGATGCCTCCGCAATGACTTCTGTAAGACCTTGCCCATGTATTATGGTTGCGCTGGCACTATCTGTTAAAAGAGGAGAAGTTTGAATGTATTTTTACACACCAATAGTATCGAAAGTTTCAAATAGTGTTTTTAAATAGTTTGGTACCCCTGTAACCCCAAAGATATTAAGTTAAAAGATATAAAATTCCCAAGGATGTTAAGGGCTTAGCGACGTTTATCAATTTAAAAAAAATATTTTTATTTTACTTTATTTATTGATTTGTGGATTTTTCGACCACCATGCTAGGCACATGCTTGTGTTATGGTGGTCGAATTCAGTTTAAGAGGAATACAAACGCTAGAAATATTTAGATTCTCATGCCATACAAAATTTAAAATCGCGCTTCGTATTTGCACGAGGTAAGTAAGCGAAAAAATTATTTTGTGCATAATTTTTTAATTTATTTATTTTGTGCATAATTTTATAAGAATGAAAAAAGTAAGAACATACAAAACCTCAAAAATAGTCTTAGCCATAAAGAAGTATTTAAAAAAAATTGTTTCTTATATTACTTCATAGTTAAGTCATGAAAAAACATTTTTTTTAGTGGTTTACGCTTATATTTTTTATTATATAAATAATAATTTTATTGTAATTTCAATACGTAGAACAGCTAGTAAAAGCTTCAATTTATCTGTAGCGTATTTTTTGATGTTCATGTTGTAAACCGATTCGTCGTAAAGATGAATCCAAATAGGATTTCACGTATAGTTTCATCTTAAGTTTAGACTCGCGATTAAATTCAACAATGTTTTTTTAAAAAAAAATTTGTTTCATTCTTCAGCTTTCCACCAAAAACAAAATTATTTCAAAATTATTTTTTTTGATCTATCCAGTACATAAGCAAGGAAAAAAATTTACTACAGTAAATTGTAATTTCAAATTTCAAAATGTAAACATGTTTTTTTATTAATTAAATTAGAATTCATGCCTAGCAGTGGCGGTTGGTGACTTTTTGTATGAGGGATGCTGGAGTATATACCTAATATCAAGTATAAAAGTCTATGGACCAGCCCACGAACAAGATGCAATTATTGACAAAAATAGTCTGACAAATTAGCTCTATACCTTTATGCTTCACCTTAAATATTACAGTTCCCTAATTAAATGAATTAAATAGGTATTCTGAAAGATATTCAATGTATCAATCGGATTCGGCTATTCAAGACAACAAATACCTGTCGGAAGGTGGTCAGGCAAACAAATCTCTAATGGCACTAAGTCCTCTCGCTTCGGATAAGCTATTCTGTGCACCATGGCTGTAAGCATTAAAGTCCTTTTCTGTGCATTGGATGCTCCTATGAAATCCGTATTCGGCCTTAATTCAACCATCGCAGGCTTGACTAAAAGCGCACGCGTGATTATCAAAAATATCACACTAGTTTTTGCTTTGTGGACGCAGAATGAACGGAGCATCCACTGTTTTGATGGTGTTGGTAAGTTTACGCGAAGTGCGCGCATTGAGAATGTGTACATATTACGTATGTATTTCGACCTGCTCTGTGTGTCGTGTCAGTGTTGGTCCTTGAGGTTAGGATTATGGAGGTGGCGGTGTCGTTATTGCAGTATCTAGTGCAGTTTAGGGCTAGAAAAAAAAATCCATGGTTTTTTACTTCGGAATAAATACATAATAATTATTATTATAATTATTTAAACCTCGAAAAGAAGTGAAGCGCAGCATCCACAGTATGTATGGGCGAACCGCGCCTGATGCCTAGTATTTTTTTATTTTTTTTTTTATTTAATATAGATATATAAGTTTACAGTGGGTTAATATAAATTACATATTG
Source organism: Glyphotaelius pellucidus (assembly GCA_936435175.1). NCBI lineage: Eukaryota > Metazoa > Arthropoda > Insecta > Trichoptera > Limnephilidae > Glyphotaelius > Glyphotaelius pellucidus. Next base: position 6,187,412 of record OW386553.1, on the reverse strand, counting down.
GTTCAGAAATTCTTTAAAATTGCAGTCTCACCAAAGAAGAAGCTAGTTCTTGTGCTTGATGAGCGAGTTACACTAATTATGACAGAAATAGAATAACATTATGCAATAGGTTATATAACATTATATAATGGGAACAATTGAAACTTCTGGATCATCTATATGTGAAGATGTACATACAATGGGATATGGTTACATACTAAAATATTGTGCACTTTAGAGAAATTCGAAAAATCTAAATTATATAGAAATAAATATAGATTGACAATAATTAGAAAGAAAGAGAAAAACAGGTAATTATTTAATTAATTATTCCTGATGAAGTGTTGCTTCAGTTTGAGTTTCAGTTTATTGATGTCTTTGATTTTTTTTATTTCAATCGGAAGATTGTTGAAATACTTTATTCCTAAATAAATGTAATTGTTTTGCATTAGTTTGGTATTAAATTTTGGTATTTTGATGTTGTCTTGATATCTTTTTGATTGGTGGGTTTCAAATTTTTTGACGATATTATCTTTGTAAATTTGGATAATTGCATTTTTCTTGAAGATATTCTCTACTCGAGGCACCGTGAAATCTGCGAAAAGTGTTTCTGTTGGATATGTGGAGGGTTTCTTTAGGATTACTTTAATGATTAGCTTCTGGATCACTTTGATCGGGGTAAGAATATTGTTGTACGAACCCCCCCATCCAATAATTCCATATTGAATTAATGACTGGATTAGTGCATAGTATACTCTTTTTAGATTGTTGGGTTTTAAAATATTTCTTAATCTTATGAATATATATATACACTTTCTGATACGCTTAACCAATTCACAGATATGGCTCTTCCACTTCATGTGTTGTTCTATTATCACTCCGAGATATTTAATTTCTGATACTGATTTCAACGTTGAACAGCCTTGGATACATGTGATTTTGTTGCATTTGTTATTGTGGATAATTATTTTAGTGTTGGGGAGTGTTTTTATTTTGTTAATTGAGAAGTGTATGTAATATGTTTTGTTAGTGTTCAATGAAAGGAGATTTGTATCAAACCAATGTTTTAAGGTGTTCATGCTATTATTTGCTTGTTCGTTTACTATATTCCAGTCGATCCCATTCACTATGATAGCTGTGTCGTCGGCATATGATATTATGTCTGCGTTAAGTGGTAGTTTGAAAATATCATTGACATAAATTATAAATAGTAGGGGACCTAGCACAGTGCCTTGAGGTATCCCGAAATTGCTTGTTAGTGGTAGACTTAGGGAGTTATTTATTTTGACTACTTGGTATCGTTCAAATAGATAGCTTTTTATCCATTTTAGAGCTTTATCGTTTATCCCAACACAGTTTAATTTTTCAATAAGTTTATCATGAGAAATACTATCGAAAGCTTTTTTAAGATCTATGAAGATTCCAAGGCATTTCAAAGATTTGTCTAATGTGTTCTGAATGATGTTCGATAATTTGGCAATCGCATCTTGGGTACTTCTATTTTTCATAAATCCATATTGGTTGTCGTGAATTATGTTATTTGTGTTAATAAATTCAGTCAATCTTTTTTTGATAATTTTTTCAAAGATTTTGGCAATGTTAGAAATCAGCGATATTGGACGATAATTTGTCACTTCTTCTGGGTTGCCAGATTTATGAATTGGAGTGATGATGGTTTGTTTATATATCGTTGGGAATATTCCGCTAAATAATCCGCTAGTATACGTATAAAAAAAATTACTGAACTATGTTGCAATTGTTTACACAATTCTGCAAAAAAATACATTTTGAACTCAGTGTCGTGTAACAGATAGTAATCTAATAATTGAAGTTATTCATTAATTAATGCCTAAGGTGTACATTAAGATACTTTCGACATTTTGCTTGTCAAACTGAGGACTCTGACTTGGAGAAACTCGTAGTCACTGGCTTGTGGAAACAGAAGAAGCAGAAGAACGTCACCAATGCGCTGAAGTGACTAAGTATCACTGGCGACCGGTACACTATGTCCGCAGCTCTCCACGGAGCGCAGAACTGCAAGGAGTGGAGGAGTCTTTTCCACCATGGAAATTGGTATAAGGGTCCTGATCCTCAGCAATGACGAACCGATTCAGAGAAGAATGTTCTTTTAAAACTTGGGATTTAAAAATACAAAAAATTTTATGTGCTTAGGTACCTGATTCTGTTTCTACATTTTTTTGTATTACTTCTTCTTCCTTGTGGCTTTCTTCTGTTCCTTTTTCAAGTCTTTCTTCTCCCATATTGTCTATACTATTTGAAGAATTTTCACAGTGACAACACAACTCTAAAATCAAAGACAATTCCCATTGAAAAATCTTAGCTGTTGACATACTGCTGTAATATGCAAGCTATTTATTATTATTTTTTATTAAGATGAAATAAAAATAGATAAATAGACCAAAAATACCTGATATTGGAACATTTTCTAAATCTGATCCTTTTTCTAAGCCTGCAATAAAATCAACAGGATTATGATTAAATGACAATAACAGCATGACAGTTTTATGCTTCATACCTGACTCCCGAATTGATCAAAAGCTGAAACGGAGAGAGACATTGCGTTTAACGGGGAATATTTAAGTATCCAGGATCAGGATTGTTAATCAAATTACAAATAACCGAACCTAAGTTTTTCACGGTTCCAAGACAACTCTGTGCAGAAACGGGCGGTCCGTTTGATAGATTCTCCCACCTTAACGAACGGATTGAAATCTTTAGAACACAGGCGTCGAGTGGGAATGCTATCCATGTTCTACCGGTTTTTCAATGGAAGATGCTCTGAGGAACTAGCGTCATTGATCCCTTCAGCACCGGTGCATAGTCGGGAGACACGCCAAACGCGCGTCCAACATATGTACACGGTTGACATTTGTCACATGAGAACGGGTCGTTTTTTCAACTCGTTCTTAAGCCGCCGCTATTCGAATTTCGACCGATTTCTTACATATCTCCCTTAAACATTTGAAGTTTTTAAGCTCTTAAAAAAATATGTTATTTTTTAAGATAATATCTAGATACATTCCACGCCGAAATGCAAATTATATGAAATTCCCTCGATAGAAAAAAATCGCAAAGTATGCTCCGAAAATTATTTAAAACAAGTCTATTTCTATTATTTTACAAGTTATATTTGTGAAAAAATTCACAATGTTTCTTTAAATGATACTTAAGATACGTTCCACGAGATTTTTGCTCTATTTTAAACGAGTCATGTTTTATTAAGCTTTTTCGTAATTTTTGCTTAAATTTTATCAGTTTAAATATTAGCGCCCTCTCTCCAACATTCGTAATTACATATCTCTCCATCTTCTTCTTTTCGAGAGCGGTTACGGAGCCTTAAGTTCACCAGCTCGGCTATGAAGCGATTTGTTTTCTTCTTCTTTTCCCCTTCTGTGTTTCCTCCCTCCTACAACATGGGTCTCTTCAAGACCAATGTTCATTCCTTCCTCTCCTCAAAAAGACCCTCCACACAGCATCCCAGATGACATAGGCCCTGAGGGAAATTATTTTCCTCAGGGCCTCCTGTGTGGAGTTAATGCAAAAAAAAAAAAAAACTCGACAAAGTGGCATTCTGAAAAGTCATTGAGATGAAAAAAAAATATAATAGCCCATGAACTAACTAACCAAGTTTGTTTTTTTTTTCATCAATTTTAATGACTTTTCAAAAGAGTGACGAGGTTGTACATTGTTGAGTTTCTGGTCACCGTTTTTTATTGGAACAGTCGATAAAAAATATTTTATTGAAAGTACATACATTTTTTTTAGACATTGTTTACTTACTATCCATATTTTCAAAGAATTTCCCAAATTTGTTTACTTAATGGAATGGTGATTTTTTTACATTAGCACCACACAGGGGGCCCGGAGCAAAATATTTCCTCTCAGGGCCTATATCATCTTTGGGGATGCTGTGTGGAAGGTCTTTCTAGGAAAGGGAAGAGAGGAAGTTCTGGGAAGGAAAAAGTTACGAAGTGTGGATAGGAATCTGGGGGTCAGTCTGTCCAGGAGTGACAAACGTGTCAATCCGTCCCTCCCACTGCGGTATGTTCCAAGAGATTCCTGCTGGAGAGGTCAAAATGTCTTCCTCAGCCAGTCTCTCCCAATCCGAACTGCCACGCAGTTAGTGGGCGGATTCATCTGCCGCCAATACCCGAATAAACATCACCCCTATGAAACCCGGCGCCCCTGCTAGTCACCAAAACCACTTGTGATGACCTTTGGCAGAGGTGTTGGTTATCCAATCAATGGTTCCCTGGGCAGCGGTACCCATGTACACCTTCCAAATTGTAAAACAATTGCAATAACCTTCCCTCATTCCGGAATACAGAATAAAGTACCTATATTAAATATGCACACAAACCTCTTTGTGACACCACTTCAGCTGCAACTTCCAATATGTTACCAATAAATTGATCTGCAAAAACCTCACGGCCCGAGAGAATGTTAATTTTGATTTTTGGAAAAGTTTGATACGCAAGATTCAGCTTTATTTCATCGTCCAATTCTTTTGGTGGCCAACATACTATGTCCTTAACTCTCTCCAATTTTTCCAAAAGAGATTTGTTCTCCCACGTTTCAATGTACGCGGATATTTTTAATGAATTAGCAAATACATCATCCAGTAGATGATTCGCTGTCAGAGTTGTGGCCTTAAAATCTGCCATGTTGACATCATTGTATATCTTATATTCCTGCAGCCATCTTGAACTTTCTAGTAATTCATTTCGGACACTTTCAATAAAGTATGCGTACATTATGAGTTCGGGAATATTTTTATTCAAAAGTTTGAAATTCTTTAAATTTTCAATGCAGTTAATAACGTCTAATATTTGGCTAATAACACTTCTGGCAGTATCCCTAGCAAAATATCTATTTGCTAAGAAATCAATTCTTCTTTCATCTATAAGAGTTGTTGAGGAAATCACATTCATCATTGTACCAGACATAGTAAATGATAATAATGAATATAAATTCTCTACTAGATTACTTGGACGTTGGTTTTCTTATATTGTCAATGTTGTGACATTAAATATTATGAATAAAAGATTTTTTCTATTTGAAAATGGAATATTTTGCAAATTGTAAATTGCACATTTTGTAAAGCAAAACTGTGACAAACGATTTATTTTTTGAAGTGATTACCCAGTGGCGGTTCTTTACTGGGGGACAGTGGGGACAGTCCCCACCAGTTACCCCCGAAACCTATTAAAGGAAATAACAGTTGATGTTGTCTTCACCAAAATGAATGAATTCTTTTAACATAAAAGCAATTAACATTTGCAGAAATAAAATATAAAAAATATTCCGGATGAATAATGCGACCTGCGACCACCCAAGCTAACCAGCGGACAGCCGACCAGCGCACGAACCATTTCTCAATGAGCAGAACCTACCACACATTTGGGGGACAATCCGAGATGTCCCCCAAATTTTGGTTAATTCTTTGTGTTTCTTTTTTCGATCGCAGGCAAGCCGAGAACTGCGCATGTGCACTCGTGTATGAATTTCAAATACCGTGGGGATAATCTAATGAACCTCCTCAAGAGAAAATTCTTAACCGTTGGTTTGCGTAATTTCGGGTGGGAATCGCTCGTGTTCAAATTAAGTTCGATAATAATCTTGCAAGAAAAAATGTTATTTTTATTACACTATATTATCGTTATGAATTGGTATATATCTACAGACACTTTATATTATTTTGTGTTTAGATATCCGATTAGCATGATTTGACCATCAACATTTTTGTTTGAGAAATTTTATATTATATTCTCCCGGTGGTCAGATTACAGTACATAAAAAATATCAATCCCCACCATCAAAGAAGTGCTTGAGCCGCCACTGTGATCACCGCACAGTTCAAACTGCCCAGAGCCTGTGATTCTATGGCATTCTCAATTTAGAGGATATTGAGAGGCTCTGGAAGTGGGAAAAAGGTGGTGAATAGGAAGGAAGGTGAAAGGAAGGTTCAGAAGTACCTGCCTATTCAGATCTGGTCACTAAACAAGGGTAAAGACATTCGGAATGGTAGTCTCTCACCAGGGTGACACTGAGATGTATATAAATACTAAATATTAGATATTTATATACACGGTGTCCGAAAACTCGTGGTACAAGCGGGAAACTGGGGTATCTACATCACATACTTCTTTTACCACATTTATTTCATTTTATTTTATTCAAGGTAATAATATAAATACGAATAAAAATATTGGAAAATTTGTAATTAAAAACAATTGTTGACTGCAAAATTTTATAATAAGTGTTAAGTAAAAAAATAAAATACATTAGGCATGTTTCTTTCAATACAATAAATATTTCAGATAGATAAGTTAAACAACCAATAATCATAATTTATAATCATAATATCATAATCATAACCAACCAATTATAATTTAAGTATATGTACTATTATTATATTTTATTTATAATAAAATCTTTAAAAATATTAGATTTTTATGTACGTGTGAAAGCTAAGAAAAGTAACATCTACTACAACATCAAAAAGTGACTAGAAACTAAGTATGTAGGTACTAAATCGGTTTTTTAGATTACGAAAAAAGAAAAATGTTTATCCACTGGAATTTTCTCCAATAAAAACAATTTCTGCCTAGAAAATTTTTAAACATTATATTTGGAAATTTCCCACCCTCATTCAAAAAAATCATACCTCCAAATTTTAATATGGAGAAATATAAACGGCCTATAGCATTAGCGAGCCATTGAATGTACTTATATTTGACCATTTTTCCCATATTTTTAGGATTCATAAAAAAATTATTAAAAACTTGTTAAAATTTACAAAAGCCTGAATTCTGGGCATTATTTATTTTTAAATTGCCGTATGTACATATTTCCTATTTGGAATACATGAAATATTTTGACCTGTGTATATTGTCTATGGCCTAGTTGATAATCACAGATACAAATTAAAATTCGAATGTGCATTTTTAAATATGTAAACACATAATTGCGGTTCGCGGAATGTCAATAACAAATAATTTAAGAAGAGATGGGAGACATCTGTTGCTAAACTGTGAAACCACTAAGCTAGTCTTGTGATTATCAAGGATCACAACACGCGGAACTTTTTAAAAAATCCAAAAAATATTTTAAAATATGTCTTGAAATTGGCCACAGTTTGGCCGGTGGGCGCTCGCGGATGTTTTCAAATTGACTAAAATGTGGCGAAAAACGCTCCAGTGATTAAAAGAATTAAAAAACAATCAAATCATTTTATAAAAATGTTTCTTTGAAAGGTATTATAAGATGTATATCCGTAATAATGAAAAGAAAAAACCTCAACATTGCTATGTGTAAATCTGTTGGAGTACACTGGTGCAAAGCAATAAAGAGTAGAAAAAAACATTCTACAAAGATAAACCGAGAGAAATGTGTTATGGGCCTGTTCGTCTGTTGGAGTACACTACCAAAGTAAGCTTAATTTTTCCTTACTTATTGATGGAATTGATCAAACGCTTTCAAATACCGAAATTCTTTCTAGAATAGAAAATCAATTTAATTGTCTAGCCGGGCCGAGGAATCAAAAGGTTTTGTATAAATTGACAGCATCGGTTATCTTTCAATTAGGTTAGCATTAGATATCAAAAAAATATTTCAAAATGAAATTTTTCAAATTGTTTATAAAGTACACAGCAATCATTAAATCACATCAAGTGGTATAAAGACAATAAATAATAATAAAATACATTAGGAATCACAGAGAGAGAGAAGGAAGTTAATAGTTGTTGAAATAGTACCTAAGTATAATGGAAGTAGAAAAATATCTTATTTTGAAAATTGATATGTTTTATTAACAAATAGTTTTGTGATGATTGGGGTCTGTTACTTGATGCGAAATATTAAAGGATTTAAAATAAAATACATAAAGACTGCTCCAATTAAATCATTTGCTTATTACCAAATTTTCCGCACAACTGATTGAAGAATTGTCAGCATTTTTTTTGGTATGCCATTTAAATTTTTTCTCACCGGTTTTCACTTTGTGATGGCATTATTTATTTTATTAAAAAAACAAATAACTAAGTTTATATCACTTTATTTTTATATTCACAATATTTATGTAAAACTTTATGCAAAATTCAGATTTAAATATTACAAAATGTATAATAATTATAAAACTTTATGTAAAAATACTTACAGGTTGTAAGGCATCGCAGATTATTAATTGTGAAATTTAAAAAAAAGGAAAAATGTTAATATCAATGTATATATAATTAATAAGCAATTTTTTTTAATAAACGATTTTTTATATATTTCCCACTTAACCGATCTTTTCCTTCTAATGACATCACAATTCCTAATTCTAATAAACTTTCCTACTCATACCTCTCTCTTCTACCCTCTCTCCAAAAATGATCTGTATAAAAAGCCTTACTAATAAGCTTTTTCTAAATTTTATATGACCGATAAACAAACGTTTACCATAGAAAAATTGTTGTTTATCATTTGTGAAAATGTTAAAACACATTTATTAGTGAGAGGGTTTAACTTTAGTGTACATTTACTCCTGATGATGTGAACATCGTTTAAGAAGTACATAGATTATGTATACAGGGTTTTAAGGGAGGTATTTGTATTAATTTAACCAGTGATCCTGATATTATTTGGAGTAAAAAATATAGATGAAATTTTGGTCTTACATTAAAAAATCACTATGTATTGGACAGTTAGGGGCGGGGTGAGGGGTTGGGTGGTCACTCAGCTGAGTGGCCGGTGACGACTTGTGAAAGATTTTTTTTTTGTTTGATTATGAAAAAAAAAAAAATCATTGGAGACTAAAATTTCATTTACATTTTTTACTTCAAACAATCAGAAATCACCGTTTAAAGTCAGGTAAGTCTCTTAACACCCTGTATAAAAATAAAGTGATAACTAAGTTATTTTTTTGATTTAATGAAAAACAAATAACTTTGTGTACACCACTATAATTAACAATACTATTTATTTGATTATTAGCAATTTAAAATATCTAACAAATTATTAAAATTGTTCTCAGAAATATATACAAATTAATTACACCTTGTTTATAATGAAATTATAGCTCCGCTATAGAGACCTTTAATATTTCACACCAAGTAGTCACCATGTACATTAATATTAAATATTTTCACAAAATACATATATGTATTGGGTAACTGGTTCTAGATATTATTATTTTTACAGAATATATATTTTTTTTTTTTTTTTGTTTTAGGCAATTCACCCTGGAGAGAGTGCTTTGTGCCGGTAATATTTAAAATGGATAAGAAATTTCGGTTAATCTAATGGGAAAATAATAAAACAAATTAAATATTGGACTCATTTAGATCACTAAAACAAATTAAATATTGAATTCATTCAGGTTAATAAACTTACATAAAGCTGTATGAACACGAGAATTGTTAAGAGATAAAAGGTATGAAATATTAAGGGGGGACTGGTGTGTGATTTTAATAAGCCGGCGGTATATGTTCTTGAAAGATGAATGGTTTTTACAGTTAAAGAAAACGTGGTCGAGGGTTTCCTCTTCCACACCGCACTGGCAGAACGGATCATCTAAAACTCTAATTCTAGACAAGTGAGATGCAATTGAACAGTGGCCAATTCTCATTCTCGAGATACATGAAATGAATCGTTTTGAAAGTTTTTTACCGTGAAACCATGGCTTAGCAGGGATATGGTTTTGAATTCCCGCATAGAAAGATCCAGTTCTTATTTTGGAGACTGCCCAATTTTCTTCCCAGGCACGAGTCATATTGGATTTAAGAATCGGAAAGACATCGGATATAGGAATTCTAAAATTTAGTGGGATAGTTCCGGAATCTGAACCAGATTTGGCGAGAAAATCGGCCATCTCATTACCCTCGATACCCAAATGGGCAGGGACCCAGGCCAATATCGTCTCAAACCCAGATTCACTAAGAGAATTGAGAAGATTTTTTATTTTACATATAATATTGTCTTCCGGATAACGTAAAATATTTGACCTAATTTTAGTTAGAGCACTTAGCGAATCAGTACATAGTAAGGCTCGATGAATGTTGAGAACCTGAATTTGATTTAGCGCTTGTTCAATTGCAAAACATTCGGCTGTAAATATGGAAGCTTCTTTCGGTAATTTATAAGTGAGATTGATGTTGAATTCTGGACTATATATAGATGCTCCACATCTTTTATTTTCAAATTTGGAACCATCCGTGAAAAGGATGGAAAATCCAGGGAATTTCGAAGCCACTATGCTTTTAAAACAATCATCCACATTTTGAAATTTATTTGGGGAAGATAAAATATTCTTCCGAAAGACTGATGTTATTGTGTTCGGCATAAAAGTGATTGCCTTAAATGGAATATTGTATATAGGAAGATTGGGAACTTCTTGAAGATATTGGAGGGAAGATGATAGAGAATTATAGAGATGAAAACTTTTAATTAAGAGAGGAAAACATTGTTTTTCTCTCAATCTTTTGTTAGAATTCAAATTAACACTTAACCTATTAAGACTTTGTTTAATAGGATGATGTGATAACGATAAAGCCTTGAAAATATATTTATTGGCAAGGAATTGCCTTCTGAAATATAATGGAGGCTCCACACATTCCACCTGAAGCGCATTAATTGGAGAAGACTTCATAGCTCCAATAATCATTCTGAGGGCTTTTGATTGAATTCTTTCCATTTTCTTATCTAGATATTTAGGGAGTGGGTCAAAAAGAAATGAGCCATAATCCAAGTGGCTCCGAACTAGGGAATTATACATTAATTTAAGAGTGGTAGGGTGAGATCCCCACCATACTCTGGAAACTGCTCGCATCATATTAAGTCCCTTTTCACACTTTGTAGAAATTATCTGAATGTGTGGAAGCCAGGAAAGTTTATGGTTCAAAAGAAGACCAAGGAATTTGATTTGAGTAGCGGTTTGTAGAGGCACATTATCAAAAGAAATTGAGAATTGGGGAATTTTTCTTTTGCGCGTGAAAGCCACGACCCTTGTTTTAGATGCCGCCAGATTCATCCCATTTATTGACAACCAGCTTTTAATATATTGTAAAGCCAAATTCATTTCCTTAGCTGCAAGAATAATATTTTTATGTAACAAATATATAAGGATATCATCCGCAAAGTAAAGACGCTTGATAGAAAAAGGAATTACTGAGTCTAGGTCGCTTATATAAATATTAAACAACAGAGGACTAATAACAGAACCCTGGGGCAAACCTCTCCATAGTTTGCGCCTTAAGCATTTAGAGGAAGACTCAATAATAATGGACCTATCTGAGAGTAAATTAATAATAAATTGGACTAATTTCGGGGGGATTTGTTTTTTAATTAGCTTTTCTTTCAAAACATTCAGTAAAACATCATCGTAAGCTGATGAAAGGTCAAGGAATGTGGCCAATGTATAAGAATTTAGGGATTGGGAAACTCGGATATCAGTTGTGAACAAACTTAAATTATCCATTGTAGATTTCTTTTTCCGAAAACCATACTGATTTGGTGAGATAATATCTTGACTTTCAACAAACCACTCTAATCTGTTCTTCATCAAACGCTCCGCTACTTTCATCAAACATGATGAAAGAGCAATAGGCCGATAAGACGAAATTTCAGATGGATTTTTTCCAGGTTTTAAAATGGGAATGATTTTTTGAGTTTTCCAATCATCCGGAATTAGTCCTGTTTCAAACATATTATTAATAAGAGATAAGAAATATTCAACCGCCATATCAGAAAATGATTTAATGAAACTATTAAGTATTCCATCGGGACCCGGAGCAGAGTCAGAAAGGGTTCTTATTACTAGTTTCATCTCATCAATGGAGAAAGGAGCATCTAGCCAGTTAGAGTGAGATGGATATGGCTTAATAGAAGGCATTTCTTCACATCCGGCCACTGATGGGGGGGCTATTTTATCCGCAAATCCTATAAGAATTTCTTCTGATATATGCTTGGTTCTCGGCGGAGAATACGATGATCCGAATTTTTTTAAGCTAGACCAAACTGAAGATTGGGGAGTTTCCGGAGACAGGTTCTCACAGAACTTCCGCCATCCAGCGCGTTTTTTATTTTTCAAAATTCGTTTGGTTTCTGCCTGGGCTTTTTTAACTGATAAAAAATTTTCTAGTGACATACACTTACGAAAAGAGGAAATTGCTTTTTTACGAGAGTTGACGGAGCGAGTACATTCCTCGTCCCACCACGGAGTAGAGTGTTTTATTTTAATGTTCGCATTGCGTTTCGGGATGGATTTTTCTGCTGCATTTATAACCATAGAGGGAAACGTCTCACATTGCAATCTGATGTCTTCCGGGGACGATTTTTTTTTAAAATTAATAAGGTTATCTAGTTCAGAAGAGAAAGTGCTCCAATTCGCATCATTTATTCTAAATTTGAGATTATTTTTAACTGGTGGAGGATAAGTGTTAGATTGATGTTGGAATCGGATTATAATTGGAAAATGATCACTAGAGAGGGGATCGTTTAGGATGTCCCAAGAGCATTTAGATGCTAACGAATATGAACAAAGAGATAAATCAACAGCACTTTTCCGTTGATGAGGGGGGGTGAATCTGGTTGGAGATCCGTCATTTAAAAAACATAGGTTATGGGTATCAATAAAATCTAAAAGATTGCGGCCAGAACGATTTGTTATTTTGCTACCCCAAGAAGGGGAATGTGCATTAAAATCTCCAAGGATCATAAAAGGGGAACAAATCTGGGTTAAGATTGGTGCCCATTCATTTTCAATAAAAGTGGTAGAGGGAGGAATATATATTGATAATATTGTGATATCAGATAAGACAGCTGCTATTATCTGGATATCGTCGGAGGGAGTATGTATATTAATTTGTTTAAACGGGATAGAATTATGGATTATCAGAGCCGTGCCGCCTTTACCATCCGGTCTGTCGTGTCTGAGACAATAATAACCCGGAATTCTTAAGTGAAAGGAGGGTTTTAACCACGTTTCAGAAATGGCGGCCACTGAAACGTCGTGTTCGTCGAGTAATTGAATTAGGTCAGATTTGTTAGCGAAGAGGCTTCTACTGTTCCACTGAAGAATTTTGTTCAGTTTCGAAGTCATTGGGGAGGCAAGATAATAAAGATTTAATGTAATCGGCAGCGTTGGACGGTACAGTATTGTTGTTTGTAAGGATAGAAATTAAAAGGGTAATTAAAGTTTGTATAAAAGAATTATTATTCAATATTTCGGGGAGAGCAGGAGGGGATGTATTACTATTAATGGCACACCCATTGGGGGTCCGAGATTTGGCATTCCCATTCGGGCTGGTCAAAATATTATTCAATTGTTTTTTATCAAGGTAAGGAGTATATTTTGGGTTGGGTTTGACTGGTTTGAGAATGGTTTCTCTGTGAGAAGATGACGTTGAATTTAAAAAGGTGGTTGATTGGAAAGGAGCTGAGGACGATGTCATCTCTGCGAATGATTTTTTCGCAGGAGAGAATAACTTTGAGGCCTGGAAGTACGAAATGTTGTCGGTAGCCATTTTATGTTTTATGTTCCTCTGTCTTGTCAATTCCGGACAGGCTAGACTGACCGCGGTATGTGCACCCGAACAGTTAATGCAAATGGGATTATTGGAAGATTTTGGACATTGATCAAATGGGTGACCTTCTCCGCAAAAGTAACAACGTGGAGGGGAGCGGCATACGGATTTTGTATGTCCAAACCGGCAGCAATTGAAGCATTGAACAGTTGGAAATTTATAAACTTCGACGGGAAGCGAGGTATAATAAATAAACACACGAGACGGAAAGGATTGTCCCTCAAATGTAACAACAACAGATTGGGAAGGTTTCCAGATCGTGTTCCCATCAGTAGAATCCTTGTAGTTCAGTCGACGTGCTTTTATTACTTTCGGGGTTCCTTGGGAATTATTCAAAGCATCAACAATTTGAGCCTCTGGGATCTCCGTGGGTATTCCTCGAACAAGACCCATTCTCGTAAGGTTAAATGACGGGATGAACGATTTATATTTATGGTTTGAGAGCGAGTCAATTTTTTTAACAAATCCATTTGCGGAAGCGGCAGTATTAAACTCGATAGATAATTTATATCGCCCTTCCGGTTTAATTGAACCGTTAACAATACCAAGGTTATTATTTTTTGAGTCAAATAAGAATTTTCCAAAATCTAAGGGATGAATAAGTTTTCCTTGTTCAGTTCTCTGAACAATTACGATAAAAGGACCGGAAGCGGAAGCAGGATAAAGTAAGTCAGTACTTTTTGTATTATCGCTAGCTAAAGTACTTGTCTGGGTGTTACTATTGGGGTTAAGGTCGTTAGAGGTCGAGGTTTGTTGAATCGGCGGTATAGTTTTAACTTTCGATGGGATGTAAAGGCTATGCGATGGTCGTCGTTTACGAGATGGAAGCGTAATAGAAGCCTGGCTAGTGTTAGATTCCGAATCAGAAAAATCTAATATCGATCCTGGGTCGGGAGGTCTATCTTCGTCTTCCTCCATTGTATAAAAAAAAACTTAACTTTTTAAAAATTAAACTGAAAAAATAATACGCAGTCTATTTCATTGACTGTACAAACAAAAACGGATTAGCCGTAAGTAGGAATGCAAACAAATAAGTATACGATAAACAGAATTAAATAAAATGTAACAATAATCTCTTATCTGTATGAGGCACAGGAACGGGCGAACGGCACTAAGCAATAGGTAAGGTACACACAACCACTGTTGACCGCGGCTCGAATCGGACTCCTACAGAATATATTCTTGTTCAGACAAAATACACAAAAGAAGTCATTTTGGAACATTTCATTTGTCCAAGAAAACTAATAATAAACTTACACAATATAGTACCATATAAATATATACATTTATAAAACATCAGTTTTTGTGCTTGTGACTAAACCAAAATTTAAAAAAATTCTAATGAGACCCATTCCAGAGCAAAACGGTGATACATATTAATTATGTGCAGACACTGTAGACACACAATGTTTCAAAACCAATTTCAATAAATGCATATCAAGGGATCCCAACTGTGTTGGGATGGGAGCTATTTTTTACCCTGGTTTGTTGGGGTTAGTTTCCTATTACTAATAAGAATCATATAAAAAAATTTTCTGTTACTTTTTCAGTTTTACAAAACTTTGACCATTAACCTTGACATTGTTCGCCACCGTATCCTAAAAGACACAGTAAAAAATCATTTCTCTGAATACGAAATAGCTATTCTGGAGAAACTGCTTATGGTAGATTATATGTATACTATTTTTGTGTACATGTATAAACAAATTGTCTAGAAAGACGAATTTACAAAACATCATTTTGCAAAAAGCAAGTAAGTTACAATGTCGAAAACATAATCGCAAACAGATGGCGTATGAACGAAAATTTTGCAGATAAGTACTTATCTAGCAAAACCAATTTGTCCTAAGACCAGGTTATATTTTTTCCATCCATGTTGTGAACTAAAATATGCAAATAATTATTATTAGAATTGACCAAAGTTTGTCCACGATCGACAGGTTGGGAGCTCTTGATGTACGCAATTCTATACAGTCAGGAAACAAGAGAGAGATAAAAGTTAATTAATCTTTTTTTTGCAACTTTAAAAAATATAAATTGCTAACTGGCGAAGGAATCAATGCTAAACATAATAAAAAAAACCTAAATCCCCAATACATAAATATACATAAGTATAAATTTTAAAATGCAAGCATATTTTTAAATGTTCCAATCAATAAATAATGAACTAAGAGATAAAATTAACCTTTGAATACTTAATAATTATATTTACACCCATTATAATCATTATTTTATTTTCTGTCTATACAAAATTCACATAAATATGAGGTCATTTATACATAGTAAAAATCTCTTAGAAAAATACATGGATAACAAATTAACTTCATAAACGCAAACATTAGAAACGCAATAAATGTTATTAATTATGGACAAAATTAACCATTTCCACACACTCCATCATATCATACACCTTTCTTTTGTATCTATGGATACAAATCATCGCAAATGTCATCACAGCACATTTTCAACGTTTGCTTGAAGAATGAATTGTAACCATCTACTCCTAATGATCTTTCTATGAAAGCTTGAAAGGAAGCAGTGTTAGGTAACAATGGTTACAAATAATTCTAAAATCACATGTTTTGATTTTAAGCGGACATTCATTCTGTCATTCAAAAAACAAATTACCATAATGTTTTTGAAAATTTAAAGTACAATTCCAATTTTATACAAAATGTGTTAGACCGAATATTTACATGAAATTTTTTGATTTTTTGAAAATTGAACTAAATGAATTGTAATTGTTGAGAACGAACACAGGATCTTTGTCAATAAATATAACATTTTGTAGATCTGTAGCAAAGTCAGTTTAAGAGAAAGTCTATATTCTTCAGGTGTTTGACAATGAATTTCACTTGCCCCGAAATCCCCTAAAAATTTAAAAGTAGATTGCGAGTGGAGATTCATATTATTGCTTCACAGATCTGACTCTCCACTCAAAACAGAAACAAACAGTGAGGTGTGACAAACGACTTGGTAACTAACAGATCTAGAAATCACTTTGTTTAAAGAAGAAATGCAATCATCACAAACAGACAGACAAAAGCAAAGGCCTTAATAAAGATGAAACCAAAAGACAGACTGCCAAACAATGACAGTAACCTCGTAGGTATCGCATTCAGAGTTGAGACGAAGACAATAATCATAACCATTCGAGCCATAGCTACCCAAATTTAGGTAGATGATTTGTATTAATTAAAATGAATTATAAATTTTAATTTATTTTTTTTTAATCCAAAAATATGGGACAAATGGTGAAATCTAGGTAGATTAATTGGCTTTAAGCCGCAGTAAGCGGGTTGTATGTTTCCATATTAATATTTGGAAGTATGATATTAATTAAATCGAATGGCCGAAATAAAAACTGAACACCCTGAATCTCAATTGCTCGAGTGGGTTTGACTTTACGTTCATATTAAAAATAAAAATAACACACTTGAAAATGTTTTAAGGTTCAAGTTCGATGGTCACTAAAATAGGTTGTCCCTTTCTTACTAATAACGAAAAGTAGGCAAAACAGGAAAAAAAGATGTTTCTCAGTGATGTTTGATGAGACATCACTGTCCAAAGTGTATACTTATGTATCAATACAACATAATCCTAGTTTGTGTTGTTTGATTAGGTGTCACTTACCTTATCAAGTTATTTGCGAAGAAATACATTACGTATTATTATAAATTATAATATACGGTTAATTATTAGAATATAAACAGTGTTAAACTCAAAGACTACACTATCTTATGCCCAAGATGGTAGAAGATCACTAAGTACTTTGTAAAGAAACTTGTGAACGTAATAACGCAATTCAACTTCATCTAATACACATAATAAATAACAGTTACGTCAAAAGGTGCAAGTGTGACATTTAATTTAATATAAACCACTACCGTAAGTCTATAATTTCCACAATACATTTTATTGTCAGCAACTTACTTCAATATTGTGCCAACACAAGGTTTCCTGCACAGTTTTATTTTATAACAATTGACTACGAATTAAACAAATAATACTTGATTTCAAAAGTTAACCCTGAAAAATCAGAAGTTAATTAAAAAAAAAAATTTATTACCTGTATTTAAAAAAAATAATAATACAAGGGATGCCAGTAAATATGTTTAAAATTTTACAATACTGACAAACAAATATTAATGTATCAGAGCTGGTTGTTTATCATTTGTGTAAAATCTAAAACGGGGTCACTCCTTAATAAACATGTTTTAAATTGAAACTAAATGAAACGGATTACATACTGTAGAACCATAAAAAATCTCACCTCAAGAAATTAGTTTTAATTGAAGAACTTTGCATTAATAAGTCAGTTTTAGTTACAAACTAGCCTCAGTCATTTAAGTAGGTTTAAATAAATCCTCTGTTTAACAAGCGTGTTAATGGTCCTGCTGCTGAGAGCTCCGTTGCAACCTCTTTATCTGTCGCAAGCGATGTTTATGAGAAAGAAAGGTAGGCTACAATAGAGTTATCAACGCCTTTATTCAAATCTATCTTGCAACCAGCCCTATGTGGTTCAATTTTACAATATTACCCTGACCTTCTGACCACAAAACTAAGTCAATTGGATAAGAACTAAGAGGACACGAACTATTGTGGCCTGACAGTGGCATTATCATTGTCCAGGTCTTCTTGTTCAATGCTGGATTTGGAGATGAGTTTTCGCACAGAGGCATGGTTTTTATCACCGTTGGATGATGGACTCCGTGACAGTTGGGAGTTGTCACACGCAAACTGCTTGCACAGCACTATAACCTGGAATTGTAAAAAATTAGTTAAATTAATTCATTTAGAATTAATACACATCTGCGGTTGAAAGGCACAATGACTAACAAGCCATTTTTTTCCAGCTACATGACTTGTTAATTAATATGCCTTTCCACCGCCGATACATACATAGCACACTCACAACTACACCGCCTGAAGACTTTTAAAACTCCTAAGTTCACACTTTCCTATTTCAACAAGAGGAATGCTCAGAAATCCTTGATGTCGAAAACTTTGTTTTTAATGTTGAAGTATTTTAAATAAAGCTCACCAGGTTGTCATTGGTTTTGGCAATGTTTCCTGGTTCCAAAATATTTGAGCCTTCTTCTTTTCAAGGAGGAGCATTGGCACCAAGGGCGAATTGATTTTCTTCTACCTCTTCATATTTCCTTCAGCTATTTCTATTTATGTTTTCCACAGGCCCTGCAGATGGCTTTTGATGGGTTTCACCCGATTTAGTAAAGTTCCATGATAGTAGAGTTTTGCCGATTTATATGTACATTAACAATTATTAAAATGTGTCAAAATGGTACCTCTTCATTTTTCTAACCAAATAAAAACCATTTGAGAATGCCCATGTAAAATTTGTATGTCCAATAACTTTGTTAATTTCAAATTCACTGGATGAATGTAAACTAATTTCTCTATTAACTATAAACTAAGTAACAAACTCCCATTAATTTAAAATTTCTTCTGGGAATATTGGAAAATTGTTTGGAAAATTGGAATTTTTCATCTTTTTTAGACATTTATCTTTTTGACATATGTGAAGTTTGAGAATGGTGGAAAATTTTTATTTTTCAGAAAAAAATTCTTCAGGGAAAATTGTAAAATCGGAAATTTTTGGTCAGAAAATGGGCCAGGAAATTTTTGTAAGAAAAATTTGGTTATGCAAAGTTTGGAAATTTTTCATGTTGAAATCTTTTGGGAAAAAAAGTCTCCGAAAATTGGTCAGAAAATGGGTCAGGAAATTGTATAAAAGTTTTTAAAACTGAGACATTTCAAATTTCTTAAATTTTCTTTTTGATATTTTTTTGTGGGGGGGTGCTGTTTGAAAATTTCAAAGATTCTCTCTGAAAATAACAGAGGACGCCACTTCCGTTTACAACTCCGTGCTGTATGTATCTACTGAGTTGGCAGCATCCTGAGGTCCTACTAGCTCCTTGAATGAGTTTTTATCCATATTAAGTAGTATCGGGTTGATTCATTGGAGTTTGAATCATTCATGAATGCAAAATGGTACGGCAAATAAACAAGAGCGGCGCGAATGCCACAAGCCCAAAACTCGAGTAACTTGTAAGTATCTCTGATATACGAAAAGCCTTAGTGTAATGTTAGTAAAAAAATTTACTACCATTACACTAAGGTAGTAGGTTCGTAACCCAGGAATATTTTTCTAAAAATAAAATAAAATTGCAGAACTTACGGAATAGTAACACATTACAGCGCCCAGTAGTCCCCCGGCTAGTACGTCCCACCAGTGGTGGCGACGATCAGAGAGCCTGGTCAGCGAGCAGACCAGGGTCCAGGATATCACCAGTGCCTGCAGCACAGGCCCGGCTAGTCGGGGGCGCAGGGAGCAGGTTCTGGCTTGGAGGTAGGACTGCGGAAACAAACATTTTGTATTAGAGAAAATGCATTAAAAAAACAATTATCCACTGGAACACTAGGCGCTCACAAAGGGGTTAGATTTTTCTTTCTTTTTCACACAATGCTTACTTTTCAAAATTAACTAAAATATATTTGAACCTTCCTGCGGCCCGAATGTCAGAAATCCCGTGGATGTTTATTTTAGGCAAATTCTGTTATGTATCATAAATCAATGTGTTCGTTATTGAAATCCCTGCTTATTAAAAATATTTCAAAATCCTGGTTTTAAAAATAAGCTGTGAAAGGGAAGTTTAGTTTGCACCTGCCAGAAAATGCAGTTTTCGCTGTGGCGCATGTTTTACAGAGTGATTCATAACAAAGAAATAGAATAAATTTTATTATTCTAGGATAATTGTTAGTCTGATTTTACCCAATTAAAAAATGATACGTCAGGTGTAAAAACGTTTTCGGTAAGTAAATCAAACAGATTGTGTAAGTAAAAATAGTAATGTGTAATGTTATTTTATATATAAATAATTATTATTTATATGTACATATTTTAAACTTTTTTCAAGTTCTATTAAGGGGCCATCCAAAAATTACGTCACACCTTAAGGGGGGGGGAGTAGAGAAGTGTGACAAGGGATATGGGGGGTCCAAAAGTCATGAAATTCTAGGGGGGAGGGGGTCTCACAAATGTCACAGGGGGGGGGGGGGGGGTCAAAAAATCATGAAATTCGTGAGACGTAATTTATGGATGGCCCCTAATATCTGTAAAAATTTGTTCACAAATATCCTGGAATAAATAGGCATATTTAAAATGATACCTATTAAATTTTGCAATTTTTCTTTTGTGAATTTGATGATTTATTTTTTTAAACAATAACTCTTAAGGGGGGGGTAAGGTTTTAAAGGCGAAAAAAGGCATATTTTCATGATTTTTTTTGGAGATATGAATAATGTTGGCTTATTTCTTTTAAATAAACTTTATAGTATGACATCTGAAGTATCTTTGAAAAAAATTTTAATTAAAAATATTAATAAATAAGTTCGTGAGAGCGAATCTCCGGAGGCGCTTCGAAAAAAAGGTGTTTCGCGGTGAACATCATAACTCGTTAACGAATCATTTGAAACAAAAAAATTGAAATGGATTTAAAAGGTGATAAAATTTTCCAGGTAGTGACGAAGCGTTTTTTTTTTTATTTTTAATTTTTTTTTTAAGCATGTTGAAGTAAAAAATGCGATTTTTGCTAAAATTTTTGGTGAATTTGTTATTATAAAATGGAAAAAAATGGCAAAAAAAAAACTCTCCGTCACTACCTGTTGATTTATGTATAAAAATAGTATGCAAAATTTCAAAAAGATCGGTCAAGTAGATTTTGAGTTATAATGTTCACTGACTAAAAAACACTGTTTGCCAGAAAATCAATTTAAAGTTTTGTTATACTCGAAATATACCCAGCACTCGAAGCATTTTTTTTGTAAATGTCTTGGCCTTCCAGTAAAAGAAAAATAAAAAAATGGGTATTCAACAGATTATACTAATTGCTAGAACGCCAGAAGTGCCTATGTCAAAAAGGCTTATTTTGAATTAAATGTCTCAGAAAGTGCATAAATTGTTCCATCTTTTAATTCTATGAATAACCGTGTTGGCCGTTCACGACTAGTGAATGGCCTGTATAAAGTATATGTCAAAAAAATGTTTCAGCATAATTGTAATAGCCACAAATAATGTTTTTCCATTGTTTTCCAAAGTAATGACTTATCGGCAATTCACACTTAAAACTAGAGTGAGATTAGTGAGTTAGCAAATAGTGATGGGGCATTTTATCAGTTGTACGAGTTTTCTTCATAAATTTACAATTAGATCATCACATTATCAAAGATCATAGCAGGGAGTTGATAAATAAATAAAAACATTATTATCAAGTACTTGACTACTGAATATGTACATATTATATAACATGGACATACCTGTGTATGAAAACTATTAAACAAATAATATATATGGACTTAACTGTCTAAACAATATTGTATTGATTTGCACTCCTCTTAAACATAAGCATAAAGCTATAGGAGTTTTATAAAATGTGTCATTAGTATCAATAAATACATCAGTATAAATAAATAATAAATGAAATTACATAAAAAAGTTCTTGACTCAAAAGCAGGGAATTTGTTTGATAGATCTATCTTAAAAACTGCAATCTTCAGAACATAAATATTAGGTGGAAATGCCATCTATCAGCACCAATGCATAACCAGAAGATAATGAGCCATTTTCTTCACAGAACATCTTGCCAGATTTTGTGTGTATGCAAGTAAGTGTACATAGATCTATTCAAGACCTCGGATCACTCCCTCCACGTAACAACCCGAGCAATAGATATTTCCAGGTGTTCAGTTTTCGATTTGACCGCGTTCATTACAAAAATTACCTCTAAATATTGATATGGAAACATATGAACTGCTTACTGCAATTTAAAGCCAATGAATCCGGAATTTATCCCATATTTTTAAGTTTTATAAAAAAATATCAAAAAACTGTTAAATTCATAATAAGGAACTCCAGTCCAATTTTTTTAATTTTTTTAAATGAATAATGACCTTCCAACTTAAATAACTGCATATTTATTTTTATTTTTTATAGTTAGTTTTAATAGTTGAAATAAATGTAAAAGTTTTAATTTTTCAAGATCCCCGAAAACCACCGTGTCTAGTGTGATGTCATCATGACGAAAAGCTTTGGTTATTTTCAACAG
Organism: Glyphotaelius pellucidus; assembly: GCA_936435175.1. Lineage (NCBI taxonomy): Eukaryota > Metazoa > Arthropoda > Insecta > Trichoptera > Limnephilidae > Glyphotaelius > Glyphotaelius pellucidus. The sequence continues at coordinate 6,164,722 of OW386553.1, read as the reverse complement.
ATGTTGTCATTTTGTATGGAAGAAGCTATGAAACTATTCAATAAGTAAAACGTTATTTAGGTGGAATTATTTATTTATTATATTATTATATTTTTCAATATTATTACGGGAGAGTGGTAAAAATTGTTTGAAATTATTATTTTTTTAGCTTTACGAATCGAAATCAATATTATGGAAACTTTGTAGGGAATTTTGTAGGGAACTGGAATCAGCCGTTCAACGCCGGCCATTTTGAATTTCAGCATTGGAGCTTTCACTGGGCTTTACAATCGTTTTTTGTACAGTTAGAGTTTTTGAATATTTTAAATAATATAGATAAACTAATAGAGATACTTTATTTTTGATACTGAATTATTTAGGCCTAAATAATAATTCAATAAAAACAATAACTATTATACGTCCAAATCTCTATAAACCAATAATACGGAATGTTGGATAGCTTGACACATCTTCAATACAAATTTGAGGGTGACTGGAGAATTATGAACACGGTGACGTCACGCCTCCCAAATTCAATAATACCAACTTGACAGGGCGTTTTAATGAACTGTTTTAAAATGGACTTTTTAATATTTTTTTAAAAACTCTACGTTAAATGTTATTTAATAAAACTTATATATATTCAGAATCAGCGTTTATTGGTCTGTATGAACATATTTTTTTAAAGCCATAATATTTTTCACTGGAGTTCCTTATTCATTACAATCACAGTACCAAATTTGGGTAGCTATCGCACAAATGGATAACATTTCCAAATATGTTATGGACCCAATGACTAAATAAAATACCCCAAGAGAGGGCTTGGCATACCAATAAAACATTCTGTTCAAACGGTTATACATAAATTGCAGCCAAGATGGAACCAATATATATTACTTACCATGTAAACTGAATATAATCGTAGAAACCGATAAAATTTTTGTACAACTGTTTGGGTAGAATGTTCGTTATGTATTTGGATCGGTAAGCCAAGCCCTTCTCTTCGATATTTTCTTTAGCCATTGCAGAGGCCTGATGGAGCTGCTATCTATATATATATACAAATCAATTTTTGTTTGTTTGTCTCGCTAAAACTCGAGAACGGCTAGGTCGATTTAGCTGATTTTGGTTTTGAAATGTTTTTCGTAGTCCAAGGAAGGTTAAAACGGTGAGAAAATGTGGAAAAATAGCGAGGAAGATAGTAAAAACAACAATTTTTCAAATATCAGTTTAAAAACTGAATTTACCGGGGTTGAATGTATGAAATGCGTGAGGGGTGAGGGGGGAGGGGAACTCGGGTAGGGGCTCTCGGGAGGGGGGGAGGGGAACCAGGGAGGGAAATTTGGGAGGGAGAGGGGGGTTTGTGGGACGGGGGAAGGGGGGAAGTGGAGTGGGGAGAGGGAAGGTGGAGGAGACGGAGTGGGAACGCGAGGGGAAGGGGACGCGGGAGAGGAAGGGCAGGCGGAAGGGGAACGGGACGAATAGGAAAGGACACGTAGGAAGAAACCATTTTTTTTTAAATGGCATAGCAACGCATGCCGGGTACCAGCTAGTGTAATATAAAAAATCAAATACTTACAAATAAGAATAATCCCAAATACACGGAGAGTGAAGTGTGTCCTGACGGAAAACTCTTGTTGGAATCTCTGACGGAGTATTTGGAAATCATTGTGTTGGTGCACTTGTATTCTGCGATATATCTACAATTGAAAATACATAATAATTGATTAGTTATTCAATGCCAAATGGTAAAAATAATTCATGGAAAACCATTAGTTACGGCAAAATGAAAAACAAATATTATGAGACGGTCTAGACGAGACGGGATCGAAGTTCAATGCCACCAAGATTCATATTGATCTAATATTATTGAAATAAGTTTTCTGGCAACACAACATTTTATTCTTTGTACAAATTTAAATTCTTGCATTGATAATTTTTTTATTATTTTTTCCGTTCAGAAAGGATTTCTAAAGCCAAATTCTTCTGACTGAAAATGTGAACATTTGCTTACACATTACTATAAACATTGGCAGTAGGGCATGTTCTTCAGAGGCTTACAAAAATGTACAAGGCCACGCTCCCATTTGCAATGTTTATAGTAAGCGGGGATTCCTCCAAATGTGAACATTTGCTTAAAAAATGGCTTTCTAAAAACATTGGCAATGGGGGCGTGACCTTACTGCGTACAAAAATTTGCATTTTTATAAAATATATCTTGACTGTAGTTACGTAGTTCAACACATCAAAAGAGCCTGCATGGTCTACTATTGATCGATCGAGTTTTATTTAAAAATATATACATCAAAAAAGACCAATCATTTTTCTGGTTTATAGAAAGTGGTTCAGTTTCTAAGGTGCTTAAAATTCTATACATTTAAAAAATTTGCTGTAGCTCTGAAATTTCAAATAAGAAGTTTAAAAAATACTGAATACCTTAAGTCCGGTCTGCTCCGACCGTCAACATTAAAATTTTGACTTAATTTTAAGTCACTTTAATAAGAGCAGATTTTAAAGCATCAGTGAGTGACACTCGTACTACCAAAACATAAGTAGAGTGATGCAAAAAAAAGTGATGGTTTAGAGCGGTGAGTAAATTATACGACAATCGAAAAAGAGAAAAGTAAGTAAATCCTTTTTCACACAACCTGGGATTTTTATTTATGCCTAAGGATAGCGAGGAATTCATACACCATTGTGAAAAGGTACGGACGGTTGTTCGTGAGGTTCATTATTGAAGTTTAAAATACTTTAACTGCAACGTTAGTTTGTTCCCTGAACTTTTAGTTCACCTCCATACATTTCATTAACTTTTAACATCAACTTTTTTTTAAAATTATTTTTTATGTGTCTTTTTAACTGCTCATGTCTAGCCAGTTAGACTATGGCATTCCCAAATGGGGTATGCTGTGAGGCTGAAGACGGTGGGGAGGGGAAGAAGATGGTGAAAAAGGTGGGGAAGTAACTGGCTCTTCAGATCTGATAACTAAACAAGGAAAAAGCCATTTCAAGCAACGTTTCAATTATAAATGGTGGTCTTACACCAGGGCGATACTGACAGCGTCTTCCACCTTGAAATATGCCGCTAGTATGCTCCATATTATTGAAATTAATTAAATTGTGAAAAAACAGGTAAAAGAGATATTTATTTTTTAAATTGGTCACGCGGGGTAACTAACGATTGTTTTTCATCTTTTAAAATGCTTTGAAATTTAGTTTCGGCTTTGAAAGTTTTTTAATCTTTTTGTTGCCAAAGAAAAGGAAAAAATCTAAAAAGTCAAAATACAAAGATTTTTTTTTGGGTTCTCTATGTGACTTACATTCACTAGTTTCCTGTTTATACCACTAGTTTCCAGACAATGTGTATCACTCAGTAAATTTGATTGCATTACGAGTACAGAACCAAAGTCTAACCACATTACCCACAAGTTATAAGTTGCATAAACATATTCATTTCAAAATTTGCATCCTGGAAGAAAGCATTAAGTTATAGGAAAAATTGTTTTCAAAATAAAAGCATTAAATCATATTGATTTATTAAATATGTTACAATATATTTATGCAATCAGTCTTGAAGCTGTAAAATGACTTCATCAGTTCTTATGTGACAAAGGCCAGTAAATGTTCATATTGACAGTTTGGTGTGTCAACAATGATGAAGAACCCGTTTCTATACTCAATATTTCTATATTCTTATTATTATAAGATTTTCCTCAATGCTCATTTATTATGTTCCATTTGCAAAGTTTATTGAACAAAAAACCAAGATTGTTTTTAAACATATGTGTTATTGGAGGGAAAACTAACCCCACAGGCCTCGGGCATATTTTGTCACAAGGTAAAAATATTTCCGCTTTGCAATAAAATCCAAGTAAATGGAATATTTCTTAATGTATCCGAAAACTAAACACTGTTTTTGAAAGGTAATAAAATATGCTTTCAAGTATTATAATTCGAAATAAACATAATATCGGGGTACAACAAATTTGTAGTAAGAGTCAGAGGCAAGGCAGGCTCAAAAAGGTTGACAACCGCTGTTCTAGGGTATAACACATAGTTTCATAATCAGAAGGGGGAGTTTTTGACGAAATCTAGGGACAAATCAGTAGCGGTGATGATTTTTTCGGCCTTTTTTTACAAAATTCTGAGCAACGGTTATCAAATATCCTCAGTACTCACATTCAGTACTTGACCAACTTAACCACTGGAGCGATTATGGTCGAAAAATGGACCACTTTTATTTTTCTGCAATTGATACCGGTCCAAAATTGGACCACATTTTCCTACCATTCTTAAAACATTTATTGTAATTATTTAAAATTTCCATGGCCAGCCATTTATTTTAAAACGAAGCTATTGAAATGCTTTATCTATTATGATCATAGATGTCGCAAATCCGAACTTCATAGACTGTTTTAGAACGACGTTAAAAATAAATTTTTAAACTATCTTTTTCAAGCAGGACTTCTGATCAGCTGTTTACGGTAAAAATTAAGTCCTTTTTCCATGGAAATGCACCTTTCATTATCAAGTTTACCACAGACAACATACAGAAATCGAAAATGTTTTATGTTGACTCGAATAAGTATTTCTCACGGAGTTTCAAATTAACAAACCCGCAGGATTCGCGTGGTTATAAACTTTACGATTTTTTAATATGTTTTTTATAAATCTTACAAATATGAGCTAAATGGTAAAATACAGGTTGGTTCATTGGCTATATAGCACTATTATAAGTTTTTATGTCTCCATGTTAAAATTTGAAGGTATGATTTTTTTAATGTTGGCGAAAAATTTTAAAAATGATCTTCTGGAAATCCCGAACAATCGAGGTAAATTTATTTACTTCGCATGGTAGTTCCAGTGGTTAATGAGTTTTATTTTGAATTTTTTACGAGAAAAACTCTCTTTTTATAACTTTTGAAGGTTATTCCCATCAACGTAATATATCATTGAAGAAGAAGATAACACTTTTAAATCTAAATGAAAATATGAAAGAAAACAAGACACAGAAAAACAGAAAAAGACAATGGTCGCAACTGGGACACGAACCCAGACCTCTCGTCTAACCGGGACGGCGCGTTTTCCAATTTCGCTATTGCCACCTTCTGTCAAACCGTCATATTTGTCAATCTCATATTTCAAATATTTAGAATCATTAATATTATCTTCAACTAGTTCTTTTTTCCATATTATAGGCAACTACTCTTTTTATTGGAAACAATCATTCAAAGAATTGGTTTGTAACCTGAATAGCGTCTCGGATAAATGTATCCGAATTTATTCATATGGAACTATTGACTTTATGAAAGTCTAAATGAATATTCAATTTTTTACGAGAAAAACTCTCTTTTTATAACTTTTGAAGGTTATTCCCATCAACGTAATATATCATTGAAGAAGAAGATAACACTTTTAAATCTAAATGAAAATATGAAAGAAAACAAGACACAGAAAAACAGAAAAAGACAATGGTCGCAACTGGGACATTGCGACCATTGTCTTTTTCTGTTTTTCTGTGTCTTGTTTTCTTTCATATTTTCATTTAGATTTAAAAGTGTTATCTTCTTCTTCTTCAACTGTCCCAGTTGCGACCATTGTCTTTTTCTGTTTTTCTGTGTCTTGTTTTCTTTCATATTTTCATTTAGATTTAAAAGTGTTATCTTCTTCTTCAATGATAGTTTTATTTTGCCCTGAGAATAAAATATTAACATTTCAACAAAATATTTTAATGATTTGAACATCGGTACTCTCTAAAATCGAAGTGGTTTTTCGAATTTTTTTGTCATTTTTTTGTCATTTTTTATTTTTGGGAGTTTTAATTTTTTGACTTAGCAACGAGTCCTTGTTTGCCATCTTGGGAATGAGAAGATAGAGAAAAATAAGGTAACTCACGTCCCAGTGGTACAGTTGAAGGCCATATCCGGCGCACACGTGTCCAGGAAGTGTGGGCGCGGTTCCCCCACCAGCTTCTTCACCAAGTCCATGAACTGCAGGTTGAAGACGAACGCAAGCAGGTACTCCCCGTACCACACGTAGACGTTGCGCAATGCCGACTTGTAGCGCGTGTCGCTCATAGAATACTTCTCTGGACGGTAGAACAGGAGCTCCACCAGTAATATCTGGAATTGATTAAGTAATGAAAAATTAATGATGAAATGAAAATGTCAAAAATGTAAAAAATCGACGGCTTATTTCCAGAAGTCATTAACTAACAAAATGTTCATTAACAATCAAAGTTCTTTTTTGCATTAACCCCACACAGGAGGCTCTGAAGAAAATAATTTCACTCAGGGCCTAAGTCATCTTTGAAGATACAATGTGGAGCGTCTTTGGAGGAAGAAGAGGAAGTTCCGTGAAGAAAAAAGGAATGAGGGGTGGGTAGGAATCTAGGGGTCAGTGTTTCCAGGAGTGACGGACGTAGGAATTTTGTTTTTTTACATAGCTTCACACAGAAGGCCCTGACGAAAATAATTTCCATCAGGGCTTATGCCATTATAGGGGATGCTGTGTGGAGGGTTTTTTAAAGAAGGAAAGGATAGGAGGTTTTAGGAAAGAAAAAGGTATGAGGGGTGGGTAGGAATCTGGAGGTCAGTGTGTCCAGAAGTGACGGATGTATGAATCCATCCCTCCAACTGTGGTGCAAGGCAATGGGGTCGAGAGAGTCCAGCTGGAAAGGTTAAAAGGCCTCCTTCAACCAGTCTCTCTCGATACAGCCCGCCACGCCGCAGGTGCAGAACAGATGCATCCGCTGCCAAGACCTGGACAAACCTCACCCCACGAACACGGGCACCCCTGCTAAGTCACCATGTAGCGAACCACTAGGGGTGACCTATGGACGAGGTGTTGGTTATCCAATAAATGGTTCCCGGGGCGGCGGTACCCATACCCGCCTCCCAAATTGGAATGAATCCATCCCTCCTGCTGCGATGCAAGACGATGGGTCGAGAGAGACCAGATGGTGAGGTCAAAGGTCTTCCCAAACCAGCCCTTTGCTGGTGGGCAGGTGCATCCACTGCCAACTCGGGAAAACCTCAACCCACGTAACAGGGGACCCCTGCTAAGTCACCAAAGTAGCGAACAAAATTATAAAGCGCCATAAAAGTGTATTGTTGGCATATAATATAAGCAGGCTCAATCGTATCTTACTTCGAGTGAAATAAATCAAATCTCACCTAACATTAAATATGTACATACATTAAAATAGTACTTGAATAAATTTAAAAAAAAAAAAAAAATTACTTTGGCAGGTTTTGTAGGCCAAGAGTAAAAGCGTAAAAAATAGTTTGGAAAGTTCTCACTAAAAATGGCTAAGTTTTTGACAATATTTGGGTCAAGGTTCAAGAAATTATTCTACATATCTATTCAACTAGTAGTACTCACCGTCTTACTCACGATGAATCCCTGTTACGACTTAATAACAACGCATTAGCTATCCAGGGGTGGGGGCCTATACTGCTCAGATTAAAAATCTTTACTCACGAACACATTTTGTCCTGATACAACTCTAACAGGTTTTGATATTTTTAGACTGGCATCACTCTATTCCAAATCTCAAAAATGCCCTTTATTTCGCATTTTTGCGTCGCGTTGCCGACTTCACGTTCATTCAAATGTCAATATTATTTTGACGGCTCGACGGTTCGCGTTATTACATGGTTTGTAAAATGAATGCGGAAACATTAAAGAAGTAATATTAACGACAATTTTAATGAAGTAAGTATACCTACATGTTAAACATATACGTAATGTTAATTTTTCTACATATTAAAGTGACAGCCACACAAAATTTGACATGAATGCATCTGATCTCAGTAGTAATTACATTATTTTTTTGGCTCGTTATTCATATCATTTTCGTCAGGGGGTAGGCATTTTTGCCCTTCGTCCTTATTTATAATGAAACTAAAATGCACTTGAATATACTTTAATTGGAAAAAATGCTTATAGTACCTATACAATTCGTATTAGATTAACCGGTTGAGTTAAATAGACCCCTTTAGGGGTCAAACAACGAAACAGCGGTAGAGTCTATTTGACCCTTTTAGGGGTCAGCTCATATGGTCTCATACAAATCGTTATATCTCCCTTAATATCATGAAAAGAAATGTGATCTAAACGGTGTTAGAAAGAAAAAATACCACGCTACGATTTGTGTTTCAAAGTTTTACGCAAAAAAAAATAATTATTCGGCTTTACGACATCAAACTTCCGCCGGCCATTGTTAGTTTTCAAGCGGTAATGTGTGCAGACAGTCTCCCAAAAAATATATAGTTTTGTGAATTATTTCAAAGAAAATGCAGAAGTTTTTATTATATTTATTTAATTAAATGTGTTGGCTACTGCTTTTATGATATTTTTTCTTTGTTTATATAATTTTTCTTTCGAAAATATTGGATTTCGTAAATAGAAAGCTGCTACTGTGCGCCATTTTCAATTTACGAAGACGTTTTTGAATCATAAAAGTGTGTAATTTCAACCTCTTATAATTACAAATCATATTATTATTCATTTTAGTCCCCAGATTTTGTAAAAATTTCAGCAATTGCATTCAGAAAAAGTTATAAATCAAACGTTTTGTAAGCTCGCACTTATCACGTAATAAATAAACCACTTGACAGTTTGTAAACACATTAGTGATGGGGTCTTCCGAAAATCGAAACACACTAATTCGAGATTTTATTATGTAATGAAGTTGTACACATTTGGTAAGACCTTTATTAATAATTTATCTTATGCAAGGACGAAACTTGAAAGACTCCACTCCTCAAGTTGACGAAAGCACTGATTCCGACGGTAGCTACGGTAAAGGTAGCGAAGTTTTTTCATGGAAAGTTTGTAATGGTCAAATATTTTCTCTAATGCCCATGGTCTTTTTTGCAAACAATTGGGTTTTTAACATGCCTTTGGTCGACTGCATAATGTCGTATGTATCACAAAATGCTAAAATGAAGTCTTATGACTTTCGTGACCATTTACGTGGCTTAGGTGATAAACAGAATTAGACTCCCTGTATACATTTTGATCTTTTACAGTAAAATCTATTCATTATCTTTTCGCATGGCTCGAAAACATCATACCTATCCTCATACTCTGTGGTCCTCCGCACAGGACGTCACGGGGGATATTTTTTGTGTGTTTTTTGTGTGCGTGTTTTTTTTGTGTATGTGTTTTTTTGTGTGTACAGTCGAATTTGGTTATAACGATCAAGGCAATAGCAAGGTCACATTTATATTGAGAAATTATCAAATGTTATTTTAGTTCAGACTTATTCTTATACAATTGTTGGCTTTTACAACGACATATATAATATTAAAATAATAATATTATTTTCAACACAATATCTAAATACGTAAATGGTTCATTGTGTTTCGTGGAAATCGGGCATCCAATTTTATGAAACTATATACTTTCCATGATAACGTCTTAAAATTTTCCTACAATTCTTTTTAGATATCTGGTATTATGTTCTATATATTTGGTTCTATGTACCTTCCATATAACCCTGTAACATTTTCCAATATTTGTTTTTAGATTTATGATTTTATGACACTATGTTCACTCCAAGATAACCTTTTGGCAATTACCAAAAATTTTTTTTAGATTTTTGGTTTTATGATAAACTTTTAACAAGTTCAAATAATTTTATTTAAATTTTATAAACTTATGTTTTTAATGATTATGTGTATGTATGTGTATTTTGTGTGTATATGTGTTTATATGTATAAAAATGTACATATACATATGCGTAAGCACGCATTTATGTGTACATGTACGCATATTTATTTACCCATCTCAGAAAAGACATCGTCTAGTGAGACGGGTTACATACTTTTTTTTGTATAATAATGTTATTTTAATAAACGCCCGGGTTGCCGGCAAATAAAAATAATAAAATAAATTGTTACTAATTAGTTATTTATTTTTGGTACTTCTATTTTTTTATAATAAATAAATAATAAATATCTTGGAGTTTTATTATTGTGCACATTCGATAACTTATTATATGTAAATCAATGCTATTAGAAATAGATAATATTTCGTTTATTTATATTTGTTTTTACGAAAAATATGGAAATAACTCTGAATACTTTACGAAAAATATCGAATATTTATTATAAAAGGTAAATAAATACGATTGGAAATATAGTTATATTATAAATACGTAATAGTTTATAAATATTTCAATTATTTGAAATGAGAATTCAATTATTTGCGAGAAATATCGAAGTAATAACTCTTTTTTATAATCGAAATATCTCTGCGTTTGTTCCCATCACTAATGGGAACAAACGTCATTCGGGGGAAGTCCACTTTCCCATACTAGTTCAGTCTTTTTATTCCAAATTCAACGCGAGTCGAGTGAAATCACGCTCGTAATTGAAGTTATTTTTCACTGTTACTTTATGCATAAGTGCCGGGTTTTGAACGTGTTTTTATAGCCTTACCTGTACACTCAAGTTTTATTTACATAATATTGTGATTTGATGTAGATTTGTGTGTGCTTTATGTTACATCGTAAAAAGTAATTTTTGGTTATGTTTGCTGTTTAAATCGAAAAGAACGTGGTTTTTTTTGTAAATTGTTATATAAATTTAGTGTTTTTATCGCATAAAACCCTAATGGATCTATTTATGCCAATTCCCACTTAATAAACGTAATATAATAATTCAAAATAATATCTTTATCAGTTCCGAAAATTTTGTTAAAATCTCGCGTACGTCAAAAATTTTTGAAACTTTGTGAATTTTTATTAATTATTTTTGTTTAAAATGAAACAAAAGTGAGTCGACTATACTGTTAAAAATACATTCGACTATTAAAAAACGAGTTTCTTTTTTCGTGATCAGTTATTATAGTTCAGTTTTCAAAGGAAAGAACGCAAGGTGAGCCATTTTTAAAACTTTTTACTGTTTGCATTAAAAATATTTATATTTCAAAAATAACATGTTTACTTCTAATAATACAACTTGAAAGCGTAATCAATCGCCTTTCAAAACAAAGTTTTAGTTTTTGGATACGTCCAGAAATATTCAAATTATTTTGATTTTATTGTAAAGCGGAACTTTTCAAGAATTCCCCGCCATTTTACGGCATTTTTATTAGCGATAAAAGTCATTAAGCTCTGGCCTGACGGGTTAAGACACATTACGATGTAACTACGTATGCAACTTAATTAATAATGGACTATTTTTCAGTTATAGGCAAATGATAATCACAAAGATCTAAACCAGATACAAGCGCAACTGAAGATGAGGTTGAGAACAGGACGAGTTCGTACTAAAAGTACCGGCCACGTACATTTTCAAATCAAAGGTAAATATCGTGGCTCTATTGTTTTTTAAGATAAGTTTGTATGTTGAAAGTAATATATGAAAATATCAACGGTTCTATGTGTAGTTGACTTTGAACTTACCGTAAATATAGAATAATACCTTTGATCAAACAAAGTCAAAGAATGATACAACAGACTTTATTGTCATATCAAAATTGAAAGTTAAGAAAATAAATAACTTTGTTCAATAATTAATTATGTAAACCACAAAGTGATTGATTTTTAAGAAATTAGGAAAGCTTTATGTCATATATTGTCTTTTTTCCAGAAAGTTAATTCCAACGACATGAAAATAGAAAGCACCGAGAAGATGCTGTATGCTCAGGTTTATGAAGGAAGAGTCCAGAGCCAATATTCAGCTAAAGGAACTGGAGTCACAGACTAGAATAAGATTGATGGAGGAGCTTAATTTTCAAAATATTGATGCTAAAATGTGGACGGAGAGCTAAATAAAAGTACACATAAATAAATCTAGTTGTATTCATTTTGATATTGTGTTTTATTCTTCTGTTGTTATGTAATATGTGTCTGTTTCAGCAAGTACATTATATTGACCAAGTAGGTACATTTTTCAAATAGTATAATATAATCTTATAGTTGGCAAATCAGAAGTTATAGATTCACATCTATGATAAAAAAAAACAGAGCAACATGATACACTCATACATATTACTAAAAATGTTGACAAATGAAGACCCGTATAGAGGCATTTCCAATCTGGTTCATGTTTGGGGCTGCTTCCAGTTCCACAACAGCACCACCACCTGCTACCGCTACTGCTTCCTCGTCGCGTTCATCATCATCTATTCCAAATTACAAATCATAGCATTAGCACATACAAAACTCCAAGAAATATCTAAAAGCAGATTGTATTATAATGTTTAATTTTAACACACATCTTTTATCATATATTTAATGTAAGAAGTGTATAAAATAATATCGGCATAGTACAGCTGTAGTATACATTCTTACATAAACTATATCGTATATTATTAATGCAAGAAGTGTGTAATATGCTACTGCTTCCTCGTCGCGTTCATCATCATCTATTCCAAATTACAAATCATAGCATTAGCACATACAAAACTCTAAGAAATATCTAAAGACAGATTGTATTATAATGTTTAATTTTAACATATACATCTTTTATCATATATTTAATGTAAGAAGTGTATAATATAGTAGTGGCATAGTATAGTGTACGGTCAGGCACGGGGCACACGACGTACAGCCCCAATGATCCACAACTGTTGCTGAGGAGCATAAACTATTGTATTAAATTATTTTTATTTATTTATTTATAAATAAACGCCCTTTTTCGGGGCTTTTACATATATAGCATAGAAAAAACATTTTATTGTACATAACTGAACTGCCTCAATAACAATATTTTAAATTTATTCAAAGATAAATTGAAGATGTCCACTGACTTGGTATAATTGTTTCCCTCCATTAGTATTCTGGGCAAAGAGGAATACATATGATAGTTAGTCCCAGAATTTCTGCACTGAAATAAATCCTGACTTCTAGTATTACGAAGTGGAATTCGGAAGCTTATCAATTCAAGTAATACCGGACTATCAACTAAATCATTTAGAATTTTATATAAAAATACCAAGTCAGTGAAAATTCTTCTGTCTGACAATTTAAGCATATTCATATCGTTTAAAAGTGTGTTGTAGTTTAACATACTTGCTGAAATACCCATTTTAAAATTTAGAAAACGTAAGAATTTGTTTTGTATTCTTTCAACAGCTTGTACGTGCATATTATAATGAGGATTCCAGACAGGAGAATTGTACTCAAGTTGGCTTCTAACATAAGCAAAATATAACATTTTAATACACTTTATATTGTTAAAGTTTCTAGTTAGCCTAGTTATAAACCCCAACATTTTTAAGCCCTTATTACAGATTTCTGTTATGTGGTTAACAAATGAAAGATTTGATTGAAAAGTGATGCCCAAGTCTTTAATTTGCATTAATGTCTGAAGAGTATTGTTATCAATGTTATCTTACCTATTGAGGGTCATTCATATCGATGAATCAAGACGAGACAATCATATCAAGACAATGGAGAACTTGATGTCTTGATGGTATCATACACATACCCCGCAGCAGATACTTGTGTTGCGATAGATATTTGAGCCCTGTTGAAGGCAACTTCTCTGGGATATCTTGGTTTCTGAACTGGGGTGAACAGATACTTCTCCTAACAGTGCACACATTACTCAGGGGAAACGTTTTATTCCCTACAACTCTGCAGAAGTTGCTTGTTGTTCTTCAATGCTATGCGGCATTTTAATGTGCTGTGAAGCAAGAAATCCGTATCCGAATTTCAGCAAAATCACATGTATCTGCGAAAAAAATTTTAAGTATAATAATATAGCTTGTTTGGTAATCGATTTAGCTGATTTTTTTTCACAGGAGTGAGTATTATAAACACAATCTTACCTCGTTTTGACCCCAGTATCGTACGGCACAAAGAACCTGGAGATCAAAACATCCAAATATGGCCGTACAAATCGATTAAGCGTCTCATATTTACTTTGGCAATTCTATATTTATATCTGAAATCACTCTCTGTTAACGCCGCAAACGGGTCGTACCGCTTTTTATACGTTTTCCGTGCCCGTGGTGGACGAAAATTTGCTAAACCTTCGAACTTTTATGTCAGATGTCAACAAAGTTTGACATCTCGATTAATTACGGCCGTAATAACGACGCTAACCCTGGGTGTCAGGTGGTTTAAAATCTGACAGCTGCTAATATAACGATGTTATAACGGTGGATAAAAATCGCGCATGCGCGCGACTGTCGGACCATCATGTGAGTAACAATTTCACCTAACCCGTCCGTGTTGCGGCGTAATATCTTTTTTTTGCGATTATGAGTAAGACAGAAATAATATATTATCTATTCATAATATGCAAATTAAAAAATATGTTTACAATTTTATTTATATTATTATGTATTTAAAAACCAGCTGACAAACTGCGTGCAACAATTTAGCAGGTACAAATTAAAGCTGATAACATTATAAATATCGAGTTACCTAATTAATGTTTATTGAAGGCTAAAAAATTATTAATAATTATTATTCACTCAAGTTATTTTTTTATTATCTCCGTACATCGAAATGCAAATAAAATAAAGTAGATCTGAATTATATTTATAATTTTGCCTCTTAAATGGCTCCCAACCGTTTTTTTTTAAAGCATTTAAGCATCATAAAATCTCAAAAAAAACAGACCAGAAAACTAATTTGGAAAGAAATTGACTGACGGAGCTAGTAGGTCAATTAGCAGGACAGGACAACAGCTTCAGGATTTATCAAGAATAGGAAGAAATATCAATTCGTGTACAAAGCTTGTTTTGAATAAGGCTCAGATATCTGAGAAGCCATGTTGTGGAATCAGGACGCAGTGACAACCCTGTCGAAGGAATGTTGGAGTAACATGGTCTGTGGCCAGAGCGCTTACCGGAGCTGTTGACCTTATCCTAAAGAATAAGAAAGAATTTAAAAGAAAACATTGTTCAATGTAGTCCTCACCATGAAGAGAGGTGCCAGCCCGCAGACCAGGAGCAGAGAAATGATGGAAACGGTGTCCCCCTCGTACTTATGGGAGATGGAGGGGTCATTGCAGTAGAAGCCCCCGTGGTTGTAAGGGATCAGGCCCAGTAGAGAGAGGGATAGGGCTACCACGACTGGAAACAAATAAAGATATGATTACAATCATGCAGTGCAATATGTATTACAATGTTGAACAATACATAATATTAAATAGGGCCTATTGCTTAAATACACCGAATCCTAAGTGGGTGACATAGGAATATGGACAAGAACTAAAGAGCCGTTTGCACTGGGCAAGCATTTTAGTTAAGTAGCGAGTATATTAGTAACTAAACGCATCCGAACACCACAATTTTACTAGAGTAGTTTAGTCAGCTCGTTAGTAGAGTCAATCCATTTCGTTCTATTTTTTTGGTGAGTAGCAACCCCTACCATGCTTCCCTGTGCACTGACATGCGCGAACTTGTCGTTTTAGCAGATTCATTAGTAGACGCACAGATACATCATGCCGTTGGAGCGAAGATGCTACTTTAAAAATCTTTATTTATGCTGCTATTAATCTCTTTTCGTGTCCATAGTTTATTTATTTTCATCAAGAAAGCACTTCATATTTTTTTCTATCCTGAATAGAGTTTTAATCAATGCTAAGATATTTTTTCAATATTATTTTCTTTATTGTGTAATAAATAATAAGAATTAAAAAAAAAAGTATGTTGGATCACATATCTATTTATTTCTTCAAAAAATTTTCATAAAAAAAAACATATCTATTTGTCTATTTCTAGAAACATAGGTGCATATGTAAGCACATACCTGTCAGCTGTGTTATAACCTTCTCTGGGTTTAGTAATAATAACTTAAAAATGTAGCTGAAACCGTGAAAGGAAACCGTTCTCGCTTTCTGAGTGTAATTTTTTGCCGTGCTTTTAGCAGGCCGCACCAAAAGTGCTCGCGGGTCGCACCAAAAAGCCTCCGGTTCGCAGGCCGCAGGTTCCCCACCCCTCCTCTATCTGGTACAATACTCACAAACATCACTAAATCATTTATAATGCAGAAAAACTTGTAATTAATTAAACAAAAAGTCGATGTTTTCTGGGTCACTAGAAGGATATTTGAAATGATGATTATTGCCTTCCTCATTATTTCAAAACTTGTTATTTGGAGATGTCTGACCAATTAACCGGACGATCGATATACAAAAGGAGCTTGTCAATTTTACTGTCCTAAAATAGGAATTTTCCTAGTTGGACAGTCAAAGTTTTCATTCACCTGAATAATAATTTCTGTCTTTTATAAATAAACTAGTCACTTAAGTAAATAAATTATTACTTCCTGGGCGTCCTTTCCCATGCCTCCCGCGTTCTCCTTCCACCTTGCCCGCCTACCCACTGCCGCGTTCCCCTCCTCTCTCCCACATATCTTTTCCACCTTCCCTGCTTTCCCACCTCTCTTATACCCCTTTCTGCAAACCCCCCCCCCCCCCTCCTTCTTTCCCCTTCCTCCTTCCAGATTCCCCTCCCCCACCTTCCTTCGCTCCCTGCCGCTAACCTACATAAAATACACCCATTTTTCAATAACTTATGCGCAACCTATTGCAAAATTTTATTCAAATTTCATAATGCCAGAGCTTACCAGTATAAATAGAAACCTTTGCAGGCTTGTGCATAACAACTCACGAAAGTTTCATCGCAATAGTACAGAAATAATTTCATAATGCCAGAGCTCACCACTATATATAGAAACTATCGCAGGCGTGCGTACAACAACTCACAAAAGTTTCATCGCAATCGGATGAATGGTTTAGGGACAGCGTAAGGGAATAAACAAAAAAACATTCATTTTATATATTAAGAGACCTAAATAAAGTTTTGAAAGTTATAATATTAAATTTAAATGCGTACTCATTAAAATACTAAACAAGGTGGCTATTTAAGAGGCTGCTAACCTTCAAATTTAAGTATTTAAGTAGGTACTTTTGTGTATTTTATGACAGCATCAACCTTGACAATGCCTGCATGTTGGCATTCCTTTCCACAAAAGTGTTAAAAATCACTGTCATCTCACAAAGATAGCAGCAAATTTGATGATAAGGATTATTTCCTCTAAAGATAACATTTTGCAAAACTATTGGTAAACTTTCAGGATGACTGGTCACTCTAATATGAATATTTTGAAAAAACTTTTGATTCACCTTTATTATTACAAAAGACAACCATTTGTATTTGGGGTCATGGAAAACATTGCAGTCAAAATTTCAACAACCGCAGCACTTTTAGACACAGATTATGGAAATTACACTTCGTTTCAACAATTACTACGAGAACACATGCACAAAAAAGGTTTTTAGATTCTTAGTTTGGATCAACTGTACCATGTGTATTTACATTAAAACAAATCTCGCAAATGTTAATGCACACAAAAAAAAATTCAAAACGGTGGCAAATGGATTGTTTTATTTGAGAAATTTTTAACTTACAAATGTGCATATTTTTCCATCTATTCAAACCTAATTCTTATAGTACCTAATTAAGTACCTACGTAGTGTAATTTCTAGGGCCTAATAAGAGCGCAGTGATTGGTGGAATATTTATCAAAGTTTCGATGCAAAACGTCATAGAATACTTACGTAAATTATTTTAAGTGGCTGTCAGCTGTCATTCCATAAGTTAAAAACAAATTTTCGTTTTACGTAATTGAAATTATAAATACAGTATTTATTCCATCGATCGAATGCAAAAAGTTGTCTTAAATAGTAATCAAGATGAATCAAGGTGTTTTTTCTAAAAAATATTCATATTAAGCGTGTCCAGTCATCCCGAAAGTTTACCAAATGCATGTCTGATGATAATCTTCTGATTCCATATTAAACATTTTTGAATAATTCTAGAAGTATACGTAACTTTGAACTGACATAATAAGTAATATTTATAATAAGTAATAAACTAATTCATTTATTTAACTTTATAAACTAATTAATTTATTTACATTAGCCAAGTAAATTAAAAAAGGTGCCGAATACCACAATACAATAATTCAGATAAGTAGTTTTTTATAGAAAAATTTCAAATAAGCATGAAAGAAAGAGTACATACTTACCTACTACTTAAAAAGGGAAAAGCTTTATACGTAGGAAGGTACAATATAACATAGATAAACTGGAAAAACATATTTATCTACAAGGCAAATAGTAGGTTTTAATGTTTACCGCTAGGAATGATCACCAAAGTGTGTCGGAAAACTGACAGCCTCTAACTTCCTGAAATAACGTATATTTTTTTAAATTGTAATGGTTTTGACTTACTGAATGTCCATCTGCTGAATTGTATTCGATAAAAATCGCGTAAACACAGCGGGCGAGCTGTGGCGGTCATCGCTAACGTCTACTCGCTTCCTTCAAACAATGACAGATGACAGCTAAAAAATGACAGTTCTTCCCAACCGTACTAATGGGGAGTTTCGTCGCTAGAGGCGCTAGTGGACACTTTTCACGGCTGTTATGACGTCACTAAAGGCCTTAGTTTTCGTGACGTAGTTTCCTCTACGCTACGTTAAAGCACACCACCACATCGATCAGAGTAACTGTACAATGAAAATATAAATTTGTAAACGAAATGTTTTATGTTTGCTTGACTTCGTATTTCACAAAATGCGTCACGCTATTGTTAAAACTTGTCACGAGCACTTAACAATCCACACTTCACAGTTCGCGACAAAATTTCGAAATAACTGCTAATCAGAATAAAGTTTGCAATAACTTTTAACGGGAGATTATCCTTGAAAGAAATTATTTTAATATTTCGTAATTAACTGGGTAATCCTTTAGGTACCTAGGTGTTTTAATGATTCGTCTATCTGAAATATAATAATAATATGTACTTGTTATTTTCGTAGGCGAACTTGAACATTTTGTGCCAAAATTTTAAGTGGTTTAACTTCGCGAGACAGGTGCTAGCGGCTCGAAGAACTGGCAGGTAATGAAGGAAAAGTAAGGCGAAATCACGGCGATTTTGCTTCAAATAATAATATAACACAGCCGTATTGAGTAAGTCAATAAATAATACGCAAGAGCCAATCAAACACGAGGGTGACATCCTCATAAGTTTGTTTGAGCCATTGAGAAACTTTTTTAGGTATGACCAGAGGCGGATTATGTTGAGGGCGCCCTAGGCAAGCATCTCATCGACGCCCCTCTAGCGGCCATATGTTATTAATTTTAACTACTACTTATACATATTATAACTAATGCTACGCCACACGGCTTAAACCGGCGGCGCGGCGTAGGAATTTTGGTTTAAAATGTGTAAATCTGGGTCTCCAGATATCTTTTTTTTTACGTACCAAGTTTCATCACAATCGGTTTAGTAGTTTTTTTGCAGGAAGAAGTAACACATACCTATACACACACACGCACATACACACTTACGCAGTTATGATATTAGTAGGGATAATTAGTAAAACAATTTTAAACCTTATATTTGATAAATAAAAGTTATCAATTATTTATTTAAAAAATAGTATCTACTAATCACATTATGACAATAATTGTTTAAAAAAAAGTTTCTGCGTCTACATTTTGTCCTGCGAAGTTGTCAATAATATCGTCATAGTTTAATAATAATAATGAGTTTGATTCAATGTTAAGTATTGCTAACGAATTTAATTTCTTATCTGTCATGGTTAAGTGAAGATATTTTTTTTTTTAGATACCGTTTTGCAATGCATGTTTAGTCACAGTGGTGATATGAAAAAGGTTTTTCACCACTGTGAGTCAGCAAGTGCCGTTTTAGTTATTTTTTCGAGAAGAAGAATAGTAACAGTCAGGACATGAAAAGGGTTTTCTCCATTGTGGTTAAACATGTGAATTTTAGATTTCTCTTCGTAGTACGTGAATAGTTGCAGTCGGAACATAAAAAAAGTTTTTTGCACTGTGAGTCAGCAAGTGATTTTTTTAGATATAATCCCTTTTGAGAACACGAATAGTTGCAGTCGTAACATGAAAAAGGTTTTTCTCCACTGAATCATACTGTGGATTTTTAAGAACTTTTTAGAACTTGTTTACGTGCATTCTGAACATGAACAAGGTTTTACTCCATTATGGGTCAGCTTGTGACTCACAGCGGAGTAAAGTGTTGCTCCACAGGGAAACCTGAGGAAAATAACTTTCCTCAGGGCCTCCTGCGTGGAGCTAATGTAAAAAAAATTATGTGTTGTAAAACCATGTAGGTATATTAAAGGTATGACCGTGTAAAATCGTAGAGATCAAAAAGGAATAAAAGGCCGATGAAAATACCAATAATTTACAATTTTTTTATAGCGCCGTTTGGTGACAAAATCACGTTAAGTGCACTTGGTGGATATAATTAAAAGGTACGCTTGGGGCATCAAAAAGAGATGATATGACGTGAAGTGAATTGTGGAAGAAGTCAGGGAAAGGCAAGGAAGTCATGGCATGAACAAGTAAATCAAATACTTCAGTTGGCCACGCCGAGAGACAGAATAACAGAATTGTACAGACAGATCATTTTAAAGAGCGCGCATTTGAAAGTATGTGTTACTCGCAGTAGTCCTCCGATACTATGCACCGCAACCCAACTTTGGGACCATTGATAAAGCAAGGAGTGTGTGTCACACAGAGTTGTTTAGTGGTCTTTCGTCACTGCTCAGCACGGCATGATGTAGTTTCGGTAGTTATCCAAGACAATAATAGTTCGATTCAAGTTTTAAAATTAAAAAGAAACTTTTATATTGTGTAAGTAGGTGCATACTTACTTACTACAATTAATTTTATTATATTTTATTGTTTAAAAGTTCTGGAGGCGCCCCTCTATAACCTCGCGCCCCTAGGCACGTGCCTAGTTTGCCTAAGGGATAGTCCGCCACTGGGTAGGACGTGGTAGGTAAGTAGGTACTTAGTTATATGCAATTTATGTTAACAGATAATGCAATTTTAAATAAATTTACATCATGAGAGGACTTTGACCTATGGATTTTTGCCCTAGTATGCATTAGCGTTGCCAGAGGGGGGAGGGGAGGGGGGAATTGACGAAAAACAAAAAAAGGAAAAAAAGGCTTTTATAACTGGCGCCAAAAATACAAATCTGTTATTTCGTATAATAAGTAGGACAAGTTTAGAGCCAGATACAAATGTACCACGTCGTTTCGGTCAGCCGGCTTTTTTATTTATTTATTTATTTCTATTCTTGTACATACACTTTACAAATAATTACATAGTTTACATAGATAATAGGTTTAGTAATAAGAAAAAAAATGTTAAAGATCCGTAACTGTATGTAAATAGGTTAGTCGTAGTGTTTTGTGAACACCTCACTAGGCGAACCTGTGCTGAGGTGTTCCCATGTTTGGGATTAAGTGCTATTCTGTCGACCTAAGTAGAAACACCGTTTCCTCCTTGATATTGTCAAGAAAGGCACTGTGGGTCGACCCATGGCGGCAGTATCATACACATAAATTAAAAGATTAGTTTCGGTGGGGATCTATATATACAGTTGTTCTTAGAATCTAGATTATGAGTAAGATAAATAATTTTCTTGATAAACGATAGATATATTTTTCTATGGACCACGCGCCAATGGTATAATCACGGATATTGTGGTAATATTTTCTGTCTCGAAACAAAGTTTATTTAATTATATTTTTTTATATTTGGGATGGGTTATGTTTGGTTAGGTGTTATAATTTTTTGAGTAAATTGAATACCTTGTTGTTTGATCCAGTCTTTTATGTGTTTTTTTGAGAACTATGGTAGATGAATTTGTAGTTAGTAGTTGCTTCAGTGTGGTGGGCATGCAGTTATATAGTTTGGTTGCGTAGTACTTAAAGTTTCTTTGCCCGTGTGAGGTATGAGTTATCGGTATATTTAGTGTTTTATTTGTAGAGGCCCTGGTTTTAATTGATAATTGGGTTTGCATTGGAACGTGGAGTTTATGTTGGAAGAAGTAAAGTAGAACAGATTTGGCATAGAGTTGTCTTATTGTCATGACGTCTAGTGTTTCGTAAATTACATTTGAGCTTGTGTACCGAGGAACTTGGAGGATAAGTTTGATTGTTGCCTTTTGAATTTTTTCTATTGGGTCAATTGTTGTATTCGTTGCACTTCCCCAAGCCAGTATGCCATAAGAGATAATGGACTGACAAAGTGCAAAGAATATGGTTCTGAGCTTATGAAGAATATGGTTATGGCTTATGCTATAATATCTTTTGTGGGATCTATTTTGTGAGATCTACTGTCAGGTTCTGTGATTTTCAAATTACACAAATCTGACAGGAGATATCACAAAATAGATCCCACAAAAATATAGAATAAGCCGGCAAGGTCGGGTTTCTGCGCAGGCCCGAGAGGCGCCGAGGCCACACCGGATACCTTGAATAATTCAATTCCCCTTGGGGCCTATGTCATCTTTGGGGAAGCTGTGTGGGTAGGAATCTGGGGAACGGACGTATAAATCCATCCATCCCACTGCGGTGCAAGGCGCTATTCCGGGAGAGT
The DNA here is from genome assembly GCA_936435175.1 of Glyphotaelius pellucidus. Taxonomy (NCBI): domain Eukaryota; kingdom Metazoa; phylum Arthropoda; class Insecta; order Trichoptera; family Limnephilidae; genus Glyphotaelius; species Glyphotaelius pellucidus. The sequence continues at coordinate 6,142,328 of OW386553.1, read as the reverse complement.
CGTGCTGGAGAGGTCAAAAGTCCTCAACCAGTCTCTCCCGTTTCGGCCTGCCACGCACTTGGTGGGCAAGACCTATGCAAACCTCACCCCGAGCACCCTTGCTAATTCAAACGCAGAAGCAATCACTCGGGGCAAACGTAGAAACGACTCGGGGTGACCTACGCAGGGGTGTTGGTTATCCAATAAATGGCTCCCCGGGGCGGCAGTACCCTCACCCGCCTCCCAAAGTGATTATAATTACAACCCGTATTTTAAAAAAATTTTCCACCTTAAATATATATTTTTTTAAATTAATATTTAGATTGAAAAATACGGTAAATTGATTATAACAATACAAAGGCTGGCATTTAAAAGGTCATCAAAACTTTGAGATTTTGGTCGGCTCTAAAAATGTTTTCCGCCGGCAAACAATATTGTAGACGGCTGAGCATTCTCTTGTAGTTAGCAAAAGGTAGAGTAAGATTCTTCAGCAAATAATGTCAACCCCTAACCTAACCTAACCAGGTATTGAGTCTGATATTTTTTCGCTTTATGAACGATAAAATTTTCCATAAAAAATCGAAAATAAAATACACTGGTCCGCCATTTTTCTTTTTTTTAGATACCGAAGTTCCCGTACATTGTGCCATAGACACTGGATTTTAAACAGTTTAAGAATTGGTGCACGCTAATCGTATGGTTTGTTAGTTTGTTTAATATGTTGTCAACCAGATTGAAAAACGTGTTTAAAAAGTTTCGAGAAAAACGCATTCAAAGTTTTGCTGAAGGATAATTCAACATACAAACTGTTTCAAACGGTTTCACATAAAATGCTATATCTCCGTCATTTTTTCCAATTTATTTGAAACATTTAATGAGAGCATTCTTAACAAGTGCATCTTTCAGAAAATGATATAAAAAATGACAAAAAATTTTCAGTGTCCTGGTGCCTTAGCCTTGTTTAGGATTTGATTAAGGGAACATGGAGGCGTTTGGATGTCCCCAGAGGCCCGTGTGAACTGAATAAAAAGCTTGTAAAATTATATTAACTTCTTAAACTAGGGGGAGGGGAAGGGGGTGCCTCATTAAGCTTTGCCGCCCCGGGCCTCTGACGTGCTTAGTTCGCCACTGACTATGGCACCCCCATTCGGGCATGTTGTGAGGCTGAAGGTAATGGAGAGGAGAAGGAGATGTGGAAGAGGAAGGTGAGAAAGTACCTACCTGGCTATTCATGTTTGGTCACCAAACACGGCCAAAGCTATTTTCAAGCAACGTTACAATTCTGAATGGCGGTCTTACATCGGGCGATATTGGGAGTATCTTTAATTTTGAAATAACACAAATTAATTAAATAAAATTTGTTTGCGCACGCCGGGTTCGATCCCGCGACCTTCGGATTGCGAGTCGAGTCTTAGGGGCCATCCATAAATTACGTCACGCCTTAAGGGGGGGGGGGAGTAGAGAAGTGAAATTGTGTGTCAAGGGGTATGGGGGGGTTGTTAGCTCTGTGGCATCACATAAAAATCTAAATTATTAAAATATAAAAAAAAAAATGTAAGTAAAATTGCAAAATATGTGACGTCACACTAGGGGGGAGGGGATCTCACAAATGTGACGATGTGTGACAGGGACGGGGGGGGTCAAAAATCATGAAATTCGTGTGACGTAATTTATGGATGGCCCTTACCCCTCGATCACCCCTGTCGTGGGACGATTATTATCATCCCTACCTCCACTAACCCAATACTTACCTACTTTTAACAGTGAAATTGATATTTCACCTCTACACAAATCACGAATTAAACACTGGAGCGACAGCGCAATTTAAAACTTTTTTCTCCGATTGCTCGAGATTTTTTGGAAATCATTTTGAATATATTCTGCCCACATTAAAAATATCATACCTACGAATTTTAATGTGGAGACATACAAACTGATTATAGTTCTATATAGCCAATGAATTCACATATTTTGTCGATTATCACATAGTCGTAGGACTTATAAAAAAAAATATTATAAAATCGTAAACTTCTACTTAATTACTTACAAGTAATGGAAAATTTGCCAAAATTGGCAGTTAAGCAATGCGAGGTATTTTAAATAGTGCCATATTGTGGCAAAAAGCGCTCCAGTGATTACATGACGTTGTCAGCTGGAAATAGTTGCGTTGACCTAAAAATTCTAGGCAGGAAAAATCTGTACATATTCATATTCAGAGTTCACCGTTCGAAAGTTTCCGCGGCATCAGAAATCACGCGAAAAGATAAGATATTTTCCGCTTACACATACAATGGTAGGTATTTTTTTTGTTAGGAAGGTAAGTACCTAAGATTAACGTTTAGAAGAGCTTTGGACTTTTCGTTTACTTTTCATTGCTAAATTACTGTGAATGTGCGGTGATGTTGCGTCATTCAGATTATTTGGGCAAAAAAAAAATTCTTTGTTGATATTTGGTAGTCATAATTTCGAATTTGTTCTGGTCCACACTCCGCTAAATTATTCAGTAAAATAAATATAGTCTGTCAAGGAACTAAAACAATTTTAGGTTGGCAACACCAATTTACCTGTCGAATATTTAAAGTGCAACGACACTGAAAATACACATAAAAAAACATTGTTTGTTCTTAAAAAAAAAATTAAAATCGAAGAAGCACTGTTGTTAAGGAACCCATTTAATGAAATACATTTGATTAAATTGTGTTTTACAAAGTGATTGGCTTTCATTTAATTTAACATAAATTGGAATTTAATTAACAGTAGGTAGAGAGGAAGAATCATTAATGGTGAGTTTAGTTACACTACTTTTAGATCCGAATGAGTTAAATATATTCAGATCTAAAATTAGAGACAAGATCTAAAGCCCGGCAACCCTAGGTAGGTACTTAAGCTAATATTAAATAAATGTGAGCAATTTCTAAAGTTTGCTTTATATTTATTACAAAATCGTTATTCGTTATTCTTCATAATGTTAACACAAAATTGCAAAGGTATAATAATAATATATCTACATTAAGGTGGTCCAGGCCCCCATATTAAAAAAAATAATTTCAAATATAGGTGTGGCCACCCACTTGATTTGTTACACGTGCCATTCCTATTATGTGTAAAAAATTTCAGCCTTCTATCTTATATACATAGGGGTGCTCATCGAATTAGAAGTTTCTGACAAAAAGTTCAGGATTTCAAGTAAAACGCGCAATTTAAGGTTTATTAATATTACGAGTATTTTAATCAAATAAGTATACAAAATATTTGAATGTGAACAAAATTTGTTAACAAAGCAATAATTAACATAATATTAGTCGCAATCTTTCAAAACTATTTTAGTTAATTCCTTTTTGGATGTTTCAGTAGAAACGATTTTTCTGTTTTGTTCAACAAAAAAGTAAAAAAATGCCTTTCTTCCTCATTCTTGTGTATCCAATGGATCTTCACAGGTGGTTCGTTCAAAACAATCATGGTAAGCTTTATTAGCTCTTTGTTATCATCACGAACTTGATTATCTCCAGATAGAGCGGTTGTAAGACTCTCAAGAGTATTTTCAGCGAACAGTTCTGCTTTCTATTCGAGGTCAAGACAATCTTTGTGCTCCTTCGGTAATGTTTTCCAAATATCGCTGAATCTTTTGAAAAGTGGGATTTGAGGAGAGCTTCATGGCCCAAAACATAAGAGTAAATATTTTTGAAAGCATAATTTCAAATACAAGCAAGCCACAAAAGATCACGTCCTGTCTTATTTTCTAAAAGAGTGCAAGCTCCCTTTTTGGCACCGGTGATAGAAGCAGTAGTGGCAAGTCGCATAGCCCGGACTTGTTTGCGACATTCCAATTTTGCAAAGTGTCAAAAACAGCATCAGATATTTGTTCCCCCGTTCCTGCGGTAAGTTTAGGTATTCCTAATAGTTTTTCACGACCATTACCAGAGACAAGAATCGGAAGGCTCTCTACTTTCTTATTGCCAGTTATGTCGGGCATTAGTTTGACGTCCCAATGAATTACTAATGGAGAATAAATATCAAAATTTTCTTTTACCAATATATAATAAAGGGGTTGTATTCAGTTCTCGCATTTTTTCTTGCGCGTCGTATACTACTGCGAGAGATTGGGAGTGAAGCAGCATTGCAACCGAGGGCAGCAGACAATGGAATATTCAACCGCATTGCTTCTCGATCGGTGATCTTGTTACGATCAAGCGCACTGGTAATGTGTTATGTAAATATAGCACTGGTAGACGGCTCAACGCCACAGGAACTAGAAGCACTCTTAATCTTTTTTGGTACAATCACTACAAACTCATCTTTGGACTCATCCTAATATGCTAGCATTACTAGAAGTGCTACTGAAGCTGCACTAAGTTGTAACTCTTGACTCGACACCACCGAAGATGAGGCATTACTTTTAGCAGCCATTTCTCTCGCATCTTCAGATCTTTGTTTCCGTTTTAGAGAACGTTCTTTGACCTTTTCTCGTTTCTTGTCGATTACGATTACGTTCTCCTCCTTGATCGATGAGAAACGCTCTGAATTTCCGCAATTTTATCAAATTCAAAGCGCTTGCATGGGCAATATCAAAAAGTTTGTCTAGTTCTTTTGTAGTACTCTCTCTTTTTCTTTGTGAATTAGAATTTCTACCTCTATTTTTCTTCAATAGCAGCCAGTTCTTATGAAACTTAATCAGTTATTCAATGCAGTGATTTTGTTGTCTGGTCGTAATACTAGATTTAGTCCAAACTTCTATCAGTTCTTGAATAAGTGCATGCGCGGTATCTTTCACATTTTTGGATTCATTCAATATGTGGTGATAATAGAGTAAAATTTGCCGAAGAGTAGGAAGTTGGTTTAGCCTCATCGATGGCTCAATATCTCGAACCCCAAGTAGAAAAATTTTGTCTTTTTTTTCGAGTAGATGAACACATTTTATTACACTGATTCACTTCACAGTCTACTAAATAAGTATCAAAACTGTTTAAATTTGTCTATAAAACTCTTCAGTAGTTTATTTTAAAATTTAATTAATAGTTTAACACACGAAACTGTCATGCAAAAAAACGTTAAAATTTGGCATTTTACACAAAAAATTGAAAAACCACACTCGATTGAGCACTCCTTTTTACTTGAACAATCTCGCTGAAATTTTACTATGTTATTACTATAAATACATGTAACAAATTCACGGGGTGGCCAAATAAAAAAATTAAAAAAAAAATTTTGGACCACCTTAATCTACATGCAATTCTAATTTTGAGATCTATCTATATTGCAATGAAAAAATATTTTTTTCACTTTTACGCCTTTTTAATTTTTAATAAAGATGTAGGTTACACAGCTTTAGATTACCACCATGATTAGAACAACAGTGGCGCCCTCCTATATTTTCTACGCTTATTTGACAAACTGTGTGTTTATTGCCTTTTTACCGTCACGGTACCGTGACCTTGAATCGTCACGGTAGTTATAAAAGCGTCTAATAGGTAGGAATCTATTTTAGCACATTTTATATTAACTTTTTCCGAAATTATCGTATTTTTTGCAGTCACATCGTGCCAATGAGTTCGGCCGTTGATGAAAATATTACTAAGTAGGTATTTTATAATGAGTTATATTTAGAAGAATATTTAAAATAGGCTACAAAATTATTATGCAGCAGATGTCAATGGTGATTACGTAAATCTGGTTAAATCAAGTTGAACAAAATATTCAGTTTAGGGGAACGGATGCGCGGCCCGTTTCATACAAATCTTAATTTTGGGTTTGAGACAAAAATACCCAACCAAACTGAAAATTTATTTTTCTAATCAAAAGGTATTTCAAATATCTAGAACGAATAAGCACTACTTTATTCATTTGTTTTTTAAATTATAAAATATTGGCCATTAACGATTTTAATATTTCGTGATTTTAGAGGCAACTTGGGGAATCATTTATGATAAGCATTTAAAAAAACAATTTTACTACATTTATTTTTAAAATATTACGAAATTTCAAATAAAAAATTAAAATTATTAAAAGAAAGAATTTTGTCGAACATAAATTAAAATTACCACTCAAAAAACACATTTTTACGATTTATTTATTATTTATTTTTATTTAAATACAAAGTAGATCTCGTAACATTTTTTAAAAATTAATTATAAAGAACTCATAAAAGAATACTAAAGTTGCCTCCAAAATGAAGCAATATTGAATTCTTTAATATGTCGTAAACTATACATCATAATTTAAAACATAAAAATAATAAAACAGCACATATCCGTACTAGTTATCTTAATATATATATTTCTTCTGTCCGTGTGTATGTCACCGAACTCCTCCTAAACGGCTGGACCGATTTTGATGAAATTTTTTGTGTGGGTTCAAGGGGTTTCGAGAATGGTTTAGATTCACAATTTGGTCCACTGGAAAATGTTCTTTTAATTTTTTTTTTTTATTTCTAAGGAGTTGTTGATTTTGGAATGTTTTACATTGGATCCGGCAGACTGCGCTACCATCGCAGTATCGAATATTCAATATTATTCTATTTTGTTTTTAGTTTTTCCCGACAGTTGTGTACAGGATAACGTCTGTCGGGTCCGCTATAAATAAATAAAATAAATTGTGGAACATTCCAGAACCCTCTCGAATGTTGTCCTGAGCGAAGCCGGGTAACCCAGCTAGTTTAATATAATTTTGGTTTAAAAATATATTTGTAAGAGACGTTTCCGCCACTCACATAGACTGTAAATAGGAGCGCCGGGTAAGTCCTTGTAGCCGCTAGAGTCCCGAGGGGTTCGGTGTCCAGAGGGGAAGAAGTGGGGCCAAGGGTTGAAGTAAAGTCCAGTTGTGTGTGTAAATTCTGTCGAGAGATGGCCCGGGCTGGCAGAGAAGGGTAGCTTTTGGTGTTCGGTACTCGAGGGACTTTGTTCCGGGGGCGCACTATTTTACCGATAACTCGTCAATATAATTAATATTATTCAGTTTGGGTTATTTTGGCCTCAAATCCAAAATTAGGTTTTTTGTGAAATAGGCCGAAAATGGCCTATGACTGTAGGGAGACCGATCCCCGCGCGAAATATTTTACAGACTAGCTCCTGCCTAGGAGTACGTTGTGTGTGCCAGGAGTAGGTTCAAATACGTTAGTCCTTACTTTTGGTGAAATCGAAACAAATTAATGTTTTTTTTTGTCTAGGACCTAGTCGATTGCCATATGTAAAAAGACGTCATCAGACGTATATTTTACTTCTAGAGATTTTCTATTCGGTGGTCTAGATAATGCAATTTATAAAATAAAAAACTTATACCTTTGATATTTTTATGAATAAAGAATAATTAAAATAAAAATTCGAATCATTGCAAAATCATAAAAAATCAGGTGTTTTTGATTTGAAAATTATATCGATTAGAAATATTATATGTAGATGTTTTAATTAAATATACTGCGAGTAGAACACCTTGGCCTTGGAAATAATCGTTTATTTTTTGATAAGTCTTTATAAGCCTAGAAAAAATATGGTATCAGGCCTTTAAAAATATACTTATATATTTTCGCAATACGTTTTATTGTGTAATATGGGAAATTCAGTTCTTTATAAAATAATCGGAAATAAATTAATATTTGTACCTAAACTTCACAAAATAAAATAAAATAGGCAGTTCGTGAAGTTATTTGCGATGCAAATCTGCCTGATCCCGAGGACTTTAGCCTCTTTTACGCGTTTTTGGAGACTAATGTTGTAATAATAGTTCCGAAGTAATAAACCTCAACATTTATGAATTCAAACGTTTTGCTGGTTCACAAAACTTATTTATTGTAGATGCGTATTCACATAATGATTTATTCCCCACATTCAGAAGAAAGCAATCCGGCTTAAATGTAGTTAAATTTTTAACAAAAGTGGTTCGTAATTAAATAATTTATTTTTTAAATTAAGTAAAAAAAAAAACATGTTTTACTGTCAAAGAGGGAGTGGAGGAGATGAGAAGAGAAAGATAGAGAATAGCATTTCCTGTATCATTAAGTAGTGTATAAATTACTTGCGAGTTCCCGGCATGCATTGCAATGCCACTTAATAAAGAAACTGTCCCTTTCCATTCGTCCCGTTCCCCCTTCCGCCTCCCCTTCCCCTCACAATTTCCCCCTTCACATTCCCCTCGTTCCCTCTCCCCTCTCCCGCTTCCTCCGTACCATTAACACCCCTCTCCCTCCCGCTTTCCATGTGTTCAGTCCCGGTACATTCAGTTTTCAAACAGCTCGCATGCCATCTATTGCATTTTTTTAATACAAATATCAAAATGCCAGAGCTCACCATTATATGCTGACAGAGTATTGCACTCACCGCTCTGTTCGGCTGAAATAAACACTATTATTATTATTATTATTATTATTATATACATATATAGAAACCTTCGCGGGCGTGCGCACAACAACTCACCAAAGATTCATTGCAATTGGATTAATAGTATAGGAAATAATTTCATAACGCCAGAGTTCACCACTATATATAGAAAAATCGCGGGCGTCTGCACAACAACTAACCAAAGTTTCACCACAATCGGATGAATGGTTTAGGGACCGCATAAGGGACAAATAAAGAAACATTAAAAACATTTTTAAATTACTGCATTTCGATTTTTATTTTTTATAATAATGTTCAAACACATTTTCTGAGTTCATATCAATATATCATAATATATATTTTCTAAATATTTATAATTTTTTTAATCGGTACAATAACAATATTTTTTTTAGTAATACTTGAAATAATGTAGAGTGTAAAATTAAATATGTGCTTTATAAAATAAATAATACAATAGTATGTAGCTCATTTAAAAAATAATTATAAGATTAGTGAAAAAATTATTTCCGACCACAATAAATGACAAATAAAATAAATAAATTTAATTACACTTTAAAAAATTTAAGAATTTATTCACATACTTATCAACATTAAAGTGACTAGAAACTAATAAAACACTATTAAATCATTAAAAAAATAAAACGTTCATTTCAGATTGTTAAAAATTGGATGGTACAGAAGTATAGAAAAACATTAATATTATTATTGGCAAATATTTTTCTAACCGCCGCACTTTTAATAGCACAATGTTACGAAAATAACACTTTGTTTCAACTTAATTACTACGTTTGGATAGATCACAGGTTCTCAAACTTATTTCTACCACTTCCCACTTTGAGATTTAAAAAAATTCTAGTGCCCCCCATATTTTTAACTTACCTTTTTACATTACCATCTGTGGCGTACCTTAAACAGTTATTGCAAATACAATTTTTTAACATGCATTATTGAATGGATGTCTTATTTCTGAGATGAAAGAATGTTTCAAAGAGAGGAAATAAAACTCACACTTACTAATATTGAGAAGTATTTTTATTAATATTAAAAGAAGGCTTTGAATTTTAAACCTTATCTAATGCGATCGTTTTAAAGTTTGATAAAATCAGGCTCAAATTCTTAAGCCAAAAACAATCACAATTTAAAACGATCCTTGCCGCAATTTTTTTTCTATGGATTGACATTTACGTATGTTTTGTTTCAATCTAAAGACGCATGATTTGCTTAATTAATCCAAACTAAGAATCTAATAATCTATTTCGCATGTAAATAGTTGTTTCTTGCAGTAATTGTTGACACAATGTGAAATTACCCCTAAAAGTGCAGCCGTTAGAGGAATATTTACCTTGTTTTGGAATGTGGTTAAAATAAAAAATAAATAAATATAAAGTTAACGAAATTTCAAGGAAGTCACAATCATCACAGAAGAGAATTTAGTGATAATTTATTGAAACATCGTAAGGAGAATTTTTTTTAATAATATACTCCACTTGCTGTTTGCCAGTACAATTTAAATAGGGATATAGTTTTTTAGCCATTTTTGCCAAAAAAAAAAACTTTTCAGTTATAGTCCTATTAATCAAGATTTAAATATATTTTTAAACGTGTGAATATATCAAATCGGGAAAATTAGACATGGAAAACACACTTATTACACATAAAACACGGTATTTATAAAATATCATGTTTCTTGTTCTTACAAAAAGTAGAATTATAAAAATCTCTACACAGACAATTTGTTGCATAAATCGAACTAAACAATATTACATCACTAATTTAATTATGTACAATAATTTTTAAATCAATTATAAAAATACTTCCTAACTGAATTTAGACAACGATAATTAGTTTAAAACTGTAATATGGTTGTTGAATTGGTTGTTGAATTGGTTGTTGAATTGAATGTTTATTTTATATAAAATGGCAAAGTAGCATCTTATTTTCTGTTTTGTTAATAAACTAGTCTGAGATTATTATTTTGTAAATATTGAAAAATTATTTAACAAACAGGAAATCAAATTTTAAAATATTATAATATCGTATTACTACTACTCTTCATTGGTCCAATAAATAAATATAAACTGTGACTTATGAGATAAAATCAACATTTAAACATTCACTCGATAAACATTAAAACTATATTTACAGCATCTATACATCTTCTTTTACTTACAAAAAATATCTGTTACTTAAAAAAAAATAGACTTAAATATTAGTTCATTTTTACTTAGGAAAGCCAGTAGAAATCCTAGCAACATTAGGTATAGAACACAATAATTTATTATTTTACAATTTAATAAATAAGATGATTTTATTTATTTTTAAATTAATAATTGCAATAAAAATACTACATTATAAATAATAAGGTCAATAATAATGCTTATTCAGTGTTACTTGATGTTAAGTCCAGGCGCACACAAGCAACTTTAATTGCATGCAACAGTTGCATGCATCAAAGTCCGTTATAATCCAGTCAATTTAGGGTTTCACCTCGAAATGAAACGGAATAGGTGAAAATTTGAATAAACCTTCATTTTGGTATCCTAAATGTTGTCTCAAAAGTCTTATAAGGTCACGTGTGAGCGTTCTTAGACATTCAAGGTCAAAGGTCGCGCAAATCAGTTTTTTGGAAATATCTCGCTTCCTTTGCCTCAAATCGTATTTCATTCATTATAAAAGTTGTAGAGAATGAAATACTCAAATGTTTCCCATTGATTTTCTGCAAAGCACCAGACATATATTTTTATGTTTTCACAAAATAATGCAACATGTCTCTTGCAAAAATTGTTACTAAAGTTTTATTTCAGTTAGTTATTCAATTATTAATTGCCTTGATTTAATACACATTTTCTTTTATATCTCTCGTATTATTACTTATACTTACCTATTTAAAGAGGAATGTCTTTTATACATAGTAACATTTATACACAAGTCAGTTTTAACAAAAATCTTTAAGAAATCAGTTTTTCTTAAAAATGCAAAATTAATGCTTAAATAAGTCGAAATCAATATTGTACAACAAGTCAGTTTTAATAATGTGGCACTTGCAATGAAAAGTACCTACCTATTAGTACAAACTTGCCACAACAAGTCAGATTTAGTCAAATCTTGCATAAACAAGTAAGTTTTAGCGAAAACTTACATAAACAAGTAAGTTTTAGCGAAAACTTGCCGAAACAAGTAAGTTTTAGCGAAAACTTGCCGAAAGAAGTGAGTTTTAGTAAAAACTTGCTTAAACTGATCAGTTTAAAGAAAAAATTCGTTAAATAAGTCGATTATTTCCAGCCTCTCTCGCAACCAGTAACCAGCAACCAGGCCCAGTACGGTACAAATCTTAATACTAAAGCCAAGTCAATTATGTAAGAAGTAGAAAGAGAAGAGATGAAGGATTAAGCTGTGACAGGAATAATGACATCATTGTCCAGGTCTTCCTGCTTGATGCTGGAGGTGGAGATGAGTCTGCGCACGGAGTTGTGGTTGTCCAGGGAGCGGCCGCTGTCCCCATTGGACGTGCCATTCCGTGACAGCTGGGGATTGTCGCACACAAACCGCTTCACCAGCACTGTCACCTGGAATTATGAAAATATGGACTATGTCACAAATATTCTCGGAAACGTTGGTGTTGTTAAAAAGGAGAGAATAAGAAAAGCAGAAAAGGAGAGTAGGAAAAAGAATGTAGAGGAGAAGAGGAGAAGGAGAGTAGGGGAGAAGGAGATTAGGAGAGAAAGAGAAAAACAAAATAGGGGAGAAGGACTGAAAGAGAGAAGGAGAGAAACAAAGTATTAGAGGAAAGTAGGGGGGAAGGAGAGTAGGAGAGAAATAAAGTAGGAGAAAGGAGAGAAGGAGATTAGGAGAGAATAAAATAAGGCAAGTAAGAGACAAATAAAGTAAGATAGTAGGAGAGAGAGAGAGAGAGAGAGAGAGAGAGAAAAATAAAGAAAGAGAAAGATGGAGGAAGAGGAGAGAATTAAATAAATAAAACAATGTAAATTACGGAATAGTAAGCCATGATAGCGCCCAGTATTGACCCGGCCAGCACATCCCACCAGTGGTGGCGGTGGTCCGTGATCCTGCTGAGCGAGCAAACCAGCGACCAGGAAACCACCATCGCCTGCAAGAACGGACCCAGCACTCGCGGCCGCAGAGAGCATACCCTGGCTTGAAGGTAACCCTGCCAAAATAATACACAACATCAATACAGTCAGTCAATGAAATCATCAAATCTATCGGTGGATTCAATTCTATTGTTACCGATTTTTATCTTTTTCAAAACCTTCCACAATACGGCCATTGACATAAGTGAAACAATACACATTTTTTTAAAGTAATATGTGGAGGATGTTTATTTATTTTCCAATAACAGTTATTTTCAAATTGAAAAATCCAAAAATGAAGTTGGCCAATTTTCAAAACTTCTTCCAGGAAGTTATGAATAATTAAATTAAATTCAATTAAATTCCTTAAATAAAAAGATACTTACAAATAAGTATAGAGCCATAAAGACAGAACAGGCAGTGTGCCCTGATGGGAAACTCTTACTGGAATCTCTGACGAAGAAAGAGGAATGCTCTGTGTTGGTACACGTATAGTGGGTGATGAACCTGCAATTCAAAATACACCATAAATCAAGTCACATTTTCACATTTCAAAATTCAACATAAATTTCTAAGACACATAAATTTTAAACTCGGTATTCCCATTAAAAACATAAACTATAATTACTTGATGAAAGAATTAAATTTATTAAGACTCTCAGATCAAAGAATTATATCCGACTTAATATTTATGTTCAAAATTGTAAATGGTAGAACAGACAGTCCTGATTTAACTAAGCTCATTGAATTTCATGTACTCACGAGAGCCACTCGTTCTAAAATCCTGTTTAAATGCAACAATAACAGGACTGAGTATACGAAACACTCGCTTGTACCTAGGTTACATGAAGTTACTAATAGATATGCAGATGTTGCAGATCTATTTAACTGCACGGAAGGTGGGTACCCACAAGAGGGCTATACTATCAAATCTTTTCAATCAATATTAATTTTATTTTTACTATAGATTTTTGTATATAATTACATCTCATTCTCATTCAAACTCCACAATTATCTGTTAAACTCTTTTTTTTCTATTTCTAATTCATATGATTTTGTGACATATGTGCTTATGATATACTTATACCGTTGATATTAAATAAATAAAAAAATTTAATCTAGCTTTCCCAGCGGTCATTTGGTACTTGTAGTAATGCCGATTTTCAAAACCAAATTTTTAACTCGTAAAAACGACGTAGCGCCGAAGTAATTCTTCAAATGACGCCATATAAATATTGTCAATTATAATTATAGCCGTGTCTTTTCCGGGTGGTATCTTATGACGTCGGAGCCGAGCCGGAGCGTCCAGATTTTTTTCTCGTTTCAAAATTGAGTTGTTAATTGTACAATCAAACCAATACATTATTCAGAATCAACATTCTGAATAACATACTAGTTTTATTTTTGACATTTCGCGACGGTGCATTTTGGTATCATTTCTTGCAGCAAGTCTCTCAGCTTATCACACTGATTTTATAAGCTGTGAGAAGGCTGGAAGTTTACGCGGACGCGATTAGACCTGTCAAAATTTGGAAAGAACAGCTTCTGTAACTTGCTATAAATTACGGTAAGTGTTTTTTTGTGTAGTTTACATTGGTAATTTGGCCATAAATCTCTTATGTGAGCGATTTACGAGAAAAAACCAGTTTTATATAACGTCATTGGAAAAAAACTGACGAGTATAAAGCTAGCCTAGTAAATAAAATGAAATTTTGTTGCATGAGACAACCTCGATAGTAAAAATAATAAATGTACTCACTCTCCGGTGGTGCACGTGTCAGCCTCCTTAGGCGCACACGTGTCCAGGAAGTGGGGTCTGGGCTCGCCCACCACGAACTTGGCCACCTCCATGAAGGTCAGTGTGAACACCATGCCCACAAGATACTCGCGGTACCACACGTAGATGTTGCGCAGGGCAGACTTGCACCGCACATTGGAAAACGACAATTTTTCCGGCCTGTACAGTATCAACTCCACCACTAATATCTGAAATAAACAAAATTATATCAATTTTGACAGAAATTTGAATGTAACATTGTCTTCAAACGGCCATTTTATATTTTGACAGTTGGAAGATCCCGGTTGGATGCCGATTCCAAGCATTGTTATCATTAAAAGAACAACTATCATTTTGTTAAGCTTGTCAGCTTATTACAAGCTGAAACGCCCTGAAATCGGCGTTTAACGGGGACCTTTCACATGACCCATTTGATGACATTGTTTCATTTGAATTTCTGTGAAATAACTGGCTCTTAGGACGGGTTGTTTAAAAAAAATTCAACAATTCATCAAATACTTGCGGTTAATTTTCACGTTCTGTGAAAGTTCTATTCAAGTTTTGTGATTATTTCAGTTTTATGAAGCAACTGGCCTACAGTGATATGATTAATAACAGAACTTGAAAATTGACTTCAAATATTTGATGAATTGTTCAAATTTAAAAAAAAATCCGTCCTTAGTCTTCATCATACAATGGTAAACAGAGGAAGATAATTATGTCGTCAAAGGGACCGACTGTTACGAGTTACAACCAAACTGAACGAACGGACTATGATTGAAGAAGCGATTTGCAGTAGTAGGTATAGGTGAGCGGTGTTGGCCATAGTCTTGATCGCCCTGTTTCATTGGTTCGTGGCCCATCTTCTTTGTACCCATTGTATACAGTTTTCATCGTCAGATTTATCCATTTTCTCAATAGAGTTGGTATCTATTGCTTTAAAAAGACACCTCCTAGCTACTCTCATAATCATGATCATCGCGGTTTTACGTTCCAGAATTGGAAATTTGTGTTTTCCAATGAATACGGCCTCTAGATATTCATTCCAGTTCTCAGGCCTTCCTGTTCCAATATTCTTTCATACAGTGAATCCAGCCTTTGGAGCTGTACCTCCTTTAGACCGCAAGGAGTGGAGAAGCCTTGTTCATCAGGGAATTTAGAGCTGTGGTCAGGATCCTCAGATACGAAACAACGACTAAAGAAGAGAGAATATAAAGCAATTTGGTGCTCACCATGATGATAGGGGTGAGTGCGCAGCCCAGGATAAGCGAAGTGTTGGTGACAGTGTCGCCATCGAATTTTAGGGATATGGCTGGGTCGTTGCAGTAGAAGCCCCCGCTGCTGAATGGAATAATGCCGAGCTCGAACAGAAGAATAATTATTCCGGCTGAAAAGAAGAAAAAATATTATTGTAACGAGATAATTAAATAAAACCCACAATTTTAGCCGCAAACACACATAGTCTTTATTTTGGGTAAAATCAATTTGCAAGTTTGACAAGATTCAATAATAGCAAGACAAGAGAATAAACTTTAACAAACAACTTGAGTGACCACGCTAAATGCACAAATTTGCCTCGATTGCTCAAGATTTCCAAAAGATCATGTTTTAAATTTTTCTCCAACATAAAAAAACCATACCTTCGAATTTTAGCATTGAAACATAAAAACTTAGTATATTGCTATAAAGCCAATGAATTAACTATATTTAACCGTTTATCTCATATTTGTAGGATTTATAGAAAAAATATAAAAAAATTGTGTTTATTACTTTGTCTTTGTTACTTTGATACTCCGTGAGAGGTACTTATTCGAGTCAACATAGAATATTTTCGATTTCTGTATGATGTCAGCGGCGCAGTTCCACCAACTGAGCTAATGTGTCCCTAACCGATTCGGTCATATTTAACTGCATCATACTTCGACTAAGAACTACCAACATTATATTAATTTTTTGTCGCATATTTTTATCTTTATGTATGATTGCAAGATTCAAACCCGAACTAAGTGCTATCAAGGTCCAAGATAGTGTCTTGGAAATTTTTTTATCCATTTTTATTTTAAGCAGCCAATAAAAATATGCTTCAAGAAAATGAAGATAATGTTGGTAGTTCTTGGTCGAAGTATGATAGGCAGTCGAGGGCACCCACCACTTTCCCGAACCGTTTTAAGGACCAGATTGGTCCCTCTATCGGTTCTCACATTAAGACTCTACATTTATTTTAAAACGAAGCTACTATGAAATGATTCTAAAAGCCCCCGACTGTCCCTACAATGTTATACATACCAATGTATAAAGTATGGTAGGCAGTTAAATATGACTGAATCGGATATTTTCTTATTATGACCGAATCGGATAGGGACACTTTAGCTCAGTTGGTAGAGTTGCGCTCCGGCAAGGCGAAGGTCCTGGTTTTGAGTCCCAGATGTCATCGTATCTTTTTCTGATTTTTGTGTTTTCAGATTTTCGATAGAGTTTCGCTAATATTGTCTACATTCAATTAAATAAAAAATATATTGTTTGTAGGTCATGCACTACATGGAAAATATTAATCGTAAAAAAAAAAAAATTTTTGACTGGAAAACATAAATAACTTCCATTTCACTTTACTGCATTTCTCTGTTTCTTTACACTAATAAACATGCCTATTAACTTGATTTACTTATGTTAAAAGGACAGAACAAAGCGTTATTAGCGTTATTACACGTGCTTCAAGTAACTAATACAAAACAGTGCTGTACAAAGTTATTAACTTTATTGAGTTTTATTTCTTTGTCATTTAAAACAGACCGCAAAACTTTGATTTAATGCTGACATTCTCTAGTTGCGTAAATTAGAGTTTTTATTGAAAAAAAAACATATTCTAACCTCATCGTGTTATCAATACGTCACATGTCATGTGACGAAGTTAAACAATGTATTTTATTGTTGAAGGTAATTGATTGCGAAAAATTGATTAGAAAAAACTAGGCGTTTTTAGATTCAGAAATCACGGAATTTAGCGAGTAAGATAAATTAGAATGTATCGAGAGGAAATTTGATATGCTGTAAAGGGTAGATTGTTAATTGTTCAGGAGACTGAACTCAAAGGTAAAAAATATATTTCCTTTTTTGTAGACTTAAAATTATGATTTTACTATTGTAAAATTACACTGGAACAGATCTTTTTTTTGCATTAGCTCAGGAAGGAGGCCCCGAGGAAAATAAGCACCCTCAGGGCCTATGTCATCTTTGGGGATGATATATTGAGGGTCTTTTTGGTAAAGGAAGGAGAGGAAGATCTATGAAATAAAAGGCTGTGAGGGGTTTCGATATTCCGAGAGACTACCTACGGTTGGAGAAGTCAAAGGGACTCCCTTAACCATTCTCTTTCGATCCGACCTGGTATGCATCTGGTCAACCCGAACACTCCTGCTAAGTCACCAAACGTAGCGAATCATTTGGGGTGACCTATGGCAGAGGTGTTGATTATCCAATAAATGATTCCCGGGGCGGCAGTACCCATACTCGCCTCCCATTTCATATTTTTAATTTTTCAGAAAAACACCCCTTAAAATACATTTCGTTTATGTCCTTTAGCTATTTTCCTACAAATATTTCGACGACGCAAAAAAACGAAGAAAAATAACATATTTAATTAATTTTTGGATTTCTTGTCTTTACAGCTTTTCAAATTTCCGCAATTACATAGCAAGTTTCATTTTCGATTTATGACGATTACAATGTACGATATATAAGAAGTCAGGCAAGAAGAAAGAGGCTAAATTGGCTAGAACCAGAGTACTAAATCAATGGTGACATTGGTTTCCAATCAAATTTTCATGGAAGGCATTTCTAATGTGTATTATCTAATCAGTTACTTCCCCACCTTCTCTTCCCCTCCCCACTACCTTCAGCCTCACAACACACCCCGGCTCCAGATGGGAGCAGTTGGGACTCTTGTGCGGTATTAACTGTAAAAAAAAAAAAAATAAATAAATAAAATAAAAATAAATAAATAATTTTTTTTTTTTTAAATCAGTGATTGTGACTAAAGAATGAATTCGAAAAGAAAATCACAGTCTGCAATTCACACGCGGTAGAAGTGAAACCTTCAGAAAACTAAAGCAGACAAGATTGGGGGGCTACGAAGCAGCGTACAAAGAGGAGGCCTATAGACTTTGAAGCACCACACAAAGAGGAGACCGATTATACTAAATCCTATAGATGTGTTTGTCTCTTTTTAGTGTCGCTATGTTTCGTTTCATCGAGTTTCAAATCACAACGGTGCTAAAGAAGTTTTTATTGCAAAAAAATTATTGTTCTACAAATTAATCATCCAATCTGGGAAGATAATTATTTTTAAAAAATTGAGTGCAGTTCACACGCGGTAGAAGTGAAACCTTCACAATAATTTACACACAATCTCAACCAATAGGAGCCTTGAAAAGTGAGCTCGTAATCAAATGTTTCATTCTATCTCATTCTCTCGCAGGCTAAATCCTATAGATGCCTCTTTTTAGTGTCGTTTTCGTTTCATCGAGTTTCAAGTCACAACGGTGCTAAAGAAGTTTCACTTCAAAAATCTTGAAGCTATTTAAAGAGGAATTAAATACATCTATTGTTTGAGAAATTTCGTTTAACAGCGTATTAAATATTGTGTATTAAATATTTTGAGTCTCCGCTGGGATTGGTAGGATTAGAAATGGCGACAAATCACATTGCGCGCATGAACTTGAATCTGTTTGACGTACCGCGTGTTATAATAATAGACAATATAATATACATATCCATGGTATTACTCGCCACCAGCCATCAGCTAACTGCTAACTGACTGGGGCTGGGGCTGGGAGTGGGAGAGCACAGGAACTGTTTCCTTCTTCCATATCGTTCCCCACGGTGCCACGCAATCTGTGGAAGCGACGTTATCTACCAGCGACCAGCAGCCGATTTGGTACCTGCACGGACAGGACCGCTCGAGGAGTACAAACAATAATCCACAGTCGCCCGTGTGCAAATACACTTTAAAAATTGATACTTGGCACCCAGGAAAATCTGGTTGTATACCATCTAAAAACTGCTTCTAACATCCCAGTTTACATCGAAAGACGGGTATTTTATATCAAGAATCCTTTCATAACTTGAAGTACAACGAAACAAAATGAATTTTATCTAAAATACAATAAAATTCATAAGGCTGCATTAGTTTATTGGTAGAATGAAAGTTTTTAACAAAATACTTGGTATTCACTTTTTTTTTTACATTAACTCCACACAGGAGGCGCTGAGGACAATAACTTCCCTCAGGGCCTATGTCTTCTGGGATGCTGTGTGGAGGGTCTTTTTGAGGAGAGGAAGGAAGAGACTGAAGAAACCCATGTTGTAGGAGGGAGGAAACACAGAAGCCGGCAAATCGTTCCATAGCCGAGCTGTTGACCTCAAGAACGAGTCGAAAAAACGACCCGTTCTCTTGTAACAAATGTCAACCGTGTACATATGTTGGGCGCGCGTTTAGCGTGTCTCCCGAATATGCACCGGTGCCGAAGGGATCAATGACGCTAGTTCCTCAGAGCATCTTCCATTGAAATACCGCTAGAACATGGATAGCATTCCCAGCCGACGCCTGTGCTCTAAAGATTGCAATCCATTCGTTAAGAAACACTTATGAAATATCAGAATTTAATCACTTGATTGCACCTACGGTGTATGTTGGTTGGTAGAAAAGCCTTTGAAATATTGATACTCGTACATTTAGGGAAGTAATTTATAAGTTTGCAATCGAAATTGTACAGGAAAAAATTAGAATATCTTGGCTACAGTTATGAGGAGCCAAGAAAAATACGCAATTGAAAACCGAGGAGAAAAAAAATGGAAGACACCATACTCCCCATCACTTCGAAACCCGCGTGACTGGCATTATTATAATTCTGCTGAGTTTCTCTGGGTGATAATAGCCAAGCTTCGACTGGAAAAACAATTTGAAATGAATTGTTCATAAAAACCGCCAACAAATATTCGCCCGAGGCAGAGACAATTTCAAGTGGCCGCCCTCTGTTCCGGTGACCCTGGTACACTGCCCACATTGCTAAGGTTGCTGCGGCCCTGTAGAGTGTGCACAAAACATTGCAGCTACTACTGGTAGGTACTGCCGGCTGGTCCTGATTATGAAATATATCCCGGCTTCCGACAGCTGCCATTTAGCGACAGTGGCAGTACTGGAAGTGGCGGGTCACAAGTCACAACGTGACATTGACATTGCGACCTGCTGAAGGTCACCCTGGCCGCGGCGGAGGATCCAATATTACACGCAATAATACTTTTGGCTGATTGATTGTAATCATATGCTCATATTCGCCAAGCTATTTGGATGTAATAATATGAAGGATGCGCTGTATCGTCCACCATTCAGTATCAAAACTTTGCCTGGAAAATCTGAATACTTGTAGCCAGGTAGGGAAAGCGCCCTAATCTTTTTCTTATCTTTCTTTCCTTATCTTCAATTCCACCACACATCTCTCCTAATATTTCTCTTTTATCTGTCTTTCCTTATCTTCAATTCCACCACACATCTCTCCTAATATTTCTCTTTTATCTGTCTTTCCTTATCTTCAATTCCACCACACATCTCTTACCATAACAATATCGATGGGTCTCATAGTAGCTTCCACACTTTACTTTTACTTATGAGCTCTGAATAGTCAGTTATTTCCCCTCCTTTCCAAGGGTATTGTAGCCGCAAATAGACTGCGAATCAATTGACTGTATTTAGAATTTAATCAAAATTGTATGGCTTTTTTAACGATATAACTATGGGAAATGTGAACAGTGAACACTGGAAGGGAATC
The DNA here is from genome assembly GCA_936435175.1 of Glyphotaelius pellucidus. Classification (NCBI taxonomy): domain Eukaryota; kingdom Metazoa; phylum Arthropoda; class Insecta; order Trichoptera; family Limnephilidae; genus Glyphotaelius; species Glyphotaelius pellucidus. The sequence continues at coordinate 6,121,327 of OW386553.1, read as the reverse complement.
CGATTCAACTTGACTTCCCACAGCATGTTATTTTGAGGTTCAACATGTCCCCGATAAATCACTTGGCTGAGCACATGCATAAGTCTTCGTTTGAATCGATATTAAAAAAAAACGAGATATCAAGGAGGTGATAACTGCACTAGTTCCTTTCAGACTCCAATTAACACACTGAGTGATCACTACAGTATAAGTAATCTCTGCAAGGGGCTTTTTTTTAGCATGGTCGATTAAAGAACCGAGAGATTAACTCCTGTATAAGTTGATCATTGCATTGGTTCATAACAGACTTCTTTAACAGTCGATATTGAATGCACAGAGAGATCACTGTATGATCATTGCACAGCACAAAAGAACATAACAGAATGATTCTTCCTTGGGAGTTATTGTTCCACAATATTGCAGGTAAGTAATCGTCACATATTGTCAGACAGGATAGGTTTTGAAAGTATGTAAGATGAAGGAAGGTACATACAGAGTCAACAGGTAGAAATAGACTTGTTTGTTTATAAGTTATGTAAAAAGTTTTTATGATTATCGTATTTTCCGATTGAAAGTGCTATTATTTTTGAGCTATACTAAGTACATATTTAGTAATACATTTCCGTATTTCCTCAGGACGGGGATTCCCGTATTCTTCAAAGGAATAAAATAATTAAAGGATTCGATAAAGGGAAAGGGATAACCACAAAAAATGTAAAAACACAATAAAACGGCACCACACCAAAGAACAGTGACAAATACGTTCGCAGATTATGTCACAAAATAACAGTCCTAATTCTGTCAATTAAGTTTTTCACGGCCAAAAATATTTAACTGATTTATTTTTGGGGTTTTACGCCGTGTTGCGCTAACTCATTTTTTATTCAACTTTTCAGACTGCTTTACAAGCTCGTAGACTGCCAAAAATTCTGGTGCAATTTATAATTATTGTAACAACATTTTAAACATAGATTCATAAATTATTGAAGTAAAATCATGGATTATTAATCATAGTTCAAGCGGGAATAACATTACATTCCTAGAATCACATTTTAATGGTAAAAGGGGCCCGTTTTATAACAATTTGTTAGTTACGCTTGATACAATTTTTAACAAATATTTGGTCTACCGCCAAACGAATATTATTAAAAATGGTAGGTATCAAGCGAGTGTAACGAACACATTTGCACTTCTAAACAGGAGGAAGGTTGCTGCCTGCACTAGCTTTTGAAAACTCTGCATACAGTCAGGGCAACGCCGGGGACTTCAGCTAGTCAGATATAAGGAAAAATAAACGTGTCGTAAATTTTAATAAATTTTGGCGTAAAATCATTGAACAAGAAGATATTAGTCTAAACAAAAATATGAAAAGAATAAGGCACTGAAAAATAAAACGGTGACGGTCGCAACTACCGACTTTTTGAAATATTGGCATATAGAGCTCCGGGCCAAAAAGGCCCCTTTCTCTTTCTGAATTTATATTAATTTTTTTGCAAAGGTAGGTAAATTAATTTTTGTAGATGAGCAAAAAGTTTGAAAAGAGGCACGAAACGCCACTGCTATACAGGTGTACGGACAGAATAGGCACATCAAACTCGAGTCAAGATTTTAAGATCGCCTCTCCAAGAATAATAATTGAAATATAAGAATGCCGTCAAACGGGTCAAAGTCAAGTTCCGCAATTTGAGCTTTGGAACCGTAAAAAGGTAAATAATACAGAATTTTTTACGGCCACTGAGATGCCGCGCGAAGGTCAAGAATCAAGAATAGAGAATGAAATAAAATACAACATGTAGGAAACAGAAGAATGCTGCCATCTATGGAATAACAAGATAAACATCAAGATATTTTTGTTCGATAATTGGAATTTTTCCCACGTTTTGGTACAGAGGTTTTTACTAAAGATGGCGCCACTGAATTCTATTTTCTCACTTTATAGTACGACACAGCATGAGGAAGTATACATTAGTAATAAGTGTAATAACTATTACTAATTAAGATTCACCTCCTATTTTTATGTAGTCATGATTATTGTTATTAATTAATCATCAAACATTTACTAATATCAGTTGTGGGTTTGTCTGTGATTGTAACTTTGATTCAATAAACTAAGATTTATTTTTTCAAATTTAATTGTAAAATTGAAACAGATTTTCTCAAGATTCAGCCATAAATTACCCACTAAGTAATGTAAAGTTCCAAAGACAAATGATTTTAAATGTTATTTTCAAAACTGGAAAGGATGTGCCAAAATTCAGACAAGCGAAAAACGTTTTATATTTGATAATATAGTATTTTAATACCTAATAGTTTTGTTTAAATTTTTGATGGCAGTTAAGTCGGGTAACCCGTATTTCGAAGGGTCTCCGCTTTTTAGCTAACATGCGATTGCCAATCCCACAAATTATTTTAATATTATTTATACTATATATAGGTCACTTCGAGTCTAGAGGTGTCCGGGTTCCGGGCTCGACCCATCGCCTTGCATTGCAGTGGGAAGGATGGATCACACGTCCGTCGCTCCTGGACTCAACTGACCCCCAGATTCCTACCAATCCCTCATACCTGTTTCCTTCCTAAAACTTCTCCTCCTTCCTTTCTCCAAAGATGACATAAGCCAGCGCCCTGAGAGAATTCTTTTTTCTTCAGGACCTCCTGTACGGAGCTAATGTAAAAAAAGTCCTTTATAATAATACGTCTGTGTAATTAAATATTTGTAAAAAAAAACTCTATTTTTGAAATCAGATATTTTATACTTTTAACTAGCTTTTCCCCGCGGCTTCGCTCGCATGGTATTACGGGAAATTACTGTAGCGCTTGAACTTATCAATTATCCCCCCTTCTCCTCACCCCCACCCCCTCCCGCATTCCATACATTCATTCCCTTACATTCAGTTTTCAAACATCTCGCCTGCCACCTAAATTTCATAAAGCTATAGCTCAAAGAAAAAAAGAATTATCCAATTTTGTTAATTCGTTCGAAATTTATGCGCTTACAAACATTTCGGGTGTTTATTTTTAATGAAATATTTTGAAGTTTGTTAATATAATTAAAAAATTACACTATTTATTATTCAGTCTTTATAATCGTTACGAATTATATTTTTAATGTAGGAACTCTTATTTGACATTTATTGCAAAACAGAAGCTTGTCCAAAAAAAAAACGAATTCTGATATTTGAATTTTCTGCAGTAGTAGCTGACCAGTAGACTGAGTATCTACCAGCATAGAGCCCAAAAATATATCAACATTGTTTCCATAGAAAAGATTTTTTTCTGACGTTAGCAAAAACTCGCTTTTGTTAGCGACAGAAAACGTATAACAAATATAATATATTAATATTTATAATTTCATAACGCCAGAGCTTACCATCGTACACAACCTGTAGTCTGCGCATATAATTTAGCTTTATATTGGTGAAAGAATTATTAAAGTCTTTATATTGTGTTATGCGTGAAAAGGTCATAAACGAACTCGAGCAGTTTCGCATTTATAATATTAGTATGGAAGTATGGATTGCGTGCGTCCGTTTATAATCTTAAAATCTGAAAGAATCTGCTTTCAAACCCAATAATTCATTTTGGTATGCATTAAAAACAGAGACTCTATTAGATTCACAAATTTCTGATAACAAAACATAAAATAAAATAATTCAATTCAGTGCTGCCAACCAAGCAGCGCGTTTTGAAGGGACAGTGTTATATTCATTTTTAAATGACGATTTATTATTTCTACGTATATGTAATAAAACTTATATAATCGACGTTCGTTGACCTACATGAATATATATATTTTTAAGCCATAATATTTTTCATTGGAGTTCCTTATTGGTGTGCTTACACTGCTAATCAAGTGTCTGCCTAACTATCTTAACTATGGTCAGTCTGATCACTATTCAGACCGGCAGTCTCCAAAGTGGGGATTGTCTTTTTATGTGATACCCACGACCTCCGGTCGGAAGTATCACTTATCACTTCAAGAAAACAAAATTTATCTGCAGTACCTATTAGTGAAATCTCTAGAATCCCCGAAGTTAATCATTATCATTAACTTTTTTACATGAACCCCGCACAGGAGGCCCTATTTCATCTTTAGAGAAAGGACTTTTTGAGGAGAGGAAGAAGTGAATGTCTTGAAGAGACCCACATTGTAGGAGGAAGAAAACACAGAGGCCGGCAAATTATTCCACAGCCGAACTGTTGAACTCAAGAACGAGTCGTAGAAGAGACCCGTTCTCATGTGACAAATGTCAACCGTGTACATATGTTGGGCGTGCGTTTGGCGTGTTTCCCGACTATGCACCGGTGCCAAAGGTATCAATGACGCTAGTTCCTCGTAGTATTTTCCATTGAAATACCAGTAGAACAAGGACACCATACCTACCTACGACGCCTGTGCTCTAAAGATTGTATGAAAAAAGCCGCGCAGCTCTTCCTCCTATTTAGAAACTATTTAGATTCATCTTTACGACGAATCGGTTTACAGTATGAACATCAAAAAATATGCTACGGATAAATTGAAGCTTTTACTAGCTTTTCCATGTATTGAAATTACAATAAAATTATTATTTACACAACAAAAAATATAAGCGTAAACCATTAAAAAAAAATTTTTTCATGACTTAACTATGAAGTACTACAAGAAACATTTTTTTTTTAAAATACCCCTTTATGGCTAAGATTATTTTTGAAGTTTTGTATGTTCTAACTTTTTTTCATTCTTATAAAATTATACCCAAAATAAATAAAAACCACTTTTTCGCTTACTTGCCTCATGCAAATACGATGCGCGATTTTAAATTTTGTAGGCATGAGAATCAAAATATTTCTAGCGTTTATATTCCTTTAACAACTAAATATATAAGTACCGATATTATAAAAGGATGCGAATAGACTATGCACAAAACTTAATAATGAATCGATGGATCTGCGGTTTATGTGGTTACTTGTTTCATTACGTTACTTAACAGTTAGGAGAGTTATATATCTTACAAGAACGTAATTTCCACTTTGACAGCCTATTAATGTCAAACCCACGCTGAAATGTCTTAATTCACGACCCACTCAATTAGCAACATAGACGTATCGATTTGCTGTGAAAACATGATACAATTAACTACCAACGAAGTGTGAAAATATGTCACGGTAAGCAGTTAATTTGTTGATTGTTCTGAAGTTCATCAATATGAACTGGAGGTCTATCTTAGATAAACGATAAAACCCTATATCATTACAATATTGACCAAATCCGTCGTCTGTGGTCAGTAATTAATATTTGCGAGCACGGTCAACGATTGTCAACAGACGATTGTTGAATTTTAGCGAGGCCTCCCTAACTTAACTTTAACTTCTCATCATTCCCCCAGCATGATTGAAGATCGCTAACGAATAATACAGTTCACAAAGACTGAGCATTCTTAATATATTCTACATCAACTGTTGTTTGTACGTTAGCGATCTGCAGTTGTCCTAGAGTTACCGAAAGTTATCCTATTAATCCTTATCGATCGCCCATGCTCGAGGAGCCCATCGCCTATCAATAAACACATATTTTTTAATAATGTCATTCGTTTAATAGAAACATTGAAAGAAGTCGTGTACGCCATTAATAGACAAATTATTTTATGCATCTAATTCGCAATAAATTTGTTCCGTTCGATCTTTGAGAAACGAAAATGTTTGAAATATTAATACATACCTCATTAAACAATCACTTTGATTTAAAAAAATAAATGCGGACTGCCAATGTATATTTAGGTTAGGTTGGTATTTCTTCACTGTTCTATATTGCCAATTTATTAATATTTTCACGAAATCATTTTCAAAGAAAATATCTTCAGTGTTGTCAGCGTATATTGATTTCTTAAAAATTTCTTATCAATACAGGTTCGGTTGTCAACGGTGAAACCGTGCTCAGGTCATCAATATAAAATCATTAGAAGTTACGCCTATTCCACTCTGCTAGAGCTCCTGAAATTATTCAATACCAAAATGATCAGGTAATCGTTGGTTGATAAACATTCAACCAACGATTGTATTCAAAATATCATCAATTTTAGAAAAAAACATTTTTTTGCTTTTTCTTCTTTTGTTTGTGTGATTAACGCATAAGAGTGTGAACATTCTGGCGCCAATGGAGTTAGGCATCCCTAATAGGTAAATATGAGGCTGAAGGGGCGGAGAAGGGAAATAGAAAGGCAGTTGCGAGCAAGGTTCGATTTCGAATTTGGTTTTTCTGATTATTATCATTTTATTCTTAAGGCGGCGCTTCCCCGCTCAAAAAGAAGAAGATTACGAATGTTGGACAGAGCGCGCTAATATTTTAAATGATAAAATTGAAGTGAAAATTGTGAAAATGTTTAATAAAACACGACTCGTTTAAAATAGATCAAAAATCTCGTGGAAGGCGTGGAAGGTATCATTTAAAGTAACATTGTGAATTTTTTCACAACCATAACTTGTAAAATAATAGAAACAGTATTTTTAATCATTTTCGGAGCATTCCTAGCGATTTTTTTTTCTATCGAGGGAATTTCATATAATTTGCGTTTCGGCGTGGAACGCGTCTAGGTATTACCTATCTTAAAAAAATAACATATATTTTTTTAAGAGCTTAAAAACTTCAAATGTGGGAGATGTGTAAGAAATCGGTGGAAATTCGTTTAGCGGCGGCTTAAAGTCTCTAAAGTTTAAGTTTAGACTTAAGCAATTCAATACTTTGTTTGTGGGAAAGTACTACGTAACAATACAATACATTCCCCTACAATCCCGGAAAAGCTAGAACCAGGTAAATATAGGTACATATTCCACATTAATTATGGTAAGCAATCCATTGGTTACGAGGGGGGCAACTTACGTAACCGACTTCCAAGCCATATTCAAAATGAAAAAAAGGCTGGGTAGATATAAAAAATATTAATTTTTATTCTTAATAGATGCATTCTACGGCACTATTAATAATATTATATGTTATCACAATAGTATAATATCGGCCCATTGGTATATTGCTAAATACCTCTCAAGACCATTAATTGTGCAATTAGGTTCTTACACTTTACAAGCCATAAGATACGTTTAATCAAATCATGGCCTGAGTCAGAGACGACAGAGATTCACAGATTACGGGAAAAATAAATCAAACATAAAGTAATAGAAATATATATTTTATTGTGTGCAAGAGTCAGGACCAGGATTCCCTCAGGCGTAAAATATTGTATTATTTGTATCATTGCAATTTGCAAGTCGTGGTTTTGCGATTTGCGGTTGGTATTCTATTATTTAGTTTCAGATTTATACTTCATGTAATTGAATGCAACAGGCGTAACATAATCCATACGTCTACGTCTCTTATTATGCAGGGTCAGAAGGTGGATAATTTATTTGTACGCGCTTTCCCGAGGTAAATAAATATCTATAATACAATGAAAAATATGTAATGCAAAATCAAGTGCTTTTGATTTGTAAATTTGAACGCTTCGAAATATTTTAGATGCTTTAATTAAATACTGCGAGTAGAACACATCTTTGCTACCAAATCTAGCATTTTTTTCATTCACTGTCTTTATATGTATAAGCCGAAAAAAAATAATGTATCAGACCTGTAAAAATGCTCTAAATTGCGCAATCTCCTACATACGAACCCCTTTCCGGATATGGTTTGAATACATAGTCATTCGAGAATACGACCGGAAATATTTTAATAGTTTTGTGCGTGAGCTTTACAAAATAAAATAAAACATGCATTTTGGCGATGTCCTTTTGTTTGCATAAATCATGAAACAGAATTTCAACCTTTTCGCCATCTGTGTAAGGAGTGCGTTTACGAACGCTACGAAAAAGCTTTTTACAGCTTTGTACAGCTTTTCGTCTTGAGTTTTCAACGTCAAAGATTTTCGTCTCATTCCCATTAGCACTCAGGAGCTTTGAAATATTCTGGAAATGTGAAATTTATGGAAAAAATTTCATTTTTTATTTTTCAAAAATACATAGGCGCTGTTGAATGTGAACCCAGAATATGAACTCGATACAAAAATGGTATTGGTGTAAAATTACTTATCATTATTTATTATACCTATACCAATCGATTTAATATATTTTCCTTACACCAACATTTCAGTAACGAAATCTAACAAGATGTCCCGTAAAATCACATTTCTCGAGAACAAAAAAAAAGTCAATTTTTGGGTTCCTCGAGGCTGTAACCCTTTCGCAGTCCCTAAAACCAAACATGTTTAGGTAAATCAAATCATTTCTCTAGATAAAAATACAAGGCACTATAATCATGTTTCTTGGAGTTTCATAATATTATGGACGGCTTTGGAGTCGAGCGGCAAGGTTCTCGATTAGCGATCCGGAGGTCGGGCGTTCAAATCCCAGCGTGCGCAGGCAAATTTTATTTGATTGACTTGTGTTTTCACATATTTATCGTTTAAAATAATATAGGGTATTTTTGCGACACGTTCCAGGGTGGGAGATATTCTCCGTATCATCATGTTGTAAGTAGACGTGGGCAAAATTGAATGAATGAATTAAATGAATAAATTCAATTTTGTGACATACTCGATCTGATTCTCTTTTTCAAAAGGAATTAAATCTTAATTCCTTACCATTGGCCTTGCATCCTACGATTTTTTAACAGCACCATATTTCTTTTTTTATTTCTATTTATTTATTTTACAGTTAAATTATTTCATGTTATATTGAGGTAAGAAAATAATAATGTGCTCTGTAAATATTGTAGTATTTTGTAGGAATTTAGTTAAATATTATTCTGGTTATTTGCTGCGCGGATAGGCAGGTAGGTAGATAGGCAGGCAGATAGGCGGCGCGCCGCGAAATGCCTGTCACGTGTAGTATCCCGCGCAGTAAATCCATAAAAAATAATCCCGTAGGCCAGAGAGTTAAGTCCCCCAGCCCAAGCGACAAAACCGCCAACCGACAAAGTCACGACGAGTCAGTCATGAACCAAGTAATTCCGAATTCCGGTGTCGCGTCTTTTTCACAGTCGTCCCGCAGCTCCCACTTATTCAAGGAATTAATAATTTTATTCCTCATTCATTTGTGTCGTCATATTCATAAATGTCTGTGCGGACCGTAGCGCTCAATCCCAATCTCTGTTTCACTTACTCAAGGAATCAAAACATTTGTTTCTAATTCAGTTGTGACGTCTTTGTCTCAAAACCTATGTCCCACGTGTCGAGTCGATCTGACCGGACAACTCAAGTCCGTTGAAGATTAACTAGGTCCGCGGAATGCAAGTTATTCAAGTCACTGCAAGACAAAAGACACTTATTAGTCAGAAGTTCCTAATTCATCCCTTAATGCTGGCAGAGATTGGGTTCGTCGTTAGTTCCCGCGCGGCCAAGCCGTCAACTTAGGGCGAAACTTTCCACTTCCTGACCCCGAACTCCTGCTAAAAAAAGCGAAATTAAGTTCAATGTTTTTTCTCCCTCCCACCTGCGATAATTATGCAATGCGTTTAGAAACAAAACGATGTTTATTTATATTATTGTTTTTTATGGTATCTGCCTATCTATCCGTAAACAAAACATCAGTCAGCTGTCGAGTGTCGAACAGTGATAAATAATAATCGAGTGATTATTTGTTCCGTTATTTTTGTAAGAAATTGTACGACGCGTGTCGCTTAGATTTCAATCAGTTTTTATTTGGCGCAAGGTTTTAACTTTACCAGTGAGGTAGGTACCTACATGCATTTAAAAATATATATTTGGGTAAAGCTTATTCCAGGTGACCGGATCGGATATATGAAAGCGCGATAATAATATATTTTTTTTTTATGTGAATACCGCACAAGTCCCAACCGCTCCCATCTGTAGCTAATGAGACTATGGCATCCCCGATTGGGATATTTTGTGAAGAAGATGTGGGCAAATTATGTGTATTTTCTCTTTCTTTCTTGTTATACGTATAATTTTTATGTAAAGGCAATTGGGAGTGTGTATGTTTTTTTTTATAATTTTAAAATTTAATCTGGTTTTGAGTACTCTTTATTTTTTATCTAAGTGAAAAAAAAATAATGGCTTCGTCATTAGTTTGTACATACTGAATTTGGGGTTTATGTAATATTGAGTATGGTTGCTATGTATCTGGTGTATAAGTTTTTGTTTTAACGTTTTTTGTTTAAAATGGTGGTGTTTTGTGTTTACTGTTCGTGCATATAATCATCCTAATTGTTACTGTTACACACATATAAAAAAAGTCGTCGTTGTTGTTTTTTTTTTTTTTTTTTTTTTTTTTTTTTTTTTTTTTTTTTTTTTTTTTTTTTTTTTTTTTTTTTTTTTTTTTTTTTTTTTTTTTTTTTTTGAATTCATTGAATTAAAAGAATGAATTAAAGGAATAAATTCAAAAGGCCGGGAGAATCAGACTGAATCGATTCAGTACTGGGAATAAATCTGCCCATGTCTAGTTGTAAGACCACCATGCAGAATTGAAAGGTTGCTTGAAATGGCTTTAGCCGTGTTTGGTGACTAGATCTGAACAGCCAGAGACTTTTCAATCTTCCCATTTCCCATTTACTTTCCTCCCCACTTATCTTCAGCCTCACAGCATACCCCAATCGGGGATGCCCTAGTCTGACTGGCTGCAGACGGTTGGGAGCAGTTGGAACTCTTGCGCGATATTCACATAAAAAAACCGTTCCGAGATTCTAAAGATTTACTTCAATAACTTGAAGAAAAATGTATTTCTTAAAGTAAATACCCTTTAGCAAACGTAAACCACTACGATTTTTACGGCAAGAATGTAGGCATTTTGTTGTTGTTTTTTTTTAATAAATAATTCAGGTGGGAGGGGATTTTAAGTGAAACACGCTTGCCAAAGAAGGTTCCATTACGGCGTACTTAATGTAATTCTGGGAGCTTGCGTGTTGCGACTTTAAATTATAAAAACCTGCGCAGGTGTTCATGAAAAAATTACGTCTTCATACGCAGATAATGCGGTCTTGCGATTATTCGTGATGGTTAAAATGCATGCGAGAGAAAACTTGATAAGAGAAATGTTTAAAATTGTAAGTTCACTGTGAAATTTAAAAGTGTAGGAAGCGGTTAAGATAACAACGAGCGTGGTGACTTTATTTAAGCTGAAGGAAAAACTTGGTTTGAAATCGCGTGACTTTGTGAAATAAAACCACGCAAGTTAATGCAAGAGAGATTGAAAAAAAAGATTATTATAAAAGGTTCGTAGAATAAATGCACGGAAAGTTAAAATAAAACAAAACAGCATCGTTGAGTGAGAAACAACTTTCAATAGAGTGCTATTTTTTTGGATTTTGAAAGTAAGAAAATTTGTTGGTGAACTAACGAAATTGCTGGACAATTACTGATTACTTTTTAGAAAAAACCTTTTGATTCACCTTAATTAACATAAAAGACAATTTTTTGCATCTGGGGCGATGGAAAATACTGCGTTCAACATTTCAATTACGTAAAATGAAAATTTGATTTCGTCCTATGAGATGACAGTTGATGTGGGCCATTTAATTTGTTATGTTGGTATTCCTGATACTATAATATAACGAAGGGCTAGAAGAGAAGTTGTTACCATATAATCTGTGCAGATTAAGTAAGCACTATTTTGGGAGGAATTTTGGAAATAAAGTAAAGGTTTTCAAGCAAGTTTTTTTTTTACATTAAAAATAAAGGCACGCCAGTGCCTAACTAATTCGCTTGAAGTACACGGTGTAGTACACCCCAAACTTTAAAATCGGCTTGACGTTGATCAGTAAACATCGCAATATGCTAGATTATAAAAGTGGCATGCTCCCCCCGCCCATGTCTTTCTCTGTCTAACGCATGTTTTTACGCATTTTCTCTTTCGCTTACATTTATTGTAAAGCCAGTAACTGCGCGAGTATGCATCTTACCAGGTTCGGCCGATCTTAAAATTTAGCGGGTAGGTACTATAACAACGTCTCTTTTTGACCTTGTTATCTTAGGGTATAGGGAATAGGGTACAGGGTACAGGGTATAGGGAACATAACAAAATGAGAGAAACTAGTGCAAATGGCCATTATCTCATTCGACGAAATCATGTTTTCGTTTTGTATTTGAAATTTTGAAGGCAGTACTTTCCATCGTCGCCTGAAATGTGATTTTTTGAAATGATTTGAAATGTGATTTTTTTTTTAAAGTTTTAAATATAATGACCTTTATTTGACCTACATTTCTTAAATGATTTCGGAAAGTAGGCCTCAACGGCAAACGCACGCTCCTCACTGTTCCAACGCGTGATGGCGACTAAACTATTTCGAAACAAAACTTTAAAGTTCGGCCTCTTGAACGAGATCACTAGCGCTCCGCTACGACGTCAACCGACTGAATGGCGCATATTTAAAAAAATGAAGTTACGCTGCCGCACCCTGTATAATCATCTTTTAAATACTTCAATTTAGCCATTTGGTATTGACGTGACTTGGGGTGGATTCACATTCGAAACCTTATCACAGTATTTCATAATAATATTGGAATCGTTTTGATGATATAAAGCTCGTTTATTTATATTAATCAGGCGATTTGGTATAATGTGTGGGTATTGTCGTGCTGAGTGTACCCGAATGGAATAACGGGAATATATGAATAACTGCCTATTATTTAATACGACTTTGTATTCCTTACATTAATCATAATATTATCTGGAATCGATCTTAAACTCTCGTCGTATCTAAAAGGGATCTCATAGTTTGAATGCAGGAGAAAGAGTCCGGTATACTATTAAAACTTCTTTCATAATTACGGCCAGGTAATTTATTTAATATGGGAACCTAAATACAAATGATATTTTAAATCGATATGATCCGAGTTAAAGAAATCGATTAAATGGAAGCTTGTGAAAGGCCAAAGTCTTTAAGAGGAAACCGGGCGGCGTTTTGTCCATACAAAAGTATTCCCCAATTTCCTCTCTGGATTTTGATATTACTGCAAATATTTGTGTAATTATTTGCAGTAGTATCAAAATTATTTTCCCTTAGCCGACTGCATATTGTATATAAGTAAAGTATGCCGGGGGGGGGGGCAACTGTGGGCGGATCAACTGTTACGAAATCGTCTCTGATATCTCGGCGATACGAAACATATTTCATATGCTTTATATGATTTTTTTCTGTATTTGCTTTAAATGTTAAACAATTTTTAGGTTATTATGCCGTGTTGCGCTACCTTCTACTAGAGCCAACGTTTCTGACATATTCAATAACCCATAAATAAATCAGGATAATTCTTTAGGCTATAAAAATTTCAGTTCTAAAAATTAATATTTCTAACAGCGACAGTTACTTACCCTTGTTTTTCAATACTTTGGACTTACCAAACGCCACAATTATCTGTTATAATCTTTATTTACTGTTTCTAATATGTTTCCTATGATTTTGTGATATGTGATATTTATACCGTTGATATTAAATAAATAACGATTTCTATGAGACCTATATAAGTTGTTCCGAAAACCGAATAAATAGAATGCGGGGTTAGGCTGATGAAAACGTAAATGTTTTCCCATAACTTATGTGTAATAATGCTTTAAGCGTAATATAATTTGTATCGCCTTGTAGTGTGCAGTAAACCCCGTAGAGCGGATCCTTTACAGCATCATCTTTAAATACTTCCTTTCAACAACATGCGGGGTGTGTTATCTGATGGGAAGCCATTAAAGAATAATTGCATTACATTAAGGGAGTAGGCATTACACAATCGTGTAAACGTGTTTCAGGGGACCAATGAAGCGATGCGTTACGGCGCGGCGGCGTATCTAGATCCTCTTCGCGACGCGTAAATTGGTCCCAACCCAGACTCGGGCATTTCGAAGCAACCGCTTGCAGATCTGATAGAGACTGGAAGAGCCGACGAAGCAGACAAATATTATTACACCGGAGGATGTATTGTATTACACAAATGTACATTTAACAAGCACACTGAACATAAAATTCGTAGAATTGTGCGAGTTACAGAGAATTAAAATAAATGTACCTATATGTCACCAATGGACAATGTCGACTATAAAACTTTTGCACAAAAAAGGAGATAAAAATAACATAAATAATTATAGACCTATCAGCCCGTTGTCAAATATCTACAAAATCTTCGCTAAAATAATACTCGGCAGAGTAACCAAGACTCTAGACGAAAGTCAGCCAAGAGAACAGGCAGGATTCAGAAGCGGATACTCGACTTTAGACCATATTTATGTTATCAAACAATTATTCGAAAAAAGTAAAGAATTCAACTTCACCTTTTATTGCTGCTTTGTGGACTACAGTAAAGCTTTCGATACAATAGAACATGAAAAGATCTGGCAGGCACTTAAGAATCAAGGTGTCGAAATCAAATACATTAGAATTCTTAAAAACATCTATGATAACAGCAAAGCTAAAATTACTAGAGAAAGAAGGAAATGAAATCAAAATAGAAAGAGGTGTACTCCAGGGCGACCCCCTCTCACCTTAACTTTTTACGGCAGTCCTGGAGGAGATCTTTCGTCAATTAGATTGGGAACAATGTGGGCTGTCCATTAACGGTGAAAACATATCACATTTAAGATTCGCGGATGATTTGATAAACCTCTCGCTGACGAGTGCAGGCCTGCAGATGATGTTGAATGAACTAGATAGAGAAAGCCGAAAGGTGGGACTAGTCATGAACACAAAAAAGACCAAAGCAATGACAAATGGGAAGCAAGAACCTATCAGGATCAATAACAATCTGATCAATTATGTGGATGAATATGAATACCTAGGTCAAATCATTTCTCCTTTAGATTTAACCACAAAAGAAATAGACAGACGTATTGGAAATGCTTGGAAACAATATTGGGGTTTGAAAGAAATAATGAAAAACAGAGAAATCAGGATAACTATCACACGGAAACTTTTTGACACTTGCATACTTCCTTACTTACTTATGGTTGCCAAACTTGGGCACTCATAAAAGACTCACAATAAGAAGCTTAAAACATGTCAAAACTCCGTGGAAAGAAGTATGATAGGGAAAAGACTGTCCGATAGAATAAAAATTGCAACCATTAAGAAACAAACAAGAACCAAATATGCCATAAAAACAATAAAAACGCTAAAGTGGAAGTGGTCAGGCCCCACAATTAGAGGAAGCGAAAAATGGTCAAAATTAGTCATGAATTGGTTCACAAGTGACAAGAAGAGAAAACGAGGTAGACCATTTAGACGGTGGGTTGACGACATCAAAGCCATAGCAGGTGGTACATGGACAAGAATAGCTAATGATAGAGAGAAATGGCTACAGTTGGAGGAGGCCTTTGTCAACTAGTCACATACAGACAGGGAGTTGATACATGATAAGTGAATATATATGTGAAAAGTTTATTATAAATAATGTTATGTAATTTACTGTCTGAATAAAGGCTATTTTTATTATTATATGTCACCAATTTACGGATTATAAGGATTCGTAGGTCCCAGACAGGAGAAAGAAATTATTATAGATACTCTTATTATCACCCTTGAAGACTACCATTCAGAATCAAAACGTTGCTATTAATGGCAATAGCCATGTTTACTGCTGGTGATACCCCAAGTTGTGGGTGCCTTATACCCACCGGCTCCGGACGGTTGGGGCTATGGGAAGGTGGGACTTTTTTTAATAGGAAAAAATCGACTCTAATATGTCATCTTTGGGGATACTGTGGGGTGGGCAGGAGAGGAAGTTCTGGGGAGTATAAGGTAGAGAGGGGTAGGAATCTGGGGTCAATGTGTTTAGGACTTATGAATCCATCCCTCACACAGCGGTGCAAGGCGATGGTCGAGAGAGTCCGGCTGAAGAGTCTTAGGCCTCCCTCAATCAGTCTCTCACGATCCGGCCCGCCGTGATCCCGGACATCCCTGGTAAGTCGCCAAACGTAGCGGTGAATGGCAAGGGTGTTGGTAATTCAATAATTGGTTCACAGGGCGGCGGTAACTATGCCCGCTAAATTTTAAATATGCGAATAAAAAATGATTTGTTCAAGAAAGATTTTAGATATTTTAAAACGTAATAAGATCTAAACTCCTGGCATTGGCCTTCATTCAAATGCATCAAGGATAAAACACCATTGAAACTCAAAATACACCAGGTATATATTTTTTCAGCGTTGGTGGACTAGTGGATAAAAATTAGCGTATGTTATTAATATACAATATTATTAATGTATAACATGAAGCAAGTGTGCATGGTAGAAGAAAACGGGGACGCCCGAGGGAGGCACGGCACAATCAAGTGAATCATTTACTTAAGTCGGGCCATGTCAAGAGTCAGCATAGTAGAAGAATATGTATGAGACGATGCACGAATACGTATGAGGCAAAGAGTGGGTGTGCTAAGACCGAGTTATTTGGCTTACCTTGCGGAGAAATGCTGTGATGCTTGGTTAGTTAGGAAATCATATCTTTCTTTGTTACATTTTGATTTTATACACAGAAATCACGGTAAGTAAGACTGCGCGAAATGTTGAAGGATATTAAAGATGAGACACATTATTAAGTAAAATGAAATATTTATACCAACGAGTAAAGCATTTAAACATCGTTTATTATTTTCTATTTCATCAAGTTATCGATTATTATAAAATTTCATAAGGAAACATTGTATCGTTTATTAACCATTAAGGAAACAGGAAGCAATGAGAGATAACGGAATATTTCACTAAATGTTTTGACGACCTCAGTAGCAGTAGAAAAGTGTGACATTGTGTAACCAGGGGTATGGGGGGGGGGGGGGTCATCAGCTCTGTGACGTCACGTGTTAAAATCTACTGTTATGATTATTTTTAGATGTAAAATTGCAAAATATGTGACACTAGGGGGGAGGGACGGACAGGGACGGAGGTGGGGCTCAAAAAATCATGAAATTCGTGTGACGTAATTTATGGATGGCCCCTAAGCAGGATACACAGGAAATCTTGATATCAAAATAAAAAATAAAAATAAAAAAATGCTAAAAGAAGGTTTTGTACAAATTTCCGTCGGATTATTTGAGTGTCGAAAACATCCAAAGTTTAAATTTATGCTCATTGAAGTCATCGCCAGATGTAATGAGAGACGTGCTTAAGGGCTATTAAAGAATTTACTTGAACGGTAAAAATTCTGATGCGATAATTAGTAATTATAATTAGAAGCTTAAAGTTTATTACAGCGTTAGTAAATTTAATAGGGAAGAATGACAAAGAAATTAACTTCGGCGTGGAATAGTTTAGAAAGAAATTAAAAATAATTACTTCAAAGTAGTCTGACTTTGAAACAAATTAAATTTTACGGGTAAAATAATTACGCTGTAATGAGAAGGGTCGGTAAGTCCAAATGAGCACATCGCTGACTGATATGTTACCTCTCTCCATCTTTCTTTAAACAATGTAGGTATGTATCATCATCGCTCTTGGCTCTACAATCCCTGGTGGGTCTTGGCCTCCTCAAGAGTCTTCCTCCACTCATATCGGTTTTGCGCCAGCTCTCTCCAGTTTAGAAGCTCCAGGGTAGATAGGTCTTTGAGGACGTTGTCACTCCTTAGGTAGGTAGGTATGTATACACTTGGCAAAAAAGGCACGAGCCGAGCCAAGAATTACAGCGAAAAACGCGAAACGCCGCTTGCGGTTGCTTCGTTCCTTTCCCATAATTCCTGTTCCACTCGTGATTCCGCTCGCGCTTTTTCGTCATGTATTTACGCAGCATTTATTTTTCTGCTATCCTTCGAAGGGTATAGGACCATACATACATAAATACATTTATAGTTTTTAAAAGTTTTTTTTATGTAGGTATGTTGTGAGGCTATGGGGAAGGGGGAGGGGGAATGATAAAGAGGAAGGTGGGGAAGTACCTGGCTATTCAGATCTGGTTGCCAAACACGGCTAAATCCATTTCGAGCAACGTTTCAATTCGAATGGTGGTCTAGGATGTTACTGTGTGTCTTCCACTCTGGAACGTGCCGCATATATAGTTTATATTATTTTATACCGATTTGATTCCAAAAGTCACGGATTTAAAACCGCGATCCGCGACTGCCAATCGAGAGCCTTACCCGTCGATCATGGAAGCCTTCAGTTGTGATTTTTAAAAATGATTTACAAATGTGCTTAGTTTTTAAAATAAATTATTTTTTATGTCACTATCGCACAAGAGTTTCCCGCTAACCTGACCCAATGGCACACCCAAACTACGGTTTATAGTTACATTTTTATAAAACTAGTGGCAGATACACGCAGTACACTGGTCAATCTGTCGCATTTGGAGTCGATGTTGTATTCTTTTTGGATTTGAGATATCATTTCTATTAAAACGCAAACTCGAAACGTAGAGCCGACCCCAAATAGGGTCAGGTTTTTAGTTCTCTTTATAAGTTATACGAGTAGATTCACCAGTTTCCGGACAACGTATATTTATTTATTGTTTCTTTACATTGCAGGTAAAATGTTTACAATACAATTTGCAACCTCACTAGGACAAGCCTATGTTGAGGTTAACAATTCTACAAATTAACAAAATAACACAAAATTATACAGATATTGAAAGAACAATATTGTTGTATTGATAACTGATTTAAAGTAAAAAAAATAAAACTTTTTTGTTTTTGTTTTAACGATTAAGTTGTAAATAATAAATATATGAATATAATATAATTTGCTTTAAATTTGGCAGGAGAAAACTAATATTTAAATGTTCTCTAGACTTCATGTCCGGGTTAAATCTTCCCCACAGGAAAAATTTAACCCTTCCACACACTTTTCCACAAATGATCATCTAGTCAATCCACGCGATGTAATTGCATTGTATAAGTATAATAAATTCAAAACTATACAAGAATAACACGTCAACCTACCAGAGACCATATGGGAAAATACTTCACCGACTCCAGATATTTTCATATCAGAGGGTTCGGCTCAATAGAACTCCTAACTGGACCGATAAATCCTACTGGTCCCTCAATATAAATATTTAAAAAATCTTTCGTAATCCTATATGTGTTTAATACCACTGTTTTTTGCATCTTTATATGAAGATTCTTTGATAAATCTAATAAGCCTAAATTTTTAATTAGAGTGCTAGGTATAATGCCAGTAGCCGAAATAACAAATGGTAATATTTTTATATTGGCTTATTATTGCTATAAACATAATCATTTAGCTAATAATTTAGAAAGGACACAGTTGGAAAATAGTTTTGATTATTTTATGGTTGGGTGGGTAGAATTTTAACCACAAAAATGCTTTAAACTAAATTCGAAGATTGTTTTGAGTTAATAAATAATTAGTCTCTGTGTAGTAAATAATATTGGCTAAAAAATACCAAGTTGCGGTTTTAAAACGAAACTTGTCTTTATTTATCTGGTAGTGGTTTGCCAAGGCTAAACAGATATAACCGAATCAAGAGATTACCGAAAAAAATATTTTTATAAACATTGGTGAATATTTACGTTTGTCGGTAGATACTCTCAGTAAAGACCACCATGCAGAATCGAAACGCTGCACGTTTTAATGTAAATACCGCAATAAATATAAATATTCCCATCCCAAGCGGAAGATGGAGAGGTGAGGAGAGAGAGGAGGAAGGTGGGCTCTTTTCAGATCAAACACGACTAAAACTGAATAGTGGTTTTTCGTTAACCCGCGTAGTTAATAATTTATTTTTATCTCATAAATGATGTTAAGAAACGTACTTGACTTATTTAATAGTTGATTCCTAACATGATAGGGAGTCAAAATGAAAAACGTAATTTTGATCTATGGTGAATTCTTCGTTTCTTTTTTTTTTTTTAAATTTTGATTTTGATTTTTACCCCGTTGCCCGCCGCGTCTCTTTTTAACGTCGCGCGGAGTCGCTTGGGACCCCAAAAATAAATATGATTTGAATTGTTGTTATAGCATAAATTTAATTTGTTATTTTAACTGATTATAGTCAGGTGATAGGAGGTGCGTTGAAATAAAAAAAAAAATAATAAATAAATATACATTTATTTTCAATGTAAAATCTTAAAAATCAACAAGGAGCATTTTTCTATAATTTTGAGTCATTATTTTTTAATAGTTAACTTTAAAAATATATCTAACCAATTTCTATCAAACTTACAACTATTTGAAACTGATAGACTTAATATTATTACAAAAAAATCAACAAAATTTAATGAAAAACATATAAACTTAGTTTTCTTTTTTTTTGTTAATTTTTGTTCAGCCTCACGCCGAAACACAAGTCTGTATCTCACAGCGCGCATGCGCAGACTAAATAGTCCCTTTTAGGATGCTACCTAAAGTAAGGAATCAGTGGGAACATTTAAAATGTACAAAATAAGCATTTCTGTAAAACCTAGGCCTTTAAGGACCCCACGCGACGGGTCAAGGGTTAAACAAGTTTCTTTTACTGTCTTCACTGGTCACTCAACCAAACCGCTCAGTTCCTCACCCCGACCCTAACTCTTCAATACCTATCGATTTTTTAAATGTATTTGGTTGAAAACCAAAAAAAAAATTACTTCAAAAATATCAACGGAGTCCAAAATTCCAATTACACTTTTTGCTCCAAATAATGTCAGGAATCACTGGTTAAATCAAGTCATCAAGCACATTCCTTCTTAATACTCTTTATAAACTTTAAATAACCTACATCGACGTAGATGAAAATAAAAATATATTATTAATAATTGATTGAAATCCACGACTCAGAATCATTCGATTCAATACCCCTTTGGAAGGTCATTAAGGGTTATTAACAATTTAAAAATAGCCCATGACCTAACCTGTTTAACCATTTTTTTCATCACTTTTAATGACTTCAAAGGAGATATTGAAGTTGCATAATTCTGAGTTGTCGGTCACCATACAAAACATATTTTTGATTTGCAAAAATAAAATTAATTTAAAACCAGCAACCAGTTAAATTAAATTAGGCAAGAATAATTCATTCAAAGTGATAAAGGAAAAGTTGTGATTATCTGGTTCCGTGTCGCAGCTGATTTAAAAAAAAACACACACCGCAGTAACAAGTAATAAGCCCGTTCATGAAAGATACACTCTTTAATCGGCCCACTCGAGTTCATTCGCGGTCAAGGGTCATAACATCCCAAATCATCAAATTAATTAAATTATGTGTGTTCGTATAATATGCGTTACGCTGTCATGTATATAATATTATAATGTATGAACATACCAGCACTACAGTTCAAATGAGGAACTAAATACACCGTGCTTTTTTGGTTCATATTTTGCTACTGTTATTTTGCGGTCAATTTATTTTTGCGTGGGGGAATATTACGGGGAATATTATCAGATACTACAAAAAATTACGCAAATATCATTTGTAAAAAGATTGGGACTAGTTGCGGCTGCCTCGGGGTTGGTGTTGACAGCTTAGATTTATAATTAACTAACAAGTACCCGGCGTGTGTTCCAATGCCACTCAAAGAAAGAAATTAATTCATTCCACCACCTTTCCACGTTATCCTTCCATCTGCCTTCCCCTCTCCCTCGTCACCGCCTTCCGCAATTCCATCTCCTCCTGCCCTCTCCCTGGCGATAGACTATATGACATACACACATTTTCAAACAACTCGCGCGTCACCTAGGTATTGTAAAATTTGCTCACCATTATATATAGAAACCCTCGTGGGCATGCGCACAACAAATCACCAGAGTTTCATCGCAATCGGATGAATGGTATGAGAACGCATATAGGACAAACAAAGAAACGAAATAAAGATTAGCAGTGCATTCAGCTGTTGGTCTGTTAACAATGTTTGGGTTACTGTACCTATTTAAATCAAATTGTATACAATAATACCTACACATATGATTTGTACTGGCCACGTGCAATAAATAAATATTAATTGAAATTTATATCATTAAATTATTAAAAACAATACCGATTTGTCCAAAAAAGCCATATACAGGGGTTTACTATTATTGCACTGGTAACCCCAAAATTTTGTATGGCAAGGTCCGCAACTCCACGGTTAAGTATGTAGATCTGCAAGGGTTCACTAGTGTCTGACCCGAACGGAGATAATTTAATAATAAACGAAAATAATAAGAAAACTGAATATTTTGGGAATATTAATTTTTGAATTAAGTTTATCGAGTTACACGTTTTTGCAATAAAAAAGATTAAGTACAAAAAATGGCGCCATGTGATATTGAAATCATCTTGTGACAGTAAAACACAATAAAATAAATAATTAAATTCCCGTTAGGGGCCATCCATAAATTACGTCACACATCAAGGAGGGGGAGGGAGTAGAGAAGTGTGACATTATGTGACAAGGGGTACGGGGGGGTCATCAGTTCTGTGATATCACGTGTAAAAATTTAAATTATTAAATATAACCTTTTTTGTACGGCAAATTTGATGGGCCCATACTATCAATAATAATATGAATGAAATTATTATTATTCACTCGTATTTTGGTAGACATCAGACATACATTACAACATAGTACGTTGCCGCAAGTACACGCACTAAGATACGTGACGGTTCAAATATTTTAAGGCCACCCACGAAAACGTTGTTTATTGTGCGTTTTTTCTCTTCGATACAAACACGTACAGCAGTCAGTGATAGAATGGTTAATGAGGTCAACTGCAACAAAAGACGTATTCAACTCTTTCGTATTGTGTACACCGCAAAAGGGTCCCTAATTCCTGGATACATAGGGACTATGACATCCCTAGTCATTGGGGAAAGTTGTGATGCTGAATGGAGTGGGAAAGGGGAGATTATGGGAAATAGGAAGGTTGGGAAGTACCTGGCTATTCAAATCTGGTCACTTTCTCAAGGAACAGTGAAAAATTACGCGATATTATAAATTGTAGGTTTTTGACACTGAAAGTTTGTGTAAATAAAGCATTGGAACAAGGTTAAACGCTGCAGAATCACCAAAAAGAAATATTTCCACAGCAGCAACTCTGTACCCTTTAAAAATGCAATTTTTCGTGAATATTTTTTCTCGATAAATTTTGTCGATCGATTTAATTAAATATTACAATTTAAGGTTTTACTCATAAAAGTTAATAATAACAATAAATTAACCTAAATAACCGACTGATAATATTATTTTAGCGACGAGCAACGATTTCAACAATCAATAATTTAGAATGTTTATGGATAGCTTAATAATATTACGTGCGTACCTAAGTAGGTATATAATAAATAATATTATGTAAGTTCTGCATTTTGCCGGAGGCCCTCTGAGGCGTGCTTCCTTTTAAAAGTACTCGAGTACTAGGAGTAGGTGCTGGGTCCGAGTTTTTGGGTGCGGACTCGGTACTGGTACTTTGGTTGCGGACGCGCGGGTTCGGCCGGAGCCGGACCTCGGAGCCGCAACCACATAGAACCCGCACAAGAACGGGAACCCGGACAAGAACCCTTACGATGCACTAGTGGCGTGGATCTCGGACATGGGGACGACAGTGAAGGCATTCGGGTTCCTGTTTCGGGTTTTGAAAAAGGAGTAGGAGCAGAATCTGTTTCCCGCGAAAAACCGGATTTCAGAAGCCCATTCCAGCTAAACCCACGCGTCTCTAGTATGTACCCTGTAAGTAGGTACCTACTTATTGTATTAATAAATTACTTTTAGTTATGAATGAATTCCGATAAAGGAAATTGCACAACAAAGCGACGAAAGGAATACTTAAATACCCATTGCACATTGATTTATTAGTGTTATTATTAGTGAACTGCTTTGATTGTGAGGCTGCCTACGTGATGTTTTTACCACGGACCCGCTTTATATAGGTGGTGATTAGTAAAAAAATGATATACAACATTCGTGTCTAGCAAATTACTTGATACGTTTTACGTGAAATCGATTTAATTCACAAGAATCCCTAGGCAGTGGTAGGTCACTCAAATTAGGGAAATGTTGTAAGGCTGAAGGAAGTTGGGAAACAGAAACATTGAGAAGTAAAAGTCATTCATAAATACACGCATATTCAAAATATATACATATCTGGCTGAGTTCAATACATCGCGTTGCATCGTCTGGCTAAATCCTCCACCACGACACGTGCAACACTTTCCCCTTATTGTGGTTTTAGTAGAAGATTTTCAAATATTGTCAGGTTATTCGTAACCAGGGAATATTTGTCATTCTTTACATTTAAAAAAAAAATTTTAAGTAATTCATTCCGGATCTTAGGCCACGTCCGCATACGGTTGCCTCGATATTTAAATGGTAACGGTGCTCGGTGATATTTAAATGGTAACCTAAACGGTAATTAAAAAGTATTACCTACAAATTTAAAAGCATGATTCTAAATAGAGATATTTTTTCGACTAAAATGAAGATTTGGTGTTTTAGACTTAGGTCACTATTCTATTGGGTAGTGGGTGGTGATAACATGAGTATAATTTCAAAATTTCCAAATTTATTACAGAGATATGCAGCTCCAGTTACGATGTTGTCCGTTCCTGTGTTTTACATAACGGTTATCTCTTTATAATAAATAACCACAGTGACGTAAATCATCTGGCAATTGGCTTGTCAACAGGGGCGAATTGGTGAAAAACAATTTAAATTATAAGCTGGGGATCGCCAATCTTCGGGCAAAATAAACTACTCAGTAAAATGATTTCTAAAATGCATATTTGAAAATCATCAAAAAGAAAACTTGAAAGAAAGGCATTAAATACTGACAAGTATATTGTATGATTCGAGGACGTGTGGTGCAGCGGTAGGTTTATTAACTGCGGACCAGTGGTTGCACTCAATAAACTTACTTGCGCTCGTGACTTTTGAGTGTGCTAGAGAAATAATATTAAGAAAATGGCATTATTAATGCTTTTTTGTATGAAGATTTTCAGGAAATCAGTGGAGCGCACTGCAAAACTGAAATTTCCTGAAAAATCTTGACACAAAAACCGAATTTTCGAAAAAAAAAATTGTTTTTGACTAAAAAACAACAATATTGTCGAAATTTTTAAGCTTAGCACTCTATCACACTCAAAAGTCATGAGCCGCCATTGCCGGACCAAGACGTTAGGCGTTCGAAGCCCGGCGGGGCTTTTTTTTTTAAATATTAGTGATGTATTATTTGTGTTTATTTCTTTTTATAATTATAATTTACTCACAATAAAAATTCGAAAGTTGCCTCAAAATCATTCAAATTTGAATTCTTTTGGCCAATGTATCATAATTTAAATAAAAAAAATATATAATAGCACATTTCCGTACCAGCTTTTTACTTTAGCTTTTGATTAAAACAGAAATTATTCATTTTGATTGGATATTTTGGCTTCAAATCAAAATTTAGGTTTTATATGAAAAGGTCGCGCAGCCGTTCCTCTCAATCAGTGGTCCCCAACCCCCAATCCGCGGGCAGGTACCGGTCCGTTGACAGACCAAATGGCAAGACCCTGCTTAAAAATCAAAATTACGTAAAAAAATCGAACACACACAATAAAAAAAATTTAATAATCATCGACAAAAATAATTATTCAGTTGAGAACCCCTTCACGCCAAGTAACCGCCGACATGGTAAACTTAAATTCGACACAATAACAACCTTCGAAGTAAAAAATACGAATGGGTTTTCATCTTGCGCACTCGCATATACAACGCAAAGAGCTCGAGCGAGACGCAATGACGTTAGTCACCGATCTTAAATTCTGCTTGCCCAAATGTAGATTATTAAACTTTGACCGGTCCGCGGCGATAAAAAGGTTGGGCACCACTGCTCTAAATAATACAAAACAAAAATCTTTAAATGTCTAAATGCAGCACTGCCAGATACAGGGTTGGGCACTACATGGTATGTATACGTTTTCTGTATACCCACGTTAAGTCTGAGGGTCCCTGCTCCAGTGGTAGTATCACATCTGTCACGGATCGGGCGACAGGCATGTTCTCGCTGTCGAACCCCGAACAGAACAAATTGCCACGGATTCCCATCTCCAGGGCTATCAGCCCGCATAAATCTCTCGTCGGCTCAGACTAATGGCCACCGAAAATATAATTGACGACTCTCCTGATGACTGGGCTGATTACCACAGCATTCGTTCTCGTTAAAACGGAATTTTTGTGTGATGGGAAAGAAATGGGTGCCAGAAATGCTTAAAATGTGATAGCTCTATCAGTAGCCTAGCCTATTTGTTGATAACCACAGTCGCTCTTTCCAATCTTTTCCTAACTGCGATGAGGTCAAGTAAATTATGACATTTAGTTTTTACGAACATTTTGTCAAATGTCGTTAAAGTGTAACTTTTATTGAGAGTTGAATTGCGAGCAATTAAACATGTTTTGCTGTGACACATTTCGAACCACTTAAAACAATGTTTCAGTGCTCGTAAAACAATGTAGCTGTAAGGATATTGATGAAGGTACCAGATCGTGCGCTAAGAGAACTCAGTTAAAACAATGTTGCTCTACTAGAGATTGCTAAAGATATCAGAAGTGGTGTTTGAGGATTGAAGATTTCGATATCTTCGTAGCTACCAACCTACCCCAAAACAAGGAGTTCTGTGAACATTTGACCTCGCGTCCAAAAAAATATGTTTCTAATTTACTCTTATTGAAAACTTCTGTAGCACCGTTGATGAAACGAAAAAGCGACACTAAAAAAGACAAACACATATATCTATAGGATTTAGCCTGCGAGAGAATGAGGTAGAATAATCGGTCTCCTCTTTGTGCGGTGCTTCGTAGCCTCCCCACTCTTGTCTACTTTGGTTTTCTGAAAGTTTC
Organism: Glyphotaelius pellucidus; assembly: GCA_936435175.1. Lineage (NCBI taxonomy): Eukaryota > Metazoa > Arthropoda > Insecta > Trichoptera > Limnephilidae > Glyphotaelius > Glyphotaelius pellucidus. The sequence continues at coordinate 6,094,670 of OW386553.1, read as the reverse complement.
ACTTCTACCGCGTGTGAACTGCACACAACCAAAATGTCCTAAGAAATCGTAAGATTTTTAAGCTGGTACTTAAATACCCACCTACTTAATTATAAACCATATTAATATTTCACGTAACATCTAATTGTTTTCAGATAATGACAATACAATTTTTCCAAATAAATTTCACGACCTCAATGACAATTCTTTTTTCAAACTTTCTTCAGACAGGAACCATACTATTGAAAAGCCCAGTCAAAGTTAGCCACCCGGTCAAAGTGAGGTGACCGGTCAGTAGCTGAGTTGGTATCCCGTTTGGGGCCCACCCAGGCGTCGCGTGTTCGATTCCTCGGCTGGCTGTGTCCTCCATCACGACACAAAGGGTTGCTTGAATGATAAAGTGGGTGCAGCGGAACTTACTTACAATTATTTATAGACAGATGAACTGTCAAACGATTGAGTTAAAACAGAACTTCGCTACCCTCAGCCAATGATAAAATGAAAGACTCACCTGCTATAACAATAAAAGCGTTGAACAGGTAAGTCCACCTTAAGCGACAGAACCTCCTGCGGCGGGGGAGCGGTGGGAGGTGTGGGTGGGCGATGGGGTGGGCACAGTTCCCCACCACGGTCCCTCCACCCACTCCCCGTTCCACATCCTTGCTGTCCAGGTCTCTCGTCTGAAACAAAACACACAATGGCTTGTCAAATCAAGTGTTGTAACTTATAACTTTAAAAATACAGCATACATATGCATTGCAAAACAAAACACACAAGCGAAGCTGCTTAAAAACATGTTTTTATGAGATCAATATGGAATTTTTAATTCTGATATACTCGTAGTTCACACAGTGAGAATATTATGTAATTTTCCAGGGATATATTATATTATGAATACGCATTAAATTATGAGAAACCATTAGGAGGCGGGTATGGGTACCGCCATGGCAGGAACCATTTATTTGATAACCAACACCCTTGCCACGATCACCCCAAGTGGTTCGCTAAGTTTGGTGACTTAGGAGGGGTGCCCGGGTTCGGATTTGTCTAGGTATTGGTGGCGAAAGCGTTTGCCCACCTACTGCATGGCGGGCCGGATCGGGAGAGATAGAATGAGGGGGACGTAAACTAAACCTCTCCATCCGGACCCTTTCGACCCATCACCTTGCACCGCAGTGGGAGGGATGGATTCATACTCTAGGACACATTGGTCAACAAATTTCTACCCACGCCTCAAACCTTTTATCTTCCCACTTCTCCTTCCTTTATCTAAAAAAACCCTCCACACAGCATCCCTAAAGATGACATTAGCCCTTAGAGATTTTTTCTTCAGGGCCTCCTTTGTGGAGTTATAGTAAAAATGTATAATAATTGATGAGATAATGACATGTTTAGATGGATATTATTTTGCTTAGGTCAAAAAATAATGTCTATATTTTCTGATAAGGTGTACGGTGCACATGATCAATGATGACTTTAAATAAAATATTTTTTTAAATATATATGTATAAATGTAACTCATATTCTTTATATTATAATGAATTAAAAATAAAAATGAAAATAGATAACAACAATAAGTTGGGAAAATGGATGGAATGAACTCAGGACGAGAGTAAAAGTGCGTCTTTTCCAAAATCCTACAAGGACAACCAGGAAGAATCTTCAGACATCAAGTTGATAAAATAAAGGACGAAATGGCTGCCACGCCACAAGCTTATTCTTTGAAATAGTTACATAGTATTTTACAGAAAACAAACATGTTGAGAAACTCAATATCTTTGAAATTACTGTAGGTATTCTCTTTGCAAGCGTAAAACTAAGACATTCGTGTATAATTAAAGATATACAAACATACAAAGTGTCAACCTACTTCTATTCAAACTCTTTAGATATTAACATAATATTTAAATATTACTCTACAAGTCACCGCGCTCCATTCTTCACGACATAACATCAGGAGAACAGAAAAACAGAAAAGGTATCTCTGTTTCCAAATACCTCAGATAATAACAGACCGCTGGACGGGATTGGACCAATAAATAAACATTACTCGGGATGCACACGAGATGTAATAACATGCAATTACGACTAAAAGAAAGGTTTAGTGCTCTCGGATGTGTGGAACATGCCGTACTGCATGCTGCAAGATGCATGATGCTTGATGCATGATGCTGGGGCATTACGCCCCATCGAGATACGGAATGTCTCCGCATTCAGATAATCTCAGTGATGTGATGTGAACGCGGAACAAGAGAGAAGGACGAAAGTTCAACTTCAAAGGAAACAGCTGTGAATGTTATCGGTTTTGTGATTACAAATAAAATTATTGAATCAAGCATCTTCAGCTTCAATATTGACAAAAAATATTAAGATATCAGGAGCCCAAGAATTTAACAGAGAAAATTGAGACGAGATCTGATAATCTCTGGTTTAAATGGTTTTCACTACATTTAGTAAACTCTCTAATTTAGACATTCTTTTCTGCCTCATGAGGTGTTATAATTCCACTAATATCAGGTATTTGGGACACTTGTGTGGTATTCACACATAAATTAAAAACGGGAATTGAAAGAACATGAAAATCATGACTGCAAAAATTATTATGTGTCAACTGTGGACAGAAATATTATGAGATTCTAATAGAAAACCAACAAAATTATTACTTTATTCAAGTATCCAATAAATATTTTATGAGGCAAATTGATTATACACGTAAAATTTGGTTTCTCGGCACGACTCTAATTAAATGGCGCGGATTCAAACTTGCTAGAAATTGTTCGTACAGGCTGAAACCAAGGTTGCACAAAATCAGTGTGGTAAAAATTGTACCGGGAACGCACTTATCAGAAAGAGAGGTTATAGCAGAGTTCTCGGCAACAGGGTTATGAGGAGCATACAAAATAGTGTACTTATCTACTAGTACACACCCTGCATTAAATAAAATATAACAAACGGTTACGATGGCAGCCCAACGCGAGGATGGCCTAAGGTCATGAATAATAAGTACCTACCGAGTCCTTAGCCCTAGCCCTACTCGCCTTAATACCATTGTCACGAGCAGGTACATCGTTTGGTACGACGTACCTACCACACTCCATAATTCCATAGGACATAAGCTATTATTGGTCATAAGGGCACGACATTATATCCACGATTAAAAGCAGTCAGTGGTGTCGTCCTAATTTTCCAGCAAATAATCGGTCACTTATTAGATGGTTACAATAATAAATGACCATCAGAAGGTCATTGTTAAAAACCTATTTATTTAACAGTGTTGTATAAATTGCACGACGACAAACCAAGAGGAATTAAAGTAGAGTTTCCTGGTATTAATTAATTCATTTAATTTAATAACTTGTGATCACCGGAATTTTAATTGAGCGTCAATTTTAATATTCCACAAAACAAATTGAGATAAAAATTCCTGACAACATCTAGCAGCCATTTCGTATGGATAACCTGTTATTTTGCAAGAAGCAGAGTTATATAAATTATTAAAGGAGAGTTATATAAAAATAATCGAAGCAAATTTGTGATAGTGTATTTTATGGCCATTTTTGGTGTTAAAAATTAAATGCCTTACTTGGTCTAATGACGCCATTGACTAAGTGATAGCGTAATACTTGAGGAATTTAGGAATTGAGGAGTTGCACGCGGTTGTCGCCAATTGGTGAGTTAACTAAGGTCCTCGTTCCTGAGAGGAGGAACTGAACTCTACAAGAGCAGATTACTGACATCCCGTTCCGTAATTAGACCACAGCTGGTTCAGCATAGCTAATCCACTGCCAGGTTCTAGAACTATCTAGAACAGATAGTTACCGAACTAAATTTAGTAAATAACTATTACAAACTTTTAAGTAAATATATTTGGTTTACTCATTGACACCCAAAGAGCGAGTAACAGTAACAGTTTGGTAAAATACCTATTTTTCAAATTTCTCGGCGACCTTGTTTCCTCTTAATGTTGTACAACACAATAAATATTTTTTGAAGGTTTGTAGAGACCAAATCGTGGAACCGTTCGTAAGGGATCGGAATAAAAACAAATGTATAGTAACTCAATTCAATTTATTCATTTTAAAAGCATTACAAAATTACAACTTCAAAACGTTTTTAATAGAGAAAATATTTTAGATAAGATAAACAAATTTAGACTAATAGCAACAAACCTTGCCATTTTAATTGTGCTTCATTGATGTTAAAAATATCCATTTTCGAAGTGATTCTATTTAACAACTAGATAGCTCTCCCGACTGGCATAACCATTCGCAAGCTAGTTGTGCAAGCAAGGGAGATAAAACAGTCTATGCTGTCGGTGACGGAGATAACCATCTGGAACATAGAAACTAATGCTAATTTTAAATTTTATTTTTTAAACTAAGCTAATTTTCATGTAGGTATAAATTTCACGTAGCGCTCAGAACAGTAGACATTTCTCCACTTCCATAAAGACTTCCATTATTTCCGGGATCAATAATGATTGATTCACACGGAATTATCGTTCACAGCTTGATAAACGTTGGGGTCAGTGACTTGCAATCGAAAACAATGGAACGATCATTTCAATATCACGAGAATAAGAACCATTTCACGTTACCGAGATGTACTACTTAACCAATCACAACTGTTTGACCTTACAACGAAAATCTGAAATCTAGAAAAAAACAAAACTTTTCTAATGGAAAATTACTTCGAAGAAATCTTCGCAAGGATAAAGAAATACATAAGAACTGTGTTCTGAAAAAGTGTTCAGATTCTAATTTCCGTTCATTGGAACTATTATTAAACTGTATTTATCGATTAACTTTGCCATTTGTTTTTAAAGCACGCCTTCATAGCAGAATAAATTTAAGAAAAAAAATGCTCATTGAAACAGGCCTGATTTGAACATTTGAAGTGTACCTACATGTTTCATCGATTTTGAACCACATGACGTCACAATAGTTGTCAATCTCTCGATATATAAGCAATGATGCTGCGATCGGGGACGAATGACGCCAGGGGTTTTTAAAACACTTTGAAAGTTAGTACGAATAACCAAATTAAACTTAGGTAGGTACTAATTTAGATTGTTGATGCACGAGTGCAAACGTGAAGTTATGTGAAAAATTCCTGCGTATTGCGTTAAGTTATTCAAGTTCAACCATAGGTATAAATCGATAGGTATAAATCGATCAGAAAAGCGATGAAGTAGGTACCAAAATTATTTTAGTAATTAATAATTCCTTTTTTGAAAAGTTGTTTCTTTTATTTAAACACTTGACAGATGCCTTATTTTTCAAGTTTTCTAACATTCGAAAGAAAAATTTCTTGTTTTGAAATGCAAAAAATGTGAGGCAAATATTTTTTTGTAAGTACTTTCAGCTTCACAAACCCTAAAATGATTATAACACACCGTGATTTTTCACGGATCTGCACTAGTATGTATAATACAATAAATAATTTTTTACTTTAACATTTTTATTACTTTTAGATTATTATTCAGGACAGAAGTTTTTTATTCTGAATATATATTATATATTATATTCTTTAGACATAATATTTAGTGTCTTATCACAGCAGATTTCTATTCTGCATAAAAATATTATTATATTCGGTCAGTTAGTAATAAAGCTATTTATTGCCTTATTATTATTGAATAACTCAAACAACGTAATTTACCAAAAAAAAAATCACGTGTGTAATTTTACTTGTCAAGATGAAAAATGAGAAATTTTGTTTCAGATTATAGATTAAAAATAATATCCCTGTAAAATAATATCTAGGAACTTTATCGTTTGTCCGGATTTGAAAAAATGAGTTTTAAAATTTTCACAATACACTTCACATATTGGTAACATTTTTGAAATTGACATGCACATACGCCAAAGGAAATTGTATTGTTTAATAAATATCAGCATTAAGTTTATAAAGGAATCAGTTTCAGGCAGGAGTTTGCTCGCGAAGGGACTCAACGCGACCTAAACAAGAGATGTTTTGAGAAAAAAACACGCTCTGGATATTACACAGCCATGTGTTGTGTATTATTACATTTGAATTTCGCCGCAGTTGTGGCTTTATCACGCGCATGTGTTCAGTAACTGCATAATCGTGCAGTCGGTGCATTCTGTTTCTGCATTCGTAAACTGCATTCCAAGAAATCACTGATTTCTTTTTGCGAACAAAACGAAGAATTTTTAAACACTTGCCAGCTGAAAATACCTAAAGGAAAAGAAAGACAAACATTCCCAAGACAACGATTCGATTATTCATTAATGTTTTTATTGATACAATAAAATCATGTATTTTATAACATTATATGATAATGTGGACCTCTCTTTGGACACACACAGCTATAAAAGATCATGGGGCTTGGCCTATTTCAACATATCGCTCGCCATATATTACCACTGGGAATGTACGGCGAGAGATATGCCGAAATAGGCCAAGCCACATGATATTTTATCTTTTATAACTGCGTGTTGTGGCACAGGTCTAAGACGTATCTAAGAATGTCCTCCACAACACAAGTGAACTCCTAGCGTGGAGGACAATAAACTATACCTTTGTAATTTAAATATATTAATAACTAACTGGTTTATCCCTGCATTTTCTTTCCTATGCGTCCCCGTTCTCCTCCCGCGTCCCCTTCCCCCCACGTTCCCCTTCTACCTTCCACGCTTCCCCCCTCCTTCGACATCCCTTCTGCTAACCCCTCCTTAATTAACCTTCCCCTTCTGCCTTCCCTCTCCGCCACTAAATTATATTAATTATATTCATTTTCATTTAAACAAATTTCGTAACGCCAGAGCCTACCATTATATATAGCCTACAACCTTCGCGGGCGTGCTCACAACAAATCACCAAAGTTTCATCGCAAACGGATGAACGGTATGGCAGCGCATAACATACGAACAAACAAACTTACAAACGAACAAATATTGATTTTTATGTATAACAAGAAGAAGAAGACAAATAAAATAAAAATATAAATTGATAAAATAAAATAATATTGGGCATCACGTGATCCAAGTTTAATTCTTTTACATTATGGAATTTTTGAAATATTTGAAAGATTGTGTTCCTTGAAATTTGTTTTTTTTTCGTAAAAAGGTAATTTAGTAGTGTTTTATGAGTATTTGGTGTATATTTAGTTAAATTCTAAATTATGGTCTTTCCGGAAATACTCTTTAGTCATATTTGCCAGATATTATCTAAACCGGTTAATTTTCCTTAGCGGTAACCCCGGTTTACATTGAATAATAGAACAACTTCATAATTACAGAGATAATATTAAAAAATCTGACGAATTGTAAATGATATGCAGGCTTATCATAAAATAATAGTGTGTTATTTTGTTTTGATTATGGTTCGGGGACTCCCTTAAATCTGAAGGATGACGTCACAGCAAAATCCGTGTGAAAATAATAAAATTATTGTACATGTTAATTATTAGTCACGTGAATCATGAATCATGACTATAATATTATCTGAACGTTCTCATGACATTGAGATTTCGCTTGTGAATATAATGGATTCTATGGAAATAGTACAACCAACTCATCGCAGACAACTTTAGGGCGGTGATTCAAAGGCCCCCAAGGCGAGTATGGTTACTAGAATGAACATCTTCACTCTATCTTTTTTGTCCTATTAAAAACTCTTTATAACAGTGAGCTCTGGCGTCAAGAAGTTGTTTAAACAGCTTAAATGCTTATATTTATTATAATGTACGCTGTAGGCACCCGGAAACTTTTGTGGCAGGTACCAAAACATAACATTTTTTTATTTGAAATTTCGTTTACGTGGAAATCGATTAAGAAATTGATTTTTTAAAAGTTAAATTTTAAAAAATCGGTCCACTTGCGTTTACTACTTACTGCTGTTTATTGTGTTTTAAAATGCGTCAAAGCGTAGATCGATCTACAATTTTTTTTAACCCTTTAATTAACGATTAAAAGAAAAATAAAATAAAATTTTATGTTTTGTAGTTTCTCTTATTCACTTGTAGATTCCTCAGTTTCCCGCTCGTACCGCCATTCAGGCTTTTGCATTTTCTGGGTTAACATAATTAATTATTACTCATAACGTAACTATTTTCAGTCTCTCAAATACGCACAGATAAAAGAAGCAATTTTTTTATGCGCATTTCAATGAAATACCAGTAAAACTGTCGTGAAGGAACTCCGTGGTCGAAAACTGGCACGCGAAAATAAATCAAATAAAATTATTAAATATCATTTTACACAATAATATCAAACAAATATATAGCATATTTGTTGCACTTCAGAGCGGAAGATACTAGACCACTCGAAATGCCAACATTCAGAATCGAAGCAATTCTTGAAATAGCTTTAGCCGTGTGAGCAGACCAGGTAATTCCCAATCTTCATCGGCCCCATAACCTTCTCCTCCTCACTCCCCAGCCTCTCACACTACAAACAACCCCATACACAAACATACCACAAAACCCCAAACGGGGATGTCATGATCCCACTGGCTTCAAGCAGTAGAGACTTTTCTTGTGTGATGTTCACATAAAAAAGCTTCTGACGTCTAGAATATACGAGTAAGGCTAGCTTTACACTCGTAATTAAAAATTACGGATTACATAAGATTTTGACAGGTTACTCCCAGGAGCGTTTACATACGCATCTGACTTGTGGTAATTAATGATCACGGAAGTGTTTCGGAAGTTCGACCTGTGTAACTGCTCATGCGACCGTTTACATCTGTAAATTTATTTGTGGTAAGATGGCTTCCTTTCAACAACGACCTGCTACTGTCAAATTTACGCGATTTTGTCAATAAAGTCGAAAAGGACCAAATAAAGAGTTGAAATAGAATTTGGCTTTAATTAAACAATTCTCCACGCACTTTTTTGCCGTCAAAGGCGAAAATTAATGGATTTCTTCCATTTTATTCGAATGACAGCTACCTGACAGCTGCCGACAGCAACCGACTTCGTATTCAAATACGTAATTTTAAAAACAGAAATATTGAGATTATAAAGGTTTGGACGATAATTGAATAGAAGGATGCTCATTTTCAGAAAACTCAAATAAGTGGAAATAAATACTAGTTTTATAGGAAAAAAATCCAATAAAAACAAATGTCTTTTGATTTTTGACATTTCGCAACGGCGCATTTTGGTACTATTTCTTACAAAAAGTCCCTCAGCTTATCAAACTGATTTTATAAGCTGTGAGAAGGCTGTAATTTCGCGCGGACGCGATTAGACCTGTCAAAAAACTTCCGGAAGAAGAAGTTCTGTAACATGCTTTAAATTACGTTAAGTGACTTTTGGTGTCGTTTACACTTTTGTTTGTTTACACTGGTAATTTGGCCATAATTCGCTTACACGAGCGAATTACGGGAAAAAACTTACGAATGTAAAGCCAGCCTTATATCTTAAAGTCTCGTAATTCATAATATAAATACCTTTAAAGTATAGTATAGTAAATGCCTAAGATATTCGTCAGCACGGTTGAGTATGTTGTTATCTTGTTTCGTAGAAGGTGTTTCGTGTCGTCATCGGAGCCCGTCACTGGGCACCTTCAATTCAACAGTGACATTGAATGCTACGTCACGACAATGTTCGAATAGGTCCCATTATTTATTATTAATCCGCCGATCCGACTTCGTAGATTGATATTAATTGCCTAATGGACGGATACGTAAACATGCGCCGGTCAATTGATCGGGAAGACGGTTGCTCGGTTGAAAGGTGGACGTTACCAACGAGGAAGCGTGCATGCAAAATGAAAGGGAAATTTTCATTGGTTATTCTACTCGGAAGAGAAAAAATGCATTCATTGGCTACACTTTAAGGATTATGTAAGGGAAATTGTCATTAGTTATTCTACCCGGAAGAGAAAAAATGCATTCATTGGCTACACTTTAAGGATTATGTAAGGGAAATTGTCATTAGTTATTCTACCCGGAAGAGAAAAAATGCATTCATTGACTACACTTTAAGGATTATGTAAGGAAAATGTCATTAGTTATTCTACCCGGAAGAGAAAAAATGCATTCATTGGCTACACTTTAAGGATTATGTAAGGGAAATTGTCATTAGTTATTCTACCCGGAAGAGAAAAAATGCATTCATTGGCTACACTTTAAGGATTATGTAAGGGAAATTGTCATTAGTTATTCTACCCGGAAGAGAAAAAATGCATTCATTGGCTACACTTTAAGGATTATGTAAGGGAAATTGTCATTAGTTATTCTACCCGGAAGAGAAAAAATGCATTCATTGGCCACACTTTAAGGATTACGTAACGGAAATTCTTGTTATTCTATTCAGAAGAGAAAAACGATATTTTTTGGCCGTACTTTAAGGATTATGATATGTGTTACCTATACGTTAAGTTAATACTAGTTTTACTACCCGACTTTGCCTAGATTTAAGAATCCAAATACTTTTTGTAAAATACGGAATAGGTTTATCATGTTTAACAGTTAAGGACGGGTTGTTTAAAAAAATTTGATGGATTCATCAAATATTTGATGTTAATTTTCACGTTCTGTGTAAGTTCTATTCAAGTTCTGTGATTATTTCAGTTTTGTGAAGCAGCTGTCCTATAACGATATAATAACAGAACTTGAATAGAACCTACACAGAACGTGAAAATCAACTTCAAATATTTGATGAATCCATCAATTTTTTTGAAACAACCCATCCTAAGAGAGCAGTTGTTTAGAATGATCAAACCGAAAAAATGTGCAAATTTTTGGTTTTATAAACATACGTAATTACTTGAAAGCGAAAATTCAACGAAACTACCTAACCAACACGCCGTTTCCCCGCAGGGGTAGTTATAGAGGACGGACCGTCAAACAACTTGGTCTTGGCATAAACTCCTTGCCTCATTCACATTCATACATTGTCTCATACAAGGTCTTCTATTATTCAGACTCTTGACATGGCTCGACTAAAGTATCTGATTCACTTGATCGTGTCATCCACCATCCACATTTTTGTCGTAAGAATATTCTCCCCTCACTCCTTTCTTCGTTCATTCGCTGTACATGCCCAAACCACCAGAGCGTCCCTTTCTTAATATTATTCATTATAATTTCTTTGCGGATCTCCACATTTCTCAAACAATCATATATGGTTTTACATAAACGTCTCAGGGATCTCACTTCTACAACATTCAGTCTACTTGCTACTCCTTCCTTTGCCAATTCCATGCCACTGCCATACATCAGGGTAGGTAACTACCAAATTAAACGAAAAACCGGAAAATACAATAATTACTATTTTACCCTCATTCCCTCATTCGTGACAATAAGTACTTAATGATATGATTTAGGAACTCAAGGAATTGAACTAGGATGGAAGCACTAATCTCTAATTTTTCCTCAGAAGAAACAAACAAGAATACAGAGATTTTTCATTCGAGGATCCTGCATTCTGCAAGGCTGACGATGAATGATAAGGTCTCCTAAGCTGTCCGAAATGTTTTCAAAATATCAAATTATTTGGAATATCACCGAAGCAAAGTATATTGTGATATGATATTATATTTTATAAACACGGCAAGGAGAAACGGTCAAGTATGCACATTTCATTAGAGCCAATTTTGTTTCGTCTCCTCCCTTTTGCAGTTTCACACAAAGCATCTTACGCATTCTTAGCATTCCAAGCAGGTTGTTTCAATACGCTAATTACTAGCACGACCATAGTGTATAAGTTATATTTTATGCGTTTATTAACGTCTTGAAGGCTTTTATGTGTATACATTATTATATGTAAGTTGTTTAGAAGTATAATAATAAGTAAGTACATAACAAAATAAACGAAAATGAAAGATTGTAACAAGTATCTTACAAGTAGGTATGCAGTTTCATTATCAATTATCGCGTAAAGTAGTTTAAAGGAGTAAGTATAATAACAAAAGAAACTAAGTACTTAAGGTATTATGAAAGTAGTTACTCAGCTTTGTGTAGTAATTTTGTTGATATTTATATAAATATAAATATTTTATTATAATATAAAGCAAGTACGTAATATCAAATCTTTAATACATTCGATTGGATGTTTTACATTAGCTTCACACAGGAGGCCCCGATGAAAAAAAATCCCTCATCTTCATCCCTGTCTCGTCTTTGGGGTCCTCCACCCGTGTGGAGGGTATTTTTATGAAAAGGAAGGAGAAGAAGAAGGGAAGGAAAAAGGTATGATGATTCGGTAGGAACCTTGGGGTCAACGTGTCCAGGAGTGACGGAATTGAATTCATCCCAGCTGGACAGGTCTGAGGTTGGTGAGGTCTCTCCGGATCCGGCCCGCCACGCAGTTATGCGGGCAAACGCTTTCAACGCCAAGACTTAGACAAATCTCACTTAATGAACCCGGGCGCCCCTGCTATGTGACCAACGTAGTGAACCAATTAGGTTATCCATGGTAGAAGTGCTAATTCTAAAGCTTAAGTTCCCGGGGCAGCGGTACCCACACCCGCCTCCTAATTTGAGCTAAATTAATGTAGCGATAAAAGGTACAAATTGAAAAATGTATGACAGATATAAGTAGGTAGGTCCAATACAAGTATGTTGCTACATTATCATGAAAAGATGTACAAATGAGCTCCATTAGTTGCTCCGGCTTAAGTGTTTTTCTTATACGTGTTTATTTTTTTCTTTTTCCTGGAGATGCCTAAATGTGCTTACAACATTGTGCTCAAGTTGTTTTTCGATAACCTCAAGAACAATAAGAAAAAAATGTAAATATAAGTACAATAGTTAAAGTAAATTTGTTATTATTATTATAAAAGATTAGGAAGGCCAAATGGTAACTGTCAAGTAGGTAATATTACATAATGTAACGAAGCCAGGACATGTTGATTCCACGTATAAATATAAATAATGCCTAGACAGGACTGAGTACTCCTCATACAAGTGAATCATTATAATATTATTCTTTCTTATCATGAGACAGCTGGTGTGACTTAACTGTGTAACAAGTAGGTACCTAAATATAATTATTATACCAGTGACTCAGTAGTACCTACCTACATAATTACATACCTAATTATAGTTTATCCTTGGCGCCACTGTTTCAAAAACGTTTACTTAACACGATGTTATTCGGGTGGTTATTTTTTATCAGATTCTTATCTTGTGGACTCGCAGAAATATTTTGATGCTTGTAAAAACTCACATATTTTATTAATTACAAAAGTCATGCTTACTATTCGTCATGTAATGCGTATTTACATGGTGTTTAGTTTGACAGAGTAGACAATGCCAGTGTCATATTTTTTAATCACAAAATATTATTTACAACTTGATGCGTGATGCAGATGACACATTCTTCTGTCAAAATAAGGGAATTAAAAATCTCAACAATATCATAATTTTCACAGCTTGATGCGTGATATAAATGACACATTCTTCTGTCAAAATAAGGGAATGAAAAATCAAAACAATATAATTATTTTTTACAGCTTAATGCGTGAAACAAATGACACATTCTTCTGTCAAAATAAGGGAATGAAAAATCAAAACAATATAATTATTTTTTACAGCTTAATGCGTGAAACAAATGACACATTCTTCTGTCAAAATAAGGGAATGAAAAATCAAAACAATATAATTATTTTTTACAGCTTAATGCGTGAAACAAATGACACATTCTTCTGTCAAAATAAGGGAATGAAAAATCAAAACAATATAATTATTTTTTACAGCTTAATGCGTGAAACAAATGACACATTCTTCTGTCAAAATAAGGGAATGAAAAATCAAAACAATATAATTATTTTTTACAGCTTAATGCGTGAAACAAATGACACATTCTTCTGTCAAAATAAGGGAATGAAAAATCAAAACAATATAATTATTTTTTACAGCTTAATGCGTGAAACAAATGACACATTCTTCTGTCAAAATAAGGGAATGAAAAATCAAAACAATATAATTATTTTTTACAGCTTAATGCGTGAAACAAATGACACATTCTTCTGTCAAAATAAGGGAATGAAAAATCAAAACAATATAATTATTTTTTACAGCTTGATGCGTGATACAAATGACACATTAATAAGGGAAATAAAAATCAAAACAAAATATTTCTTTTTACAGCTTGATGCGTGATACAAGTGACACATTCTTCTGTCAAAATAAGGGAATTAAAAATCAAAACAATATCATTATTTTTTACAGCTTGATGCGTGATACAAATGACACATTCTTAGTACAAAATTAATTGCCATACCTAATTAGGTAATATAATTATATAGTATTCCAAACGGAATACGTCACGCCACCCCATTACTGCCCTTCAATGCCCCTGTTGCCCCGAGGACAGAGGGCGGATCCCCGGGGCGCTAAAGGGATCCACTATATCGCTCACTTTGAAAATCAAAGGGTTAATGTATGCAAAGCCAGTAATGGGTTCGATAAATTCTAAACCCTTCATTTACATTACTTGCTGTAAATAAATAAAATATTACAGTTAGTCCTTGGAATTAAAGAACGAAGCTACCACAATCTAATCAAATCACATTAACTGGGTTTTTGAAAATCAGTACAGCGCTAAACCACAGAAAATGACCGCGAAAAACTGCACTTGACAGCTCTTCATTGGAGTAGTAACTTTACGACCTTATTGATTGCTTAAGTTACCAAGTCTTGTATTAATACGTGTCTTGTGTTTTTGACTTGAACGACAACTTCGTAATATAAACGGATCGTAAAAGTAAAGTGAGTAGTCGTTAAGAAACGCATTACAGGCACTTGATAATAAAACAGCATGAATCGATATAAAGGAAGCACTTAAAATCACGTTATTTACGATATTTTTATTAATAAACTTACGTACTTTCCTGTGTGTCGGCACACATGCATTAATTAAGTGGAGAAGAAGATAACTATTAAAATCGTATAACCAATTAATTTTATTACAGTACATGGGCATGCACGTTTTGTAGTGGTACCATTTTCCAAATGTAGTTCCGCAAGGCAAAATTCAGGCACATTGAATAAATAAAGCGCATACAATTCGCAAAAATCTACCCTAACATTCCTAATTGTAAATTCCGAGCTCGTTTTTTTTCCAATTCCTGAGTATAGTCAATTTAAGAGAATCTACTCGACTCACTAAGTCACTAGGCATAAGGAACTATTTCAATGTCACCATTCACGAAAAAATTATGTAGCAAACAAATTAATGATATCAACATTTTTAATGTTAACAATCTCCACGTTTAACACTTGCTTATGACGCATATTTTTTCAGATAATTTCAGTTTATTTTTATTACTTTTATTTTTCTTTTAAATTTCATCCAACTGTAAACCACTGTAATGTAAGAAATTATTTTGGCAACCTGCTAACTCCTCTGTAAATAAAATGTTAATATAATACACCCAATATAAAAGCCCCATGGACGTATAAAAGAGTAAATAAATAAACAGAATAATGACTTCCATGATTTTGAATCTTTTAAAATATTTATATTTCCAACTGCTAACACTTGGTGCTTTTGGTGGCTTTCCATCGTAATTATCATGAAGCCAATTTTAAACTTATTTCGACGTTTTTTTGGTCGAGTGAGAAAAAATGAAAAAGTTTTAAATTGGTTTCATTAACATTGAAATACTAATTTCGGTTTTGTGTCTGTCCTGTGTAACTCTGGTTCAATAAACCAACTATAATTTTCTACAAATTTAAGTAACAATTTCAATAGTGTAACTGACTGTGTGAAGAATTCGGATAAGTGATTAAGCACTTACCTATGTAATATAATATTTTAACAGAAATTTTTTTTTATACTCATTTTCAAAATTGGAGCTGATGTGCCAAGAATTCAGACTATCCTGTGATTTTTCACTAGTACTTATAGTAATTTATTATTTATATTCCCTAATAGTACCTTACAATGATCATCTTAGCCGAATGATTTAGAAAATATATTCATTCTTTTGCTAGAAAAATACGCGTTTGCTGGTGGGAGCCCACCGAGGAAAGTTTTTACGAAAATGATGAAGAAAACCAAATGTTAGTTCGGTAATTAGTAGTAATGATAATATTTGGGCCTATAATTCCTTAGAAAACTATGCTTTCAATATTCGAATGGGATAGAGATCAACAATTACAGGCGAGGGAAAGTGGAACAGGCTAAATGGAACATTTGTTTTCATTCAAATTGTATAGAAGACACTTCTAGTGTTATGTTCTTGATTCTATACCTAAATGTTGTTCGGTATCTAATTAGACGTAAAAAGACAAGATTTAGAAGTTATTGAAAAATTTTGATTTTCTCCGCAGCCACTGGAGCCACAACATGGCACTATTTTTTTTAAATTTTTTTTTTTTTTTTTCTTACCCATTTTTTGATATTCGGGTTGATTAATTCATCAAAATCAATACTAAAATTTCTTGAATTGGTTGAAGAGCATAAGTGCTAATAAAAAATTAAAAAAACACTTTTTTACTTTTTTTTAAATGTTCTTGTTATTTCTCTTCTCTATATTTTATTTTCTATTGATAAATATATAATTTACACTTATAAGTAACTTCTTGTATCTGCCATCAAAACCTTAATATTATTTATCAAGTGTTATATTTAAGTTTAAGACAATATTATAGTCAACACACTTTTTATATGTAAAATATCTGTTCATTGCCTAGTTGGACATAAATTGCCTAGTTGGACAGCCAAAGCTCATTATAACAATGTAATATGTAATGTCTCTCAAAATAAATAAATAAATAAAATTTAAAAGACTCGGATTGCTTGCTGCCAATTTTGGCAAATTTTCCCTTATTTGTAAGTAAAAGTTTACGATTTTATAATATTTTTTTGTACATTTTAAGAATATGTGATAATCGACAAAAGATGGGTTAATTTATGGGCGTAATCAGTTTGTAAGTCTCCATATTAAAATTCGGAGGTATGATTTTTTTTTAATTTGAGCGGAAAATATTAAAAATGATCACCAAAAAAGTCGAGCAATCGGAGAAAAAAGTTTTAAATTGCGCTGCGGGTAGAGAGATAAAACTCTTCAAATTGCGCTGCGGGTAGAGAGATAAAACTCTTTAAATTGCGCTGTGGGTAGAGAGATAAAACTCTTCAAATTGCGCTGCGGGTAGAGAGATAAAACTCTTCAAATTGCGCTGCGGGTAGAGAGATAAAACTCTTCAAATTGCGCTGCGGGTAGAGAGATAAAACTCTTTAAATTGCGCTGTGGGTAGAGAGATAAAACTCTTCAAATTGCGCTGCGGGTAGAGAGATAAAACTCTTCAAATTGCGCTGCGGGTAGAGAGATAAAACTCTTCAAATTGCGCTGCGGGTAGAGAGATAAAACTCTTCAAATTGCGCTGCGGGTAGAGAGATAAAACTCTTCAAATTGCGCTGCGGGTAGAGAGATAAAACTCTTTAAATTGCGCTGCGGGTAGAGAGATAAAACTCTTCGAATTGCGCTGCGGGTAGAGAGATAAAACTCTTTAAATTGCGCTGTGGGTAGAGAGATAAAACTCTTTAAAAAATGCTTATTCGATCTTTGCTTACAACCTCATGAATAAGATACACGGAACATTTGAAGTTAATTTGATACTAATAATAAATGACTAGGCCGTAGATGGAAACGAATCCAATACCTCGAGCGTGAAATAACACCACCGCAAGTCCACTAAACCACAAGCTAATATTACTTATAGGTCAACGATAATTTCTAGTATCTACTTGCGTAGGTAGGTAAGTCATGGCGTTTGATTGCCCTTTCTGGTGTCCTTTTCGCATTGCGGGTAAAAAAAGCCCTCGGCGTCAAAAAATAATTATTTTATGTCTATTACAAATGGTGATGTGCTACGCCTGTCTCACTAGCAACTCCTATGTTGAGAGCAGGCTTAGTTTTAAATGTAAGCAGTTTATGATAAAAATATGAACAACCACACAATGACACAATATTACCTAAAATAAAAGGCAATCAGCATCGTACCATTGGAAATGCATACTTATGAGAGGAGGCTCAGTTTATAACAAAAATTCAAATAATAACACAACGTCACAATCAAATTAAAAGACACCACCATAAAACCTACCATTGGAAATGCATACTTATAAATTGATTTTGATAAAATCTTTGATGATAGATCTGTATTGGATGATGATCCAAAATTTGATGTCTGATTTATATTTAAAATACTGTTATCTGTGTAATGGCCAGTGGTAATACAATGTTTTTCTGCAAAGTTTCTAAAATTTCTTTGGCCGAAAGTTGTTTTAGCGAAAGGAATAAGTAAGAGTATACATTCTTTGGTTCTAGTATCTCGAGCACTTTGGACATTGTCAAAAGCAGTTCTGTGTTTGAAGAGGTATGCTAGTGTGTGTTTTGGCATAAAGTTCCCTAATATCCTAAACACAGATTTTCCTAGAGATTTCGTCCGAACTGCTTGTGATCGGTTGTTTTAGAATAATCTCTAAAACTAGTTTCTGAGCTATAAAAATCATAAATGTCGAAATTCATTGCTGTACAAAAATCAATTTCTGACACCATTTTTTTTCAAATCGGTGTAAATCACCTTCAACGAATATGTACAGTTGAAGTTAGCAAAATACATAAGATACTATTATGAGACTACAAAATAATCTAATTTTCTAGATTGAATAATGAACTTAACCGATAAAGTCACGGTAGTCTATTTAGCTTTTGGTAACCGCTTTAAACAAGGATTTTTTCAATGTGGTTTTCTGTGGAAATATCTTGTGGTATAAGATAACGAAAAATGTAGATTGATTGTAGGTGTTCATAATTTTAATAACAATCACGTAGGTGATGGTGTATTTGGAATGCTGATTAGTTAATTATCAATTGATATCGGTTTGGTGCGGGATGGCTTTGGTTAATATGCGCTGAATTATGTATTGGTTACTGCAGAACTACATAATATGTAAATATTATTTACTATGCACTACTGTATTGCACTCGTTCGCTAATAGGAGAAGCTGTCAACTGCATTATGTCGGAGGTTCACATTCGTAACGGCTTAAGTGAATCGAACTATCGGTGTTATCCTGCGGTAGGTATGTATGGATCTTCAAAAAGATCTTCACCCATGAAAAAGTTTGGAATATTAATAAACCGATGGTTGCTAAAAATCTGGAATTAAAAAACAGAATTATAAATGAAATAAAACCGTATAATGCTACCCATCTCATCAATGGACAATGTTGCGAACCGTAGAATAAACAAGTCCCAACGAGAGATCGTACGTGACGTCATCGTTCTACTTTCTTCTATCTTTTTCGTTTCTATACAAAACGCGTGAGAAGAGAGGGCGAAAGTCGATGACATCCGTACGAGGTCTCCTCGCTGGGACTAGTTTACTTTGAATCTCACGAATAGAAAGTCAGAAAGCATAGATTGCTAAATTGTCAATTATATTTCTATTGGATGAAGAATGAAGAATGTAGAATGTAAAACATCTTGTAGATGATGGAAAGCATTACCATCCGTAGAATGTTTAGAACCTCACGAGTGGAGAGAGGCACAATCAAGAAATGTGATACGTTAAAAACCAAACCGTTGGGTGCTAAAACTTCATGGACGGCAAAAGTTTGAGCCTCATTTCATTTCTTTTTTTTCTAGTAAATTTCAAATTTAAATATTCATTTGAATTATCACGACCAGCATACTAGGGTCGTGCCTATATTATAATATAATAATAAGAATAGTAAATGTAGATACAAAAATAAATATACAAAACAACAACTAGAGAACTCGCCTGCATCCACACCATTTCTCACGGATTGACAAAAAAGAACTACTTTATTATTAAAATAGTTATTTTATTATTATAAAACTACTATTACTCACGGAAAAAGCTCGCCCGCTTTCACAAATCCAATGTTGTGTATGGGTAGTAAAAAGAGAAATAGAATTGATGGAACGAATGATCATGAATGTAAATAGTTAAAAATCCGTAAAAAGCCAAATATCTTTTAAATAGACAGTCACAATGGAAAAGCAGGTACTCCATGAAGAAATAACGAAGAGTAAATAAGAAAATAAGGATTAATATAAAAGAACGCAGGAAACTCTAACAAATTTAGTCAAAAAATTTCTTTTATTTTGATGAACTTGAGCCAGTTCTCTTTGACTTTTGACGATGAGATATATGGAACAAACCGCTTGCAGCTAGGGTGGATATGATTGGTATGATGGGTATCGCGGATGCACGCCGATGTGCAACTAATTTGAGTTAAAACAACTATATTGACTACTAGCAACTGGGAGACAAGAGCTCACTAGGGCTCTGCACGAGTATTCAGATAAGCCTATGATTTTATAGAAACTAATGTAAAAGTCATGCCGTGGTCGATAGCTTCGTAATATAGCTATTATTTAATTGACTGGCGGAGTGAACTCCTTTTTTGACCCGATTACTTCCCATTTCGTCTGTCTCTAAATTTGTTTGTGTGATCCGTGTCGTGTCATTCCTGCCAAGATGGTAGCCGTATCGGATATACATTTTTTATTCTGCCAGAGCGTAAGAGTGTTGCAAGTCTGAGTAATAAACATTAACGAAGTCTACAGTTCACAGAACTTCTAATTTATAGTTGATGGTCCATTGCCAGTCAAAAATCGACATAAATTTATCCCAGCGGTTTTTCAGAATCGAGCACCAACAAAAGCATCCCACAGCTATCAACCACTGAAACACAAAATCATATACTCAGGTACCTTATACGATCATAATTTTCATCCCTCTAGGCTTTATGACTTCGGTGTAAAATATATGCGATGACTAACCTTTATTCCCCTTTGCTCGGGGGTTGGGACGCTGAGTCATGGGGATTGAAAATCGGTTGTAGCCAGACGGGGGAACGGAATAAGTGGACATCAATATGCAAATTCACGAGTACTTCCTACCTGAATTAATAATGCCGAAGCCCTTTAAAATATACCCCTCAAACTACGAACTTGGGTGGGGTACATGAGCTTTCATGAGCCAAGTTAAAAAAATTGTGTCAGGAGGAAAAAATTTTTTCAAGAGATTAGCTAATTAATGCCAAGAAATTTGTTCAGTTTTTAAAGTCTGAAATTTCTAGGTCAACTCAATAATGTTCAACGCCATTTTCATCATTAGCTCCAACTGTCATAAAAACTTTTTTTTTTCAATAATTTTAAAAGAATTGTTTAATAAGAAAAGCATGTTTTGAAACTTGTGTGGAGACAAAGTAGGAGTTTAGTTAAAAAATAACAAATTTAATACATTGAATTTAATACTATGAAAAGGGAAGAAAAATACTATCCGTTTAATCAAAGAAAAACTTTTTCGTTTTTTGTTCTAACAAATAACGAACACACTTTTGGCCGTGAAAATCTAAAAAATGTATCCAAAGAAAAACTTTAACAGAGAATAACAAACATGGGTAATTAAAATGAACGTGTAAAACCAATGTAGTGCGGTACAAGATTTTTTGTTTCCCATAACATGCACAAGGTAAATTAAAAAAAATGAATGTAATGTTTTGTTTTGTCCATTATTTTTGGGTCAAAGTTTATGAAAACATTTGTTTGAAAAAAGGCTTGCCCGGGCCGGAAGTTTTCTACTATCTGCTATCAGCTACGATACTGTATCGACAAGAAATATCTAACACGTAATTTTTGGATTGGGTCTACGAACACCGACGTCATTCTGGGGGCAATATAACATAAAGGCGCGAAGAGAAGTTAATGGTGTAAATTTTGTAACATAATCCTACCACACAATGAAACGTAGATAAATAATAATTATATTTGTAGATGTCAGCAAGGTGGTAATTGGGTAGGTAGGTGAGTACAAGAAAACTAAGAGTTTAAGAGGTACGGCTGCCCAGCCCTTTTCATAATAATTTTGGATTTGAGGCCAAAATACTAAACCAAACTTAAAAAATAATTTTTTTTAATCAAAAGGTATATCAAATATCCAGTACGGATGTGTGTTGCTTTATTTATTTGTGTTTAAAATTTAAAAAAAGTTGTTGACTAAATAAATCAAATTTTAATGATTTAGATACCTGCGGCCTAAAGAGGAAACACGGTCGACGAGAAATTTGAATAATAGGTATTTTACCGTACTGTTGTTGTCACTGTCGCTGTTACCGCTCCCGAATGGTAAGCCAAAAAGACGTTTTGACATCTATATTATATTTTAAAAAATTGCATTAGTGTTATAATCCAGAGGGGAATACTTTTGTAAGGATAAAACGCCGCCCGGTGTCCTCTTAAGGGCTTTTATTATCAAACATTATTGTGATACAGGAGTAAATAATTAGCTTATTCGAATTAAAAATAAAAATAAATTTAAAAAAAAAGAAATACAAACATCCAGGGATTACGAATAACCCAGCAATGTTTGAAAATCTCCTTCTGCCACCACAGTAAGCGGAAAATGTTTCTTATGTCGTGATGGAGGACTTAGCCAGCCGAGGAATCGAACACGCGACCCAAACGCGCGTCTCACACTGACTCAGCCACTGACCGGTCAAGAGAACCAATTTGTGGAGTACTAGAATAATTTGTTCACATGTATATTATATTGAAGAGGTATGCTCTTATGGCCTTCTTGTAATACATTCGGGCAGTTGCACATGAATTTGAATGAATTTGTCTTCTCCTCATCTTCTTCCTTACCAAACTTCTTTCAAGCTCATCTCATAACATTCCTCAATTTAA
The DNA here is from genome assembly GCA_936435175.1 of Glyphotaelius pellucidus. NCBI lineage: Eukaryota > Metazoa > Arthropoda > Insecta > Trichoptera > Limnephilidae > Glyphotaelius > Glyphotaelius pellucidus. The sequence goes on along the minus strand of OW386553.1, from coordinate 6,072,042 downwards.
CGAGGCGGGAATGGGTACCGCCGCCCGGAAACCTTTATTGGATAACCAACACCTCTGCCATAGGTCACCCCAAGTGGTTCCCGGGTTCATGGGGTGAGGTTTATCTAGGTCTTGGAGGCGGATGACCAGGACACACTGAACCCCTGATTCCTACCCACCCCTTAAACCATTTTCCTTCCCAGAACGCTCCTTCCCTTCCTTTCCTTAAAAACAACCCTCCACATAGCATCCCCAAAGATGACATAGGCCCTGAGGAAAATAATTTCCTTCAGGGCTTCCTGTGTGGAGCTCATGTAAAAAAAGATCAAAAACGAAACATATCTAGGTTTGTGAATCTTTGTTTGCTTTTGGCTGATTTAGGAGCCACCTCAAATACGGCGCCCGTGGTTAGTATCCCATTTTTACCACCCTCATACCAACCCTGCTCCATAACACAATATCCATAAGACAATATTCTAATTTCACCACTCCGACCAGTATACACCGCCCGCATAAATTGGGCATTAGAAATCCACTTGAAAAGTAAAGACCGAATGACGGTCACCAGTGAACAGACCCATTGCATAAGGCACTGTATTGTCAGTCAGTCGGGACATGTAAATTGAAAATGATAGTGTGTGAGGAGATAACATGGCACTTATACTAACATTAGACAAATAAACAAATTGAAGATAAACAAATGTCCAAAAACAGACATTGTTTTGAGTGTGCCGGCAGCACCGCGGTACCAGAAGGATTATGTCAATACTGAACACTTATTTTGACTAGGAAAATAAATAGTACAAATGTACGACAGGGGCGTACCTCAACAACATTTTTTTGACATTAGCTCCACAAAGGTGGTCTCGAGGAAAGAAATCCCTCAAGGCCTATATCCTCTTTGAGAACGCTATGTGGAGAATATTTTGAGAAGGAGAGGAAGATCTGGGTAGGAAAAGGGTATGGGGATAGGTAGGGATCTAGGGGCCAATGTGTCTAGGATTGATGGACGTATGATTACATCCCTTCTACTGCGGTGCAAGGCGATGGGTCGAGAATTGTCAAAAATCAGTAGGTAAGCATTGCATTTGCCAAGACTAGACAAACCTCACCCCCATGAACCCGGGCATCCTTGCTAAGTCACCAAACGTAGCGAACCACTTGGGATGACCTATGGCCGGGGTGTGATATCCAAATAAACGTTTTTGCAAAATGTAAGTAGTAAAAAAATGAAGATTATAAAAACAGTCAAGTTTTTTTTAACGAATAGTTTGAAATTTAAAACTACAACTCTTTTCCGGTACAAAAATGGTACCAAAAACCTTTTATTTCCTGAAATATTTGATATGAAAGATAACATGAAAATTCTTATACAAAAATGTGGTACCAGGGAGAATGTTTGGCACTCTTGCTTGGTAAATTACACAGAAAACAGGGCTACCAAAAGTACAATTATTTATTTTTATATATTAGCGCAATGCAAGCAGTTTTTTTTCAATAAATCATTTGTTTACATTTCAATCCCAATCGTACGATAAATAAATAAATAAAAAAAGTACGAAGTAGTGACTGCTTCCGGTGGTTTAACGTAACTACTTATAATATAAATAAGTTAAGTTTTATTTTATTAATAAATTTAGACCAATAACATCAATCAAGTGTATGTAATCAATTAAATGACAAGACCTATTGATTAATAGACAAAAATACCTTGAGCTTTTATAACGATTATAATCAAATAGTGATAGATTGCTTATTTAAAAATAGCTTTCCCTTCCGTTCAATTTAAAACGAATTACGATTAAATCAGATTAAGACGAACCTTATAAACGTAAAACCCTTCTGACAAAAGGTTACGTGATTTCACATTCGATATGGATAAAAGCTTTAGAATTACTTTGGTCGGTTTACAGTTTTCATCAATAGACAATGGTGCATCAATGCCCGCAGAATAGAGGTTACAACTCATCAGTTTCTCTTTGTTATAGTGACAAGGAGCCGTTCAATCTCTTACCCACTATTTACTACAATGACTATACCATCTCACGGTCTCCGTGGCGAGGGGTAAGGCTCTCAATTAGAGATCCGAAGGTCGCGGTTTCAAATTCCGACGAGCGCAAATAAATTTTATTTGATTAATTTGTGTTATTTCACAATTTGCAAATATGCGAACATCTACACTAATATTATAAATGCGAAACTGCGTGTGTTTGTTTGTTACGCTTTCGTGCACAAACCAATAAACCTATTTTAAAAAATTAAAAACCGAGCTGATCGAGTTCGGTACTTGCAGAGGGTAATGAATTACCTACTCCCTTTTCAGAAAAAAATTATGTTCAATAAAAAGATTTTTACAATTTTTTAAGCTGGGACAAAAACGGAATTTTCGTAACACCCTAACCCTAAAGATCAGTTTTAGAAACGGCTAGTAGGTAGAATTGTACTCCTGCGAACAGATAAGTATAGCACATGGTATAATAGGGTACCTAGCATGGTCGATCGATTTAACTCTACATCAATACGATATTGCCCAAATCCGTAATATATGTTCAGTTAGCAATATTTGCGATCACGATCAACAATTGGTAAGGGAAATTCCAACCGACGATTGACACATTTTTTCCCGGATATCCATAGTATCAGATAAGTTTCGGTTAGCTGTTAATATATGCATTTATTTGAATTATATCGTTCGTTAACCAAATTTACTGGCTTATTTAATGAACATATTGAATGAATTAACGAAGATTTTTGTATTGAAAGTAATCGTATACGCGATCCATAAACTTTATAATTCAACCAAAACACGACCAAATTATTCCGTTCGAATTTTGATATACTAAAGTGGTTGAAACATGACTAAAGAAACGATTAACTAATTAACTCCCGTGTAGTTTCAGAAAGTAAATGCGGACTGCCAATGCATATTTAGGTTGGTATTTCAATTCAACATTGCCAAATTATTCATATTTTTACGTATTTGACTGACGTTTGACGTTTCTGAATGTGAATTTATGGACAGATCCGCCAGTGTTGCCAGCGTATATCAATTTATAATTTATTCCCCATCAATATCGGTTCGGCTTTCAACAGTGAAACTGTGCTAGGGATATCGATATAAAATCATCGGAAGTTACTCCTAACGATCCGATATTGTAAAGTTATCGATTTCCCCATGCTAGAGCCCCAGGAACAAAAAACACACTATAAGGTCAAGTGTGTTATTTGTAGGCAAAAAGGTCATCGTTTACGCGCAACATGAGCAGTGCTACCTGCTACCCGCGTGAATGCACTTCTTTCGAGGTTCCTTACCCTATCCAAAACAAACGCACACGACAAAATGTCATAATACGGCATGTTATGTATTACAGGCTCATTATGTTTACATTAGGCCTCTGTCGTATGCATGATTTATTTTATTTAAAGTCCGGGTGCTTTTCAAGAACCCGTATCACAACGGACTTGAGCTTATTGACAGACAGACATCAGGCTTGTTCCGTGTGACAGATAATGAAAGTAGACATTATGAGGCACAGGTACGGACATTAAAAAATGGACTATGTACTTATTGTGTGTACATGTACATAGCAGAGCTACAACAAGCTGTGGCTATTGACTATTTTGGATTCTCTCAATTTACCAAAACAAAACGACTTTACTGTTTTTTTTTATTAACAGAGGAGTTAATTTTTTCAGTCGGGAATAATCTATTTTTTATGTTTATTCTTCATTATAAGCAAACGCTCTGCTACCAAAGCAGTTTGTCAGCAGGTTAATTTAACAACACGTACGACGAAAAATCACAATATACAAAATAGATTTAAGGGTATTTCACCATCCTCCTGATAGCTTATCCATACGATGACAAATATTAATAAGAGGTTATTTCACCATCCTCCCCATAAATTATTCGTACGAAAACTTACGTTTTAGATTAACCTTACAGGATTTATTTATTTAAAAAGTCGCAGTTTACTATTCGGCACTTGAACCTATGAATAATGGCGACATATTGGATAAATTAGAAGTGTTTTTTACCATTTTATTTTTTTTTTTACATGAACTCCACACAGGAGGTCCTGAGGAGAACGATTTCCCTCAGGGCCTATGTCATCTTTGGGGATGCTGTGTGGAGGGTTTTTTTAAGGAAAGGAAAGGAAAGGGAGGAGAGTTGTGGGAAGGAAACGGGTTTAAGGAGTTACCCATGGCAGAGGTGTTGGTTATCCAATAAAGGTTCCCGGGGCGGCGGTACCCATTCCCGCCTCCCAAATTGAACCCAAATTGAGTTGGAAGTATTTATTTGTTTATTTATTAATATTCGTTATGTGAATGGATAAGCTGTGGGGAGGATGGTGAAATACCCCCTAAATCAACTAATAAATAATCCCAGCAGGTAAAAAACTTGGCTAACCTATCCTTTATATAGTCATTATTCATAGGTTCAAGAACCGAAGAGTAAACTCAGAATTTTTAGATTAACAAATCGTATTTACTAAATCGAACATGTGCGTTATCGAATGTATAATCTGTAAGGAGGATGGCGAAATACCCCCCTTAGAAGAATAACATTTCAAATAGCTACAAAATACAAAGGCATCAATATATGGACAGATTGATATAGCATATGCAACATACTCATAGGCATGCACCCACTCAGAGGCACACAACATACCTTCGAGCATTAGTACAGCTATTTTGTAAAGTATTAAAGAAAAAACAATTTAATATGAAACAATCGAATCGCAAACATTTTGTAGCGGAAACTACAAAATTTTGAAAATGGTTATGTTTTTTTTAAGATAGACGAACATTATCGAGTAATGAATGATGTTAAGAATTGCCTGACAATAGTTGAAAAAATTCCTACTACCATCATACAAAAAGCTGAAAAGGTTGCTTGTGTCGTGATGGAGGACTTAACCAGTCAAGGAATTGTACTCACTACGACTCCTGGGTGGGAACTAAGCCACTGACCGGTCGTTAAGTTTACAAATAAAATTATGATTAATTAGAAAAAGACGTTACTCATTCGAGTGTAAATATAAAATATTGACAATATAAGTGATAAATGATAATGATAAATGAGTTTTTAATTGAGTTCATAACATATAACATTATGGTTTTGAAGCCACAACCATACATGTATACATATTGTATATGCGTGTACAGATTATATTATTTAAAACCGACTACCGAGTTATCTCTCGACTGGTTGTAAGTAGAAAGTTTTAAGGTAGTTATCATTTATCTTTATGATGAATATAAAAGCTCAGCCTCCCTGGAGCTTAAAAGATGATTAAAAGAAAAAAAATATTACTTGGAAAGACATGTCTAGAAAATGGTAAAATGCTGGAAGAGTTCAAAACCCTTCTACAGTGATGGGAATGTTATGCGTATGTCGAGTGAGATTAACACTTCCGTACCGGACCAGGGGAACGCACTTACACTAACGAGAGTTTTACGCTGTATCTAAGTTTTTTAAACCACATACTCAATAATTTGGGTAATCCTAGAAAAACTATTTGGTTATCGATCTGCATTAAAAAACTTAATATCGCATCACTACTTTTCTTAATATTAATTCATTTATATCAAATTCCGGTCGAGAATCTGTCCAGCCCGCCCCCCTGCCCCTCCGTTCGGGCGTTACCCCGTATCCATCCGCTGGAAGTATCGGGACGATTCTAAGCGATAGCAAGTAATTTCTGAGTTGTTAGTGGAAAGGACTAGATCCCGTTTGTTTGCACTGCGCATCTAGTTTGCTCTTTTTACAATGCTATAATGTTCGCTTGCCGGTCAAAGATCATTCGGTCTGGATCGTTTCCGCTACGCGCCAATCGCCAGTCAACATTCGGAAACAAAGCGTTATGGTGGCTATCGGCCCGCCTTCTCTGTTTTCTATGGAGAAATACGCGTTATGGTCTAAATTCGTTAGAATATTAATTATGACTTTATTTATGAAACGATTTAGATAATGACTATTGAAATAAGATGAATATGCTTCTTTCTAATTATTACCAAAACAAATTTCCAAAAATTGTGTCATTAACACCCTCAATAAGCAAAACAAATTGGGGTCCCCGAGTGACCCCCCCTTCGGATGAAGTGTGATTTTTTTCTTTCCGGGACGAAAAGGTTAAAAAACATTTAACAAATATTATCTGACTGTGCGTGGCACCCAAAACAGCCGGACTGTTAGTTATGGCGCCATGAAATTTTCTCAACTTCGAAATTTTTTAATTATGTTTTGTTTACAATTTTTGTTATGCTATTATACCCAAGACATGGCCTTCGCTCGCGGAAAAACTGAAATGAAACTCCCTCATTGGCTGCCCGCTCTGATAATCAACCTTGACCCGTTCGACTTCTGAAAGGCTATTCCCTAAAATTTGTGATAAGAGATCGTTCTCCCGCGAGAAGTGCTTTCAGATTTGTGTGATTTTCTACGGCTGTTATTTGCTTTTTCTATCGGCCGATGTCAAAATTTCAGCTGTGAGCTGTCACGTATTTTAGTTTGGGTCGTTTTAAACACGAATTCCTGCAAGTATGTATTTATACATTTAACAGCTGTAGAAAATCACACACATTTGACAGCATTTCTTGCGGGAGAACGATCTCTTATCACAAATTTTAGGGAATAGCCTTTCTGGTCAAAAGTCCTAATAAACCACCGGCAGGTAATAGACCACCTCTTTCTGTAATAACATTTAATTTAATAAGTCAACATAATCAATGACTTAATTAGCCTTTTCTCAGTATTATCATTTTTATAAACCATGTACCGTTCGTAATTTTATTTTAAAAAGAAGTTAATTAAATATTATGAATTTGTACAAAAGTCACAGCAGATAAATATTTTTAATATTAATCGTGATTTGTCATCCAAGTTTTTATAAAATTTTTATACGTGTGGTAAGTCGATATATTTTTAATTTAATTTCTCATTTTTCCCTTAACATCTATTTGTGTAGTTTTCGTTTATTCAAGAACCAAGCATACTCGATAAATTATCATGCACAAATAATCTAACATGTTCATTTAAAGTTTTTTGTTTTAAATAAAGCCCAACTGAACCAGTGAATAATAAATACTGAGGGATAATATAACTTGTCCCATTGAATAATTAATTAATAAGCAAACGCTTTCCTCAACACTATTACTCTAAAACGTTTTACAGTTTGTGTTTTATGTTTGTGTAACTGAAGACACCTTTTCAATTAATGTTAAATAATCAAACTTTCACAAAATGCTAAAACAACAGATAATATGAAGTGTCAAATAAACACGATAATATGATATCCGTGAGAAACGTCCAGTAAAATGTAGGTATAACTGACAAAATGAAAGTCACAGTTGGCACTTTATTATACACATTGATAATGCAAAAATAATTTTTCATAGACAGTTTATCGGAGTTTTTAAGTCGATAAGCAGACAGGATGTCAATTTAAGTAAATTAGTGTAGTATACGCAAAACTTTAATGCAAACCGCCGCCACCCGAATTTCTATCGATTTCTTGCATATCTCCCTTGAATATTTGAAGTTTTTAAGCTCTTATTAAAATATATATAGTTATTTTTGACGATAATATCCAGACGCGTTCCACGCTGAAACGCAAATTACATGAAATTCCCTCGGTAGAAAAAAATCGCAAAGTATGCTCCGAAAATTATTATAAACACGTCTGCTTCTATTAAGTTATAGTTGTAAAAAATTAACAATGTGTTATTTAAATGATATTTAAGACGCCTTCCACGAGATTTTTGCTCTATTGTAAACGAGTCGTGTTTTATTAAACATTTTCACAATTTTCGCTTCAATTTTATCATTTAAAATATTACGCGCTCTGTCCAACATTCATAATTACATATTTCTCCATCTTCTTCTTTTTGAGCGGCGATACGCCGCCTTCATACAGTTTCAGGGGGAGGAATGCGGTAGGGGAGGAAGGCGATGGAGGTGGAAGGGAACGCGAGGGGTTAGGGGTAACCAACGAGAGGGGTTCCGGGGAGGGAAGCGGGAGAGGGGAGGGGAAAGATGGGGAAGTTGGAAGGGGAACGCGGGAGGGGGGATACGCGAGGGGAGGGGGAGGCGGAAAATAAATACTTATTTAATAATAAAAAAATATTAACCATTATAAAACCGAAAAGTTTAAATTTCTAAGAAAATATAAGAGTTCCTACAGAGAAACGAATGAAGGAATGCCATTAGAATTGTTCAGGTGCATCACGCTCCAGGAATTAAATTTAAATCATCGCATTAAGTTTCTTCCTGGTACTTGGTCGAGCATTGCCTTTGACAGTCCAAGGATAGGCTTACACCACGCATTACGCAGCAATCTTCCCGAGTGCGTAACAGGCCAACAGATCACGGATGCTGCGTGTGGATGCTTGTTTAGAATGTTTAGTACCTACTTGGCTATTATATATTACGTCCATAGTCGGCGTCCAGCTGGGATCAAATCGTTATTAGGTAATGGAGCTTCCGAATTATAAGTCAAGGTACACGGCGCATCGTCATCGTCAATCAGAGATGCGAGCGTCAAATTATAGCAACTGCTCGTATATTGGAAGATTTGGATGAAGGCACAGGACCGCATCCGTTGGTAAAATTTGTTCGGCGAACTTGGACGGCCGAAAAAAGAGATGGCTTTCCCTTAAACTTCAGTTTAATTTTTAGATATTTTACCATCAACGTGTGAGTACAAAAGTCAATACGAATTCGAAAAGAATTTTGTTTTAAAGAATCTACCCTCTTACCAATATCTAGATCATATGAGGAGCCAGTTTAAGGGGATTGAGGCCAAAATAGGTACTCAAACAATTTGAAGAATTATTTGTTTAACTAAAGATGTACGAATGTTTGGTACCGATAAGCGCTACTTTATTTATTTATATTTTAAATTATAAAATATAGGCCATTAAATAATTGAATTTGACATGATTTATGAATGTATTTATGAAGTATTCAATTGAATTTGTATGTAACTTAAAATATTCCTGTAATTTTAAATATGTACCTCTAAGCCTGTCTCAACACAGGTAAATCCTAGTGAGACAGGCATCAATTAAACCCTATGTTTATAGATTAATAAAATAAAAAAAATTTAAAAAAAAATGGCAACTTTGGCATTTATTTTCTGAGTTAATTACAATTATGTATTAAAAAAAATGATAATTTATTTATTTGACGCCCAGAGGGCTTTTACATGATTTGTAGGGTAATTTTAATTTGACAGAAACTTTGAAACTAAGGAAATAATACAAATAAAACTACATTAGATAAAAGTCATACAACAAGTCATACAAACACATAAACATAAACAGAGAAATACAGCTATTTTATTGGTTTACAAGATGTGTTTAGTGGTAGTGTTGAAATAAATTTTGATGATCCACAAAACTCGCCAAGTTAATATTGAAAATGTCAACATCACCCAAGTACTTATTCCCCATGGTGTGAAGTCGTTGTATCGGAGAGTGGGCAATGTAGTTACGTTTATGAGTGCTGCTATAGAATATTGTATTATATAATGCTCTAACTAACTAACTAACTTGTACTATATAATGCTCCAACTACTGTGCTAATAATGACAAATATATATTTTAAAAAATCGGTAAAAACATTTTTTTCATGGGTGGAAGTTTTTGATTATATACGAGATATATTCCAACGTGAATCAGTCATTTCTAATTTAAATTCACGCCCTTCAAATCAGTTTAAAAAAATATATATTTAATATATATCATATTTATATAATAAATAAAATAAAATAATATTTATCATATTTATATAATAAATTGTTTTTTTTAATTAGTATCACTAGATCACAAGTTGCCTCTAAAGTCATGAAAAGTTAGGTCTGCAGAGTTACAAAAGTTCTGAAAATGGCCAACCTCTAATAGAAAAGGACTTCAGAAAAAATATACCTACTTAGCCTATTGCGGTCCTGTACCTACGCAGGACTAGTGCGCCTGTACTGGATATAAACATTGCTCTGTATATTACACATGAATAGTGACGAACGCCGCTTATCCACCGCGAGGCACATGACGAGATAGGAAGTGGTCAGGGGGAGTGGAGGAGAGAAACCGACAGAAAAAAAAACAAAAATGAACGCGACATCAGGATGTGACTAGTCAAGGCTTCAACGATTTACAATATTTACATGGACTCTTGCAGAAATTTATGCCTTTTGGAGCATCGTGCAGTGTTCTCCTATTTATTTTTTGTGCTCTCTCTGGCTGACCATCAATCTTCATGCAGTCTCGAGCAACTCAGCGAAATAGGATTCATACCGGTTACGTGGGTTTTGAAGGCATAATGTGCGGTGTCTTCCATCAATCATCCCTTAAAGCTCCGTACCCGAGCTCGAAAAGAAGAAGATGGAGAGATATGTAATTACGAATGTTGGAGAGAGTGCGCTAATATTTCGAACGATAAAATTGAAGCGAAAATTGTGAAAACGTTTAATAAAACACGACTGGTTTAGAATAGAGCAAAAATCTTGTAGTGGTTGTCTAAAACAATGTTCAAAGAAACACTGTGAATTTTTTCATACATATAACTTTTAAATAATAGATACAGGCTTGAAAATAAAAAATTTCGGAGCATACTTTGCGATTTTTTTATATTGAGGGAATTTCATGTAATTTGCGTTTCGGCGTAGAACGCGCACGTGATATAGATATTATCTTAAAAAATAACATATTTTTTTAAGAGCTTAAAAACTTCAAATGTTCAAGGGAGATATGTAAGAAATCGGTAAAAATTCGGGTAGTGGCGAGTTAAATTATCAGTTGGGTAATTTTGTACGTGTGTCTCCTCACGATGTGATGAAGATATGTAAGGTTTCTTATTATTTCTTCTAAGAAAATTTAGCAATTTTTAGTAATTCAATGAAAAATATAATCGAATATTAATTAGACAATCTACCTGTCGGAGGATGTGCCTATATACAGATATCCACATTTCAAAAAGACCTGTCTTCATATTGACCATATCAATGCTTGTATTATCCCGGATTCCATGCCATATAGAACAATAGACAAAACAATAACAAAAATCGTCCCGAAGAATAGTTAGTCATTACGTTACGTAACTTTGTTTTACAGAATCTAGTCAAAGCTAGGACAGTTTGCTTGGTACATAGCAGAGTTTATAATCTTAAAAATGTTTCAGGGATTACCGCAGTTTGACAAGAACGCCAATATTTGTTTTCATGCCATTATTCTAAATGTAGCTACAAGATTATAAAGACGTCACCGCCCATATTATTATTTAAGGTTGAATAATTCACGGGGATTTCTGTAAAAATACTTATTTTGGCTTGTAAATTGGTTTTCTGCTGTTCTTTTACCGACCGGACTATTAAATTTGCAGCTGTGAGGCTTCGGCGCTAATCTATAGTAATTAGCCAGCTCACCCCTCGAAGGCAACAGAGGGTGCAGCGGCTTCGCAATATGACGATAAAACTATTCGTAAGCACATTAAAAAGGCTTAAGTGACTGAGAAACGGTTCTCGCATTTTAACTTATAACAAATTTATATTGAACTTAGTATTACACTTATACCTTCCTTTTTTTTTACATGAGCTCCACACAGGAGGCCCTGAGAAAAATAATTTCCCTCAGGGCCTATGTCATCTTTGGGGATGCTGTGTGGAGGGTTTTTTAAAGGAAAGGAAGGGGAGGAGAGTTCTGGGAAGGAAAAGGGTTTAAGGGGTGGGTAGGAATTTGGGGTTAGTGTGTCCTGGTCGTCCGCCTCCAAGACCTAGACAAACCTCACCCCATGAACCCGGGCACCCCTGCTTTTTACATCAACGCTTACGATTTTATGACTTTTATAATAATTGAGGCTTTCAATAAAAGCGAGGCGGATTTTTGAGTGGCAATCAATGTAAAAAAATTAAATTTAAGCTCAGAAAAAATTATTAAATTATTATTTGAATCTGAATTAAAAGAAATAACTGTGTCGCCTTATTCGGGTATTATTTATTACGCCAGTAGATGCTGATCTTAGATAGAGCACCAATAAAGTGAGAAGAAACGACAGACAGACCAGTAAACACATAAAGCAATAAATTGCATTTCTGATTTTAAATTAGCAGTGAACATTACAACCGCCATTAACGCTTCGTAAATTGTAATATCATTTTCGTAAAGGTAACATCTAGTTCAATGCAGAACCACCGCAAGATGTAATAAAAGGAAATTAGTTAATGATAGGTTGTCAAATGCAGTGAACATGTTGACAAGCTCAATAATTGTGCTTTTCTTAACGCAGGAGATAAACTCCTGGACCGTATTTAGTCAGAGGGTCAAAATATTTCCGTTTTGCAATAAAATTCAAATAAATGGAAAATTTCTGAATGTATCCGAAAACTAAAAACTGTTTTGTAAAGGGGATAAAAAACGCTTTCAAAATTTATAATTAGACATAAACGTATAATTTTTTAAATATAAAATTTTTTGCATACAAACATAAAAAAGTTTCAAAAATAGCTCACCTTAAGTTTTTGTAACTAAATGATACTAATAACGAAAAAATAAAAACACATACATAATTTATTTTTATTAAAAACGTTATCTTAATAATTAATTAAAATTTTCACATGTAGCAAACACTTTGTGGGAATACATAATTATAATAAACACAATGATATAACTTTGTTTAATTCCACTTTATTATTTCCTTATCCAACTAGTTTCGGTTCGACCTGAATCTTCATCATGGATTATAACTAATTAAAAATTCTCGTTCTTTCATAATTTTTTTTTTTCAAATTGCGGTCTGAAAATTTGGTTTCATAAAAGCGTACACTTTAATTATTTTGCGATTAACTTTTAGATTTGAATATAAAGTATGATTTTTTTTTCTAACACCGTTTAGATCAGATTTCTAACCGTGATAGTCTGGAAGATACAACGATTTTTACGAGACCTGTACGAATTGTTCCGAAAACTGAACAAATGTACTTGACTGGTTGGGAGGAATGGCTGTGCGGCTTTTTTCACTCAAAACTTTAATTTGGATGCGAGGCCAAGACACCCAACAAAACTGAATAATATATATTTTTTTCAATTAACAAATATCTAGTACGGATACCTGCTATTTTATTTATTTGTTTTTTTTTTTTTTAATTATAATGTACAGGCCAATAAACAATTCAATTTGCAAGATTTCCAACGTTAACATTTTTTTAAATTAAAATTAATTTTGCCTTCACACTGGAGAATAAAATGAGAAAAATTTTAAATAAATAAACAATATATCAAAGGCGTTACTTTGGGTAGAAATTTTTATTTACATGCGACAAATTTGGGTTCTATCGTAAATCGGTCGTTTTTAATTTGAAATTACGTTGATCAAATTACTTTTTTTTTAAATTTTATTTATCATGAACTCACAAATAGTTACCAAATATTCCTCGAAAGTCATGATAAATTAAATTCTTTAATGGACTTTATTTTAAAATTAAAAATACAAATAAATAAGTTGCACTGTCCGTACTAGATATTTGCTACAACTTTTGATTAGAAATATAATTTTTCAGTTTGGTTGGGTATTTGTATAAAAGGGGCCGCGCTGTTCCCCTGCTGCTACTTAGCACAAGTCCATAAGAATTGAAAATACTTAGGAATCCACTTAGCTACAAACAAGAATCCTAGCAGAACATAATAAATTCAAGTATTTAACTACACAAGAAATACAGAAATTGCAGAGACAGTTTGCGTGGAATGCAATGCACCTAAGAATATTACATTTCTGCGCTACAGCAATAGAATTGTTGGAAGTTTTCAAAACAGACATTAGTATTGTAAAAGCTCAGGCGTTCGAGGTAGTCAACCTAGAAATAATTAATTTATCAACGGGCAGTAGTAATAAGAAGTATAATTTTACAATCAATAATTATTATATATTATGTTAATTAAATTTAGCACAAGCATTTGAATCTATAATGTTGTTGGTCAAAGCCAATAAAGTAATTCGTATGATTGGTATGTTAAACAACGGCTTTGTTACTACAGCCTTATTACAAAAAGCTGTACGAAAAATAAAATATATTTAAATTTTGTCAAAATGGAACATATTATTGGTTCCACGGCAACTCAACAAAGTGGCATTTCAACACCCCTTTGAAAAGTCGTTAAAAGAGAAAGAAAGCTATGAAAAATATCCCATAACCTAACTTAACGTAACCTATTTAATCATTTTTTTCCATCACTTTTACATAACTTTTCAAAAGAGGTGTTGAAGATGCATGATCCTGAGTTGTCCGGTCACCCATATTATTATATGGTCCTACTCCGTTGTATGCGCATTTTTTTGAAAAATGGGGAAAATGTTTTAGAGGGACCATCAGCGGTATGTCTAGCTTTAAATAGGGTTAGGTTTACTATGTAAAATAGCTACGAATAGGCAGAAAACACTTATGAATAGACCGAAAATAGCTATAATAGACAGAAAATAGCAGCGAATAGACAGAATAGTAGCTAACTTACCTTTTTCCCCCTATTTTCTAATTGGTGGTGCCATAGTTCCATTTATTCCATCAGTAGGACTTTTGTGTCACATTAAAAAAATATGTTACATTTCCAAGAAAATTACTTGTAATACTCTGAAGACACGCGGGCACTTGCTGATAACGCGACGATAAAGAGAAATAAGTTTATTGACTTAATAATCCAATGTTTTTAATCAAATATCCATTAACGCTACTAAGGCCAGGTATTTTATGATAAATGTGTCAAAAGTCATAATTCTAATATTTAATTATACTACGGAGAAAACATACTGATTCACAAGTGCCGACTCACGGTGTGATCATCTGTATAATAACATATTTATTAATTATTGAGATTAGTACATCACTATGCAAACATGAATAAAAAATAAGTATTATCAATAAAAAAATACACTATGTTGTTTTGAATATACTATGTTAGAGATGTTGGTGGCATAACTATAATTAGAAATGTCCCTCTCGCAGGCCTCAGTGACATTAAACCGTTGGATGAGGCGTACGCGTTTTGTTTGTGTGAACGAAAATATTCCGCGTCGAAACTTTGCGGGCATCGAAAAAACGCATTTTTTTCTAATAATTCTGACTTTGCGGCAACGACAATATAAAATAAAATAGAATTTTTTAATATTTGCGCTTTTAACGAGACCTAGGCCGCTACTACATTGTTAGGAGTTAAATAGGTCTTATTATGAATATAAATTTATAAGTAGGTAATAGTTAAGATTACCTTAGATTCGTGTTATCTCGATGGGCTCTACGTAAAATAGTCGCTGTTAAGTATGTGTAGATAAAATACATTGCGTAATGCCGTCGATATCGGGTTGGGATGAATATTCTTCAATATTAGTTATCCGGAAGTGATTCCGGAAATAAATAGATAATCGTTACTCAAAATAATGCGATCATGCATAATTCATCTTAATAATTGACAATGTCAATAGTTGATTCATATCTCGCACAATTGTAATGAATTTACAATTAGGGCCAAAATAGATAAGCAGTACTTCTTGATATGACTAAAAAGATAAACAGATAGGTATTTTAATTTTAGATATAAATTATAGAAGGGGAAATATTGTAATGAAATCATTAAACGTCAGGTTTATTATACAACCAACTAATAGTTATGATTATAACTATTAGATGGATTGTATTTACTCATGTAAAATGTTATCACCTGTTTTTTTCATAAATTGTTGCTAGTGCCTACCTAATTTCAATTAGAAAGTACATTACTAATTGAGCATAGCGAAGTCCTGTTTTGGGTCGACCACTGAATTGATGCATTTCATCTGTCTGTAAATTTGTTTGTGTTGTATGTCCGACCAACCCTTTCAAGATGGTAGCAGTGTTTGATGGTATCTTTCAGCGCATGAGCTTAGCGACTGTTGCGAGCTGTCAAGTCGGAGTAATCAACATTACGCCAAGTCCACTGTTCACAGAACTAATAGTTATATGTAGAATAACTTCATTGCGTGTATCGCATTACTGTTCAATTAGCAGTTTTCTGCTTGCTGGTAGATATTTCAATCCGTAAAACGCAATTTTAGGCACATTTTCAAAACATGTCTTTAGCTATGTAACCATCAAATTGTGGTGTCTTTTCAAATAATTTATTATGGTGATCTTTCCTATCGGGGGATAGCTCTCGCCGGCGAATGTGTACCCTGCAGACTGCAGCCCGATACGACTCTGGACACATCGTACGATTTTCTTAACAATAAAAAAAGATTATGTTGGTACTTGATAACTACCAAAATAATGCTAAAACTTTTCCAAATAGTTCAATTACTTTATTTATCTACTACCAATATTATGAATTCATTTCCAAACAACAACAAAAAATCGTTTATTATCTCCGAAAAAAAACATTTCCGATATGGAAGATACAGAATAGAGTGTAGCCATCAAAGTAATATTGTAGTACAAATAATCCAATAATTACCATAATCAAATAACAGCACTACAAAGATAAGATAATTACATTTAAAAATATCTCAATTGCTCAAATACATTTCTCGTAGCGATGACACTCATAGGTAAAAAACTCAGTTTGCCCTGTGCAAACAGAGGTAGGTGTAATAATAGTTTATGATAGTGACATTTATTAGTCATAAGTAGGTACCTACATTTTTTTTTTATATATGAAATACCGCACAAGAGTCCCAACTGCTCCCGTCTGGAGCCAGTGAGACTATGGAATCCCCAATTGGGGTATGTTGTGAGGCTGAAGGTAGTGGGGAGGGGAAGGAGATAGGGAAGAGGAAGGTGGGGAAGTACCTGGCTATTCAGATCTGGTCACTAAACACGGCTAAAGCCATTTCAAGCAACGTTTCAATTCTGAATGGTGGCCTTACACCAGGGCGATACTGATAGTATCTTCCACTCTGGAACGTGCTGGAAATATACTATATATTATTTTAAATGAATAAATTATGAAATAACACCAATTAATCAAATAAAATTTATTTTCGCACGCCGGGTCCGAACCCGCGACCTTCGGATTGTGAGAGTGAGAGAGTGAGATTCGGATTGTGAGAGTCTTACCTCGGGACCACGGAGGCCGTCAACTATGTTTAATTAGAAATAGTATCGGCATTAATTTTATGATAATCTGCCAAGTGCAAATTTGAAATGCTGTAAAGGACAATAAATCCAAAAGTGAGTTAAATATGTCATTTTTTTCTCTCTTTTGGTCTATCTTCAAAATATTTCTAGGAAAATAAGTGCGTCTTACGACGTGCATTTTAAGATGATTTTTTTTGATAAAATTAAAAATAAATTAAACACCGTTTTTAAACAAATTTACAAAAAAAAGTTTGTACGTAAGTATTCTGAAAGATCTAAGTAATGTTATTTTATAATAAAAAATAATTATTACTCGTCTACAAAAACAAGACAAATGATTTTTTTTTAAATTAAAAAATTTGTTTTCGCTCTCCTTAACAATTAACATTTTGTTTTTTACAGCGTTTAATATACGGTGATCGATGTTATATTTATTATAATTAAACATCATTGAACATTTTCATTGAAACAGTTTCCCAACCCAAAAACTAAGTACTACAAATTCTTCATGTTTCTGTCTAGTTTATATCCAAGCTTTCTGAATTCGTGAACCGGACTAAAATAAATTTTAATTTAAATTAAATGAAAACAAATAACTTTTTGAAAACACCACAATTTAATTAAAAAAGTCAACATGTTTCGAAACCAAAGGTTTCTTCCTCAGGATAATAATTTTATAAAAATAACAAAAGACAAACAAGTCTAGGCAAATAAACTATAGGCAAAAATAAACTATAGACAATATCTTAGGAAGAAGTGATTAATTCCTTAATTGTTAAGTCTCCCTATAACATTTTTTGTCTAAAGTTCTTATTTGTCTGTACTTGTTTGTCTTTTGTTGTTTTTATTAACATTATTATCCTGACGAAGATTAATTAATTAAGATTAATATTATTATCCTGGTTTCGAAACACGAAGGTGCTTTTACAATGTTATTTGTTTTCATTTTCAAAATTCCACTCCATGACTTGAAAGTGTGGGAAAACGTAAAAAAAAAACACATAAAATGTGATTTTATTATCTAGTACCTAAACCAAATTTATGACAACATGTTTTATTAAATGCAGTCACGACAATTTTATATTTTAACTACAGTGACACCTGTTTGAAGTAAAGGTATATTCTCAGTAAAAATAAAAGTAGTTTGCACAGCAATAAAAATAAAATATTATGAAGGTAATTTAAGTTCATAATTTTAATACTCACGTCCAGGAAACCTGCCAAAATGATGCTCATTGCTGGATGGTTCTTTGAAATAGTCAACAACACAATACACAATTCTTCTTAGTCTAAGGGCTTAGGTAAACCTTAAACCGCGTACCGGATTAGTAGGATTTTATTGCACTAGGTACTATTAGTAATACAGACAAAAAACTACACGAAAGTATTTTACTATATTTCTTACCATGAGGGTGAATTTCACGTGTTCCCTGTCCATTTGATTAAATCACTAACAAATTAAATAATACGTTCAAACACTCCAACGTCTCCACAGGTAATAACCAAAATTCGATTTAAAATGGACAAAAGATAAGACAAGTGAATAATCGCAGATATATTTAAATCTTTTGTTCGAGCGTGCTTACTCACAAACATTCAGATAAGACAATAATCTTATCTACTTCCTATTTAAAAATATTCCACTTTATCTATGGTATTATTTTTCAAACTGTTCTATTCTGTGACAAACTTTCGCGCGAATAACTTGTAAACCGTACTTTTTACGATTTTTGAAATTGTCGCGGGATTTATTTCGTTCGCGCGGGAAAAGCTCTTTCGGATTGCCCGGGAACTGTCGCTAGTGCGGTGCGCTCCGACCAATCGACAGTCGACAACTGAAAATGAATCGACAATCGACATGGGTGCTCGGGTCGGGAGTCGGGACTGAAAGTACCTAACTTATAAATAATGTACCTCTTGGTAGTTTATTCTACAGAGCAAGGGGACGGCCACAATGTATCCTTACTCTATTATATAAATATTTATTTACTTGATATTATTTCAACAACTACAACTAAAATATTCCCTTACCGGTTATGTAACATAATACTCGTAAGAAATAAAAATAGGGATGTTTTCATCCATATTCATCATTAAACCCGCAACACCGCCAGAGCAGTTTGTCAGTAGGTTAATTTGTCAATAGTTAAATGGGTTTGATATCAAAGTTGCGGGTTCAATTCCCGCCAGAATGCAAATGCAATATTATAATAATATAATACTTAAACTGGTTCAGCCAAAAGATAAGATCTAAGGGGGCGTCCATTAATTACGTGAGCTGTTTTTTTTACAATTTAGACTCCCCCCCCCCCCCCCCCTCCTTGGTGAGATTAAGTGAGATTTTGTGGGACCCCCCCCCCCCTGCCCCTCACGTGAGATTTTAAATTTTTGTTTTACTCTCGAAATAAATATTTTTCATAATAGCCACTAGACTTTTTCAGCGGGCAAAATGGAACACTTCAAAAGAAGTGAAAAGATTTAATATATTATTTATTATCTCTAAAATAATACACATCCTCTAAATTTTTATTGACCCCCCCCCCCCTCAATTTAAATGCCATTTTACTGGATCCCTTCCCCCCAATTTGAGCTCACGTAATTAATGTACAACCCTAAAGATGGCCGTAATAGGCTGAAACTTTCAAAATTGTTACTATATATGTTTATATATAAACGATCTGAAAAGTCTGCTACTTCAAGTCCTTATTTTGTCTCCATCCCTTCAACCCATTCGCAATAATTTGAATGGAAAATGTGTTCGTTCTGTGAATCAAATTTGAAAAAAATGCCGATTCATTTTACTCTGAGTTGAATGCAGGTACCTACTCGCAGAAAATTTCAAATTGTACGTCTTCTCGACAACCCTAGTTCCCGGTAGGTACGAAATATAAATGTAATCAAAACAACAACAAACCAATGACTTGATCAACGCCGACTTTGACAGATGCTAGATTCCCGCCAATATGCTGTTATCGTCACTCGACGTCTGCACGGGTCATCGGGTCCACGCCAAATTGAATGATGTAAATAAATTACGATGTGAGAAAAGGAACAAGCGGCGGAAATTATTAATTATTGTAAGTCCTTCGAATTTATTAATTAGTTTTACAATCATGGACTTCAAACTTTGCTTTGACGCATGGTTCCGATCAAGCAAACGGGGGGGGGGGGGGGGGGGGGTTGCTTGTTATTTAAAAAAATAGGGTACCATTCGTGGAGTAACAGTATTATAAGTTTTTTTTATTTATTTTAAACTTTTGAGTATTAGGCTTAAGAAGAACCCGGTCGCCGAGAAAGATATTTTACCAAACTGTTGCTGTCACTTTCGCTCTTACTCCCCGAATACTGAGAAACGGAATATTACACCTTAGGCTGATAATCTTATATATAAAAATCAATTTTTGTTTGTTTGTTCGTATTTTATGCGCTGCAATACCGTTCATCGGATCGCGATGAAACTTTGGTGATTTTTCGTGCGCATGCCCGCGTAGGTTATAGGCTACATATAATGGTAAGATTTGGCGTTATAAAATTTGTATAAATGAAAATGTGTGTATTTCATATATTTTAGAGGCAGGGAGGAGAGGCAGGAGGGGGAAGGGAACGAGGCAGGTAGGGTGAAGAGAGAGGGAGAAGGCGGGGAAGGTGGAAGGGGAACGCGGAAGGGGAAGAGGACTCGGGAGGTGAACGGGGACGCACAGAAAAGGACATGCAAGAACAATCAATTTATTTCTTTGAATGGCATTGCAACGCGTGCCGGGTCAGCTGGTACCTAAATAAAATCATCAAAATCGAGGTTTCGTATTCCCCATTTTTTGCCTCCAAAACTGAACCGATGTTTAAGATTTTTTTACTACCTTATCATATTGAAAGAAAATATTCTATGTTTCTTTCTACGTTTTGCTTTTTTAAAAATACGTTATCTAGTTTGTATACTGAACGTATGTTGATGGCGTTCAAACCGTGCAATTTTAACGATTTTTAACACGTTAGTGGTCGATATCTGTATTATATTAAAAATATTTACAGTAGTGTCAAAATCCAGAGAAGAAATTGGGGAATAATTTTGTACGGACTAAACGCCGCCCGGGTTCCTCTTAAATGATTTTAATACTTACGAAATAACGAATTTTCGAGAAGTAGGCTAATATTATAACATTCTTAAGTAAAGGTTAATCTACCGCTATATCGATTCTTTCTTCCTTCAAATGATGATAGAACCTTCGAAATCTCCTCCCACCACTCATGATTATTACGGTTTCTCATCACTTTTCCGGAAGGAGATTCTTTCTGAAGAGCGGAAAACTCTGTCAAATACCACCTTCTATACTAAAATAATAGAAATATATTTTTATTACCACCAACATAATGATTTATTATCAACCACCTTCATTCCTTTCCCTTGTCTTTATCCACCTCTTTCTTACATGCCCTTGAGGTGATTTTTTACAAAAACGGCGCTCTATTATCCAATTATTATTTTACAGGCCTTAATAATGTCTTATTATCGTTTACGTTGGAAGATAGCTGTATTTTTTTGCAATCATTTATAACATTCATAGGTACTACAGGTACCACACGGATACGTTCTTATTTAACTACAACCAACACTCTGAGTAGATTGGAAAAAATTGCAACCTGGCAACAAACAAACCTGCAGACGAAGAAATAATATGTGCGCCTGGGGCGCGTTTTCTCCCTTTGTGCGAAATGCTTCGTCCCGGCGCGCCGCAGCGACTATGCAATATAGCATAAGTATAATATTTATTTGCAGTCCGCTACACACCAACAGCTTTTTTAATGATAACACTTCCCCAACCGTTAAACGGTGGTTTAGCCACACATCGAATAGACTGCATAAGCTCAGATTCGATATGGTACCTACTTACTAATAAAAAATGTTATTGTAGAAAGCAATCACTTTGTGGTTTGACATATTTAATAAAATAAAATACTTTTTTGTTTAAAACCACGAGATTTATTAATTTTTGAACCGACCGGTTTCGCTTAACTTAAGCATCATCAGGGTACAAATTAATACTAAACAAGAAGTACATAATGTGTGCTTATATATAACAAAATATAGAGGGAGACAACGTGATACAAATATTACAAACAAATAAACGGTCATAAAATACATTAACATAAGTACTCAAGTAATGGGAAAAACAGAAAGATAATTATGTAGACTAATGGGTTATAATAATAAATTTGGAGAAACAAAGCATTAACTGGCATGGTGATAAGGAGCGCTGGGAATTTTTATTTTTAAGGGTTTATTGGAAACAGACCTAATATAGGACTGCTTGATATGTCTAATTGATTATTAAGTATATGACTTTTGGTTTTTACAGCTTTTTTTATTTCTAGCGCCTCTAGATTGTTTAGTCTGTTACCATGCCCGTTTTTATGTAAGATGTTAGCACCGGTGCTATGACAGAACGTATGATCTTTATCGATCAAATGATTTGCGAATTCTGAAAAACCGTTATTATTGAGGCAACGGAGATGTTCCTTTATCCTAATATTGACACTACGTGTTGTCTTACCGATATAGAAAGCCGAACAGTTATTGCAATTTAATTTATAAATTCCCGAATGATTTAATTTGTCGTCCTTATCTTTCGAATTAATTAGAAATTTACCTAGATTGTTATTAGTATAAAAGGCCGGTCTGACTTCAGAAGGGAGGTTTTTTACACTTAAGGTAGAAAAATTATTAATGAATAAAATTCGCCGCCATTGATGATTAATATTATTATCATTGATTTGAGGACAAGGACTAGCAAATAAGAAGCGATTAACGGCTATTTGTTTTAGTTTTTTATTTAAGATTAAATCTATAAAATGTGATTCATAGCCATTATTTACCGCTATTTTTTTAATTATTTTTAGTTCATTAGCAAAATTATTATCGGACATTGGAATTGTGACCAAACGATGGACCATTGAATGGAATGCGGAGTGCTTATGTGAAATAGGGTGATTGGAGGTGCTGTGTATGACAATGTCAGTATAAGAGGGTTTACGAAATATGTTAAAATCAATTTTGTTATTAACGATCGATAAGGTAAGGTCTAAATAATTTAAGGTTGAATTGTTGCCTATCTCTAACGTGAATTTAATCTGATTATGAAAAGAGTTTATAAGATTGAGGAAGGAATTAAGTTGACGTTCCGTCCCTGACCATATACACAAAACATCATCAACATATCTTTTCCAGTACAGAACGTTTTTAATAAGAGGTGAGGTACTAGATAAAATTTTATTCTCTAGGCTATCCATGAATATATCAGCAATCAGAGGACTGGTAGGGCTGCCCATAGCCAGGCCGTCCCGTTGCTGATATATAACATTATTAAATTGAAAATAATTTTGATTCAGGCACATATTAAACAAGGAAGTTAAATCTTTTATTAAATCTGTAGAGAGATCAGAGCTATTTAGCAAATCAGAAATTAAACATTTACTCTCTTCTATGGGAACATTGGGAAACAAATTTACAACGTCAAAAGAAATTAGTTTAGAATTACTAGGGAGAATCATATCTTTTAATTCTTCTACCAATGAAAAAGAGTTTTTAAGGGTATGTTTAGGTGAAAAAACATTGGTATTTTGAAACACATTAGTAATAACTGATGATATTTTAAAATTTGGGGCATTACAACACGAAACTACAGGTCTGATGGGGCAATGATTCTTATGTATTTTGAGGAACCCATATAATTTAGGAGTTTTGGGATTTTTATTTAAAAATTTTTTACTTTGTGATACGATTCATCTTGAAATATTTTAGTTTTACATGCTTGAAGAGTTTGTTTCACATTTTCTTGGAACTTAATGGTTGGATCTTTCGTCAGTATTGTGAAATTGTCAGTGTCGATGAAGTCCGCCACTTTTGTATTGTATTCAGTTCGAGGAATTATAATTACTGTATTCCCCTTGTCCGCTTTCGTGAGGATTAAATCTTCATCAGCTAGTTTGGCACGAATATTCTTCATTATTTTCAACTCAGGATTTGGGTTAGGTTTAAATTTTGGTATTATTTTTTGTAAAGTTTCAGCACTTTTGTAACAGAATTTTTTTGGTTTATTACATAGAGCTGTGTCTATATCCACTGCAACCTCTTCTATTGCAGCATTAAAATTATTATTAGAATATTTAAGGTTATATTTTAATCCTTTTGCCAATAGGGACGTCTCTTCTGGAAGAAAATGTACAGAAGACAGGTTCTGTACACGGTCAAAAAATGTATGGACCGGCTCTGGGTTACTATTATTAATAATATCCGGATTATTTACATGGCACAAGTTCTTCAGTTTTTTATTTACTGTGTTAAGTTTATTAAAAGATTTAACAGAAGCTAAGTGTCTCACTTTATCGTCAAATAGGTCCCATTCGACAGGGTGCAATTCATACACTAGTTCAGTATGTAATAGTTTTAAATTAAGTTTTATATTATTACGTTGTTTATATGCACTTTTTAGGTCCTCCTTTAACCACGTTAATTTAGCTTTATGCATGGAAGATTGAGATATTGATGATTGATTTTTTGCGCTTTTGAACTGCGCATTTAAGTAGTTAGGAAACACTTTTGTTTTAAGGCACTGTTTCAAAAAGTATATATTAATACACATCACTTTATACTTAATTGAGAAGTTTTTATACATTTTTGCTTTTTTGGCCGTACTCGCCAATTTAATATTATTGTAGAAAGCAATCACTTTGTGGTTTGACATATTTAATAAAATAAAATACTTTTTTGTTTAAAACCACGAGATTTATTAATTTTTGAACCGACCGGTTTCGCTTAACTTAAGCATCATCAGGGTACAAATTAATACTAAACAAGAAGTACATAATGTGTGCTTATATATAACAAAATATAGAGGGAGACAACGTGATACAAATATTACAAACAAATAAACGGTCATAAAATACATTAACATAAGTACTCAAGTAATGGGAAAAACAGAAAGATAATTATGTAGACTAATGGGTTATAATAATAAATTTGGAGAAACAAAGCATTAACTGGCATGGTGATAAGGAGCGCTGGGAATTTTTATTTTTAAGGGTTTATTGGAAACAGACCTAATATAGGACTGCTTGATATGTCTAATTGATTATTAAGTATATGACTTTTGGTTTTTACAGCTTTTTTTATTTCTAGCGCCTCTAGATTGTTTAGTCTGTTACCATGCCCGTTTTTATGTAAGATGTTAGCACCGGTGCTATGACAGAACGTATGATCTTTATCGATCAAATGATTTGCGAATTCTGAAAAACCGTTATTATTGAGGCAACGGAGATGTTCCTTTATCCTAATATTGACACTACGTGTTGTCTTACCGATATAGAAAGCCGAACAGTTATTGCAATTTAATTTATAAATTCCCGAATGATTTAATTTGTCGTCCTTATCTTTCGAATTAATTAGAAATTTACCTAGATTGTTATTAGTATAAAAGGCCGGTCTGACTTCAGAAGGGAGGTTTTTTACACTTAAGGTAGAAAAATTATTAATGAATAAAATTCGCCGCCATTGATGATTAATATTATTATCATTGATTTGAGGACAAGGACTAGCAAATAAGAAGCGATTAACGGCTATTTGTTTTAGTTTTTTATTTAAGATTAAATCTATAAAATGTGATTCATAGCCATTATTTACCGCTATTTTTTTAATTATTTTTAGTTCATTAGCAAAATTATTATCGGACATTGGAATTGTGACCAAACGATGGACCATTGAATGGAATGCGGAGTGCTTATGTGAAATAGGGTGATTGGAGGTGCTGTGTATGACAATGTCAGTATAAGAGGGTTTACGAAATATGTTAAAATCAATTTTGTTATTAACGATCGATAAGGTAAGGTCTAAATAATTTAAGGTTGAATTGTTGCCTATCTCTAACGTGAATTTAATCTGATTATGAAAAGAGTTTATAAGATTGAGGAAGGAATTAAGTTGACGTTCCGTCCCTGACCATATACACAAAACATCATCAACATATCTTTTCCAGTACAGAACGTTTTTAATAAGAGGTGAGGTACTAGATAAAATTTTATTCTCTAGGCTATCCATGAATATATCAGCAATCAGAGGACTGGTAGGGCTGCCCATAGTCAGGCCGTCCCGTTGCTGATATATAACATTATTAAATTGAAAATAATTTTGATTCAGGCACATATTAAACAAGGAAGTTAAATCTTTTATTAAATCTGTAGAGAGATCAGAGCTATTTAGCAAATCAGAAATTAAACATTTACTCTCTTCTATGGGAACATTGGGAAACAAATTTACAACGTCAAAAGAAATTAGTTTAGAATTACTAGGGAGAATCATATCTTTTAATTCTTCTACCAATGAAAAAGAGTTTTTAAGGGTATGTTTAGGTGAAAAAACATTGGTATTTTGAAACACATTAGTAATAACTGATGATATTTTAAAATTTGGGGCATTACAACACGAAACTACAGGTCTGATGGGGCAATGATTCTTATGTATTTTGAGGAACCCATATAATTTAGGAGTTTTGGGATTTTTATTTAAAAATTTTACTTTGTGATACGATTCATCTTGAAATATTTTAGTTTTACATGCTTGAAGAGTTTGTTTCACATTTTCTTGGAACTTAATGGTTAATGGAACGTCAACTTAATTCCTTCCTCAATCTTATAAACTCTTTTCATAATCAGATTAAATTCACGTTAGAGATAGGCAACAATTCAACCTTAAATTATTTAGACCTTACCTTATCGATCGTTAATAACAAAATTGATTTTAACATATTTCGTAAACCCTCTTATACTGACATTGTCATACACAGCACCTCCAATCACCCTATTTCACATAAGCACTCCGCATTCCATTCAATGGTCCATCGTTTGGTCACAATTCCAATGTCCGATAATAATTTTGCTAATGAACTAAAAATAATTAAAAAAATAGCGGTAAATAATGGCTATGAATCACATTTTATAGATTTAATCTTAAATAAAAAACTAAAACAAATAGCCGTTAATCGCTTCTTATTTGCTAGTCCTTGTCCTCAAATCAATGATAATAATATTAATCATCAATGGCGGCGAATTTTATTCATTAATAATTTTTCTACCTTAAGTGTAAAAAACCTCCCTTCTGAAGTCAGACCGGCCTTTTATACTAATAACAATCTAGGTAAATTTCTAATTAATTCGAAAGATAAGGACGACAAATTAAATCATTCGGGAATTTATAAATTAAATTGCAATAACTGTTCGGCTTTCTATATCGGTAAGACAACACGTAGTGTCAATATTAGGATAAAGGAACATCTCCGTTGCCTCAATAATAACGGTTTTTCAGAATTCGCAAATCATTTGATCGATAAAGATCATACGTTCTGTCATAGCACCGGTGCTAACATCTTACATAAAAACGGGCATGGTAACAGACTAAACAATCTAGAGGCGCTAGAAATAAAAAAAGCTGTAAAAACCAAAAGTCATATACTTAATAATCAATTAGACATATCAAGCAGTCCTATATTAGGTCTGTTTCCAATAAACCCTTAAAAATAAAAATTCCCAGCGCTCCTTATCACCATGCCAGTTAATGCTTTGTTTCTCCAAATTTATTATTATAACCCATTAGTCTACATAATTATCTTTCTGTTTTTCCCATTACTTGAGTACTTATGTTAATGTATTTTATGACCGTTTATTTGTTTGTAATATTTGTATCACGTTGTCTCCCTCTATATTTTGTTATATATAAGCACACATTATGTACTTCTTGTTTAGTATTAATTTGTACCCTGATGATGCTTAAGTTAAGCGAAACCGGTCGGTTCAAAAATTAATAAATCTCGTGGTTTTAAACAAAAAAGTATTTTATTTTATTAAATATGTCAAACCACAAAGTGATTGCTTTCTACAATAATATTAAATTGGCGAGTACGGCCAAAAAAGCAAAAATGTATAAAAACTTCTCAATTAAGTATAAAGTGATGTGTATTAATATATACTTTTTGAAACAGTGCCTTAAAACAAAAGTGTTTCCTAACTACTTAAATGCGCAGTTCAAAAGCGCAAAAAATCAATCATCAATATCTCAATCTTCCATGCATAAAGCTAAATTAACGTGGTTAAAGGAGGACCTAAAAAGTGCATATAAACAACGTAATAATATAAAACTTAATTTAAAACTATTACATACTGAACTAGTGTATGAATTGCACCCTGTCGAATGGGACCTATTTGACGATAAAGTGAGACACTTAGCTTCTGTTAAATCTTTTAATAAACTTAACACAGTAAATAAAAAACTGAAGAACTTGTGCCATGTAAATAATCCGGATATTATTAATAATAGTAACCCAGAGCCGGTCCATACATTTTTTGACCGTGTACAGAACCTGTCTTCTGTACATTTTCTTCCAGAAGAGACGTCCCTATTGGCAAAAGGATTAAAATATAACCTTAAATATTCTAATAATAATTTTAATGCTGCAATAGAAGAGGTTGCAGTGGATATAGACACAGCTCTATGTAATAAACCAAAAAAATTCTGTTACAAAAGTGCTGAAACTTTACAAAAAATAATACCAAAATTTAAACCTAACCCAAATCCTGAGTTGAAAATAATGAAGAATATTCGTGCCAAACTAGCTGATGAAGATTTAATCCTCACGAAAGCGGACAAGGGGAATACAGTAATTATAATTCCTCGAACTGAATACAATACAAAAGTGGCGGACTTCATCGACACTGACAATTTCACAATACTGACGAAAGATCCAACCATTAAGTTCCAAGAAAATGTGAAACAAACTCTTCAAGCATGTAAAACTAAAATATTTCAAGATGAATCGTATCACAAAGTAAAATTTTTAAATAAAAATCCCAAAACTCCTAAATTATATGGGTTCCTCAAAATACATAAGAATCATTGCCCCATCAGACCTGTAGTTTCGTGTTGTAATGCCCCAAATTTTAAAATATCATCAGTTATTACTAATGTGTTTCAAAATACCAATGTTTTTTCACCTAAACATACCCTTAAAAACTCTTTTTCATTGGTAGAAGAATTAAAAGATATGATTCTCCCTAGTAATTCTAAACTAATTTCTTTTGACGTTGTAAATTTGTTTCCCAATGTTCCCATAGAAGAGAGTAAATGTTTAATTTCTGATTTGCTAAATAGCTCTGATCTCTCTACAGATTTAATAAAAGATTTAACTTCCTTGTTTAATATGTGCCTGAATCAAAATTATTTTCAATTTAATAATGTTATATATCAGCAACGGGACGGCCTGGCTATGGGCAGCCCTACCAGTCCTCTGATTGCTGATATATTCATGGATAGCCTAGAGAATAAAATTTTATCTAGTACCTCACCTCTTATTAAAAACGTTCTGTACTGGAAAAGATATGTTGATGATGTTTTGTGTATATGGTCAGGGACGGAACGTCAACTTAATTCCTTCCTCAATCTTATAAACTCTTTTCATAATCAGATTAAATTCACGTTAGAGATAGGCAACAATTCAACCTTAAATTATTTAGACCTTACCTTATCGATCGTTAATAACAAAATTGATTTTAACATATTTCGTAAACCCTCTTATACTGACATTGTCATACACAGCACCTCCAATCACCCTATTTCACATAAGCACTCCGCATTCCATTCAATGGTCCATCGTTTGGTCACAATTCCAATGTCCGATAATAATTTTGCTAATGAACTAAAAATAATTAAAAAAATAGCGGTAAATAATGGCTATGAATCACATTTTATAGATTTAATCTTAAATAAAAAACTAAAACAAATAGCCGTTAATCGCTTCTTATTTGCTAGTCCTTGTCCTCAAATCAATGATAATAATATTAATCATCAATGGCGGCGAATTTTATTCATTAATAATTTTTCTACCTTAAGTGTAAAAAACCTCCCTTCTGAAGTCAGACCGGCCTTTTATACTAATAACAATCTAGGTAAATTTCTAATTAATTCGAAAGATAAGGACGACAAATTAAATCATTCGGGAATTTATAAATTAAATTGCAATAACTGTTCGGCTTTCTATATCGGTAAGACAACACGTAGTGTCAATATTAGGATAAAGGAACATCTCCGTTGCCTCAATAATAACGGTTTTTCAGAATTCGCAAATCATTTGATCGATAAAGATCATACGTTCTGTCATAGCACCGGTGCTAACATCTTACATAAAAACGGGCATGGTAACAGACTAAACAATCTAGAGGCGCTAGAAATAAAAAAAGCTGTAAAAACCAAAAGTCATATACTTAATAATCAATTAGACATATCAAGCAGTCCTATATTAGGTCTGTTTCCAATAAACCCTTAAAAATAAAAATTCCCAGCGCTCCTTATCACCATGCCAGTTAATGCTTTGTTTCTCCAAATTTATTATTATAACCCATTAGTCTACATAATTATCTTTCTGTTTTTCCCATTACTTGAGTACTTATGTTAATGTATTTTATGACCGTTTATTTGTTTGTAATATTTGTATCACGTTGTCTCCCTCTATATTTTGTTATATATAAGCACACATTATGTACTTCTTGTTTAGTATTAATTTGTACCCTGATGATGCTTAAGTTAAGCGAAACCGGTCGGTTCAAAAATTAATAAATCTCGTGGTTTTAAACAAAAAAGTATTTTATTTTATTAAATAAAAAATGTCTTTATCTATGCTCCGAAAGAGCTGGCAACGTTGCATTTCGGAAGGCTGACACGTGAAATTCCCATCTTGAAAAAGTGGGGTTATTTCAGTCTTATTTTTTAATTGACCGTTACCGCATGTGTTTAATAAGATTTCTATGAAAGTGATGTTTTTAATAACATAAATGTCTTATGCATGTAGAGGTAAATCCTAGATATTATCAACGTTTATATTGTGCAAACAATGACCAAAATGTTATTTTTTTTGTTGTTATTATCTGGGAATTATTATTTATTTTTTAATTGTATAATCTAAATAAAAATTGATGTAACAGTTTACAAGCACAAAGAATTTGTTTTCTTAATTTCAAATAATTTTTCGACGTTCGGAATAAAAATTCGAAATTAAAGTATTCCAATTTGTAATCTGAAAGATAATATTCTACAGTTGAAATGGTTTTAGTTTTTACGACATATTCAAAAAGAAGAAATATCTAGCACATTCAAAATACCTCGCATGAAGTATTCCGAAATTCGATGAGAAATTTCAAATTTATACAACAAATAAACCACTCTCTTTCGCTGTATAAACAATGTGTATGACTTTTTATGACTGTTAAATGTCAATTTTAGCTTATTAGTAAGGTTTTTCACACACGTTTTTTTACAAGCAAACCAATTACTGCACGGTTCTATAACCCCCTCAAAATCATGTAATTTCAACACCCCTCTGAAAAGTCATTAAAAGTGATGAAAAAAATATTGAAAAAAGGCCTTAACATAACTTATTTTTTATATTTTTTTTATCATCAAATAACTTTTCAAATGATGTATAGAAGTTGCATGATTCTGAGTTGTCCGGTCACCGAAATTTTCACCACAAAAAGCTGTAAGAATCCATAATTTACGTGAATCGTAATCTCTCAAACGTCACTATTGCATGACACGTGACATGTTGTTTCGTTGGATGACATGTCCAATAAATTATACTGTTTATTATTATACTTAAATGCTTAAGGGTCATAGTTTTAACTAAACACTGCTTCAATTCTACCCACTCGATATAATATTTTTAAATGTCAAAGTAAAGTTTGACATAAAAAAAAATTGTTAAATTTTATTAATTAATTCTGTAATTTATCTAAATAATTCACCATAATTAAATTAAATTTGGTCAGTTAAAAATAATTACAGCGTACATATTTAATAAATAATAAAATTATACCTACATAAAAATTATAGTTAAATTTAATGCTTAGTTCACATTATGCTATAAATCTGCGAGCAGAGATATCTGTTGATTCGCGAGCGCTTATCTTTTGTCCTTTCACACGAGGCTATCAAATATTTCTTCCTGTGGTAGGAGAGGGGGTCAGTCGAATTAGGGAGCGGCAACGGAACGCATATTTTTTGATGAAATAATTAAAAACACTTTGTTTTTACCACAATAAACTTTATTTAAAAGTCAACATGTTTCAAGAACGATGTTCACTTCATCAGGACATAAAATGTACATTTTCATGAAGAGAACATCGTTCTTGAAACATGTTGACTTTTAAATAAAGTTTATTGTGGTAAAAACAAAGTGTTTTTAATTATTTCATTAATAAAATGGTGCCACAAAGTGAATTTGCAAAATTTGAAGAAGCATATTTTTTGTCCTGAAATCTTTCAACTTGACATCTGTCATCCACGGGTTTAGGCAGCTCCGTTATTACAATCTCCTCTAACTTAAGATAACTCTCCCCTCCCCTTGTTTTAGTCGGAGAAGGGGAGAGTTATCTTCTGGGATATCGCGTCTGGAGCGGTTACGTCTGAGATGAGTATTGTCTATGATTGATCTGCGCTTAAAAACGCTTAGGTGTGAACGGTCTGAAGGGGTTGTATGGAGAGCGTTATTTGGCGTGCTATGATCTTTTATATTTGATAGCGTAATGTGAACCAGCCTTAAATATAAATTTATTTATCGCTATCGCTCAACTTATTGCCAATACATAATTTCAGAATGAGGAAAGGAAGATGGGGAATGATACTATTGCCTAAATACTTACGGAAACTATATAGACTGTCTTATGATGGTTAATTATGAGAGGTAGACATTACCGCGAGCCAGCCACAATTACGGGAAAGGGTAGAAGCGACCGCAAGCAGTGTTTCGCACCATTAAAATCAACAATAATGATAAAAAAGACCGGTACCTAGTCTGAAAATCGTTAAATTTACAATCCTAGTACATATTCCGATAATTTTAGTAACGGATAAATGTCAATTAGGTTCCGGCGGTTGCGCATTTCCGTGGGTTAGGATATGACACGCCATCTATACTTAGATTTTTACCGATGTTATCGAAAAAGTGGGAAAAAATATCGATTAGGTCGATTTATATAGATTTGACAGTAGTCCAATCGGTGTTTTACCGGATTTCTGGAAATGACGAAACTGAATAAGCAGGAAATGTCTATCAGATTGAAAGTGATAAATGTACAATTCGTTGCTCAGTTGGCATTATTCAGCTTTCTAAGACAATTTGGAGATCCAAAAATTTCCACGATTCATACCTTATTAGAATAATAACTACCTCCGAAGCTGAGCAAGCTGCCCAAAATACTTGACTCCTTGTAGAAACGGGCGCGGTTCGTTTGGTAGATTTCCCCGTCTTTTCCCGCTTCCCGTATTTCTACCGATTTATTACATGTTTTTCTTAAGGCGGCGCTATTCGGCTGAAAAAGAAGAAGATGGAGAGATGTGTAATTACGAACGTTGGACAGAGCGCGCTAATATTTTAAGTGATGAAATCGCAGCGAAAATGGGGAAAAAGCTTAATAAAACATGACTCTTTTAAAATAGAGCAAAAATCTCGTGGAAAGTATCTTAAGTATCATTTAAAGAAACATTGTGAATTTTTTCACAAATATAACTTGTAAAATAATAGAAATAGACTGTTTTAAATAATTTTCGGAGCATACTTTGCGATTTTTTTCTATCGGGGAATTTCATATAATTTGCGTTTCGGCGTGGAACGTATCTAGATATTATCTTCAAAAAAACATATATTTTTTTAAGAGCTTAAAAACGTCAAATGTTCAAGGGAGATGTGTAAGAAATCGGTCGAAATTCGAATAGGGGACCCTTAGCATGTTTTAAAGCTCTTAAAAATATATGTTTTTCTTGAAGATAATATCTATAAATTCCCCACGCCGTAACTGCAATTGTATAAAATTACCTCGAAAGAAAAAATCGCAAATTATTCTCCGAAAAACGTTATTTTATAAACACATTTTTTCAGTTATTTTACAAGCTGCATGTATGAAAAAATTCAAAGTCATTCTTTACATGCTATTGTAGGCAACCCTCAAAAATGTTTTGCTCTATTTTAAACGAGTCGTGTTTTATTTAAACGTTTTCACAATTTTCGCTTACATATTATCGTTTTTAATATTAGCGCGCTCTCTAACATTCGTTTTAACATATCTCTCCATCTTCTTGTTTTTGAGCGGATACACCGCGCCTTAATAAGGGATTGAAATCTTTAGAGCACAGGCGTCAGGTCTTCATTCTAGAGATATTTAAATGGAAGATGCTCTGAAGAAATAGCCCAACGTTCACTCCTTCCTCTCCTCAAAAAGACTCTCTTCAGAAGTCTTCTAGGGTGTATTATAATCTATTAAGTGATTGATAAAATAAAACGGCATAGTGACATTACGTCGATCGTACACGGCTTCTCCTCCCGGATTTTGCTAACTCGATCATTTACGGTTAATCGCGTAATAAGCCGGAAGTGCAGACAGCATTACCAGTGGCGGAACAAGTCAAATCACAAAACCCAATTAGATTTGCGGGGCGGACCAAATTCGCAGCACGACACAGTCTAATTTACTTATATTTTTTCGAAGAAAACTATTACTAAAAGCTTTTCACTTTATGATGGCTTATTTATTTCATTAAAAAACAAATACAATCTACATGTTTCGTGAACGATCCTCAGGATCAAAGTTAAACATTAAATATAGATCACCGACTAATTTAAAATTCTTATTTACATTGAGCGCTTTTATTATTACCGTGACGATCCACGAATACGGTACCGTGACGGCACAAACATACGTTCCTTATCGCAATAATGCTGCAGCTCTTTCAAAAGATGAGATACACAACTTCCGTACGTCTGTTTCCTCCAAAGGAAAGTAATTATTTTCTTGCATCTAGAAAGCTACTAGCAACAATAAATAAAACAATACTACCAGCCATGACGATAATTTTTAAAGTATGGTATATATAACGTGACCATTTATTTTTTTCCCCAAACCGGGACACCGAAAAAAATGTAGGTAAATTACTTTTTTTTATAGCTCCACAAAGGAGGCACTGAGGAAAATAATTTCCCACAGGGCCTATGTCATCTTAGGGGATTCTGTGTGGAGGATCTTTTTAAGGAAGGAAATGATAGGAAGTTTTGGGAAGGAAAAAGGTATGGGGGTGGGTAGGGATCTGGAGTGACGGACGTATGAATCCATCCCTCCAACTGCGATGCAAGGCGATGGGTAGAGAAAGTCCGGCTGGAAAGGTCAAAAGGCCCCCCTCAACCAGTCTCTCTCGATCCGGCCCACCACGATGCAGGTAATAATAATAATAAATTTGGACAACTAATATATAGCTATTTTTGTGGCTAGATTACAATTCATCTTGCAGCTATCAATCGCACAAATAATTGGAATTCTGGACCTTGTTCAAAATTTAAAAAGATTTTTTTTTCTAATAAATGTAATTACTAATAAGTTTACATATTATAAACGTCAGATCAAAGACCATAGATAAATCTTTTTATCTACGGTCAGATGCATAATGAGTTTTTATGGGCAAGCCCATTGAAAATACTTTATTATTTTACTACCCATGTTCTTGTCTTCATCTTCTAGTACTTGATTCTACCGCCAGGATTCTTATTTGGGCCCTTTTTTATATTTTTAAAAATTCTACTGCGAGTTTTTTTCTTTTCGAATACGGGACATTTTGACGTCCTGAAGCTGTGTTCGGGGACACCGGGACACGCTGTCTGAAAACGGGACTGTCCCGGTGAAAACGGGACGTCTGGTCACGTTGGGTATATAGTTACAACGATAATATTGAGAAAAATTCAAAACGTCAATGCGCTTATGGTTTTGCTTTTGTTCTTATTCTTAAAATGGGGCAGCTCTTTCTCACACACTAAATAACAACAGTTGAAAATGAGACAAAATACACCCCCCCCCCCCTCGGCACGGCACCTGAATAACATTATAACTCAATATCCACATACACCCTTTGCGATGAACAGGTTCTCCATCTCTGCTTTATATTAAACAAATTACGTCAATTTCATTCGTCACTTTTTGTGGGATTGATTTGGGGTGACGTTTATCAATTTTTGACACACCTAATAATGATTCAATATTTCAACAATATCCATCTAAAATGCGCGGTAACGGTTTACAATAAGATTTTTTTTGGGGAGTATCTATTACATCTACATTGAACTATTTCCTCGTTTTTGAAACAACGCAAAGAGTGTCCAAAATCGGGGCAGATATTTTACGTCTTTTTAACATAATATCAAGAATATCACAAGACTTGTGCAGTGATTTCTATAATGGAGGTGTTAAAAAAGATAACCGACCTCTGCTGAAGCTTTCTATAATATAATAGTTAGCCTGCAAAACGAATGAGGCCTAAGTTAGTTGGGCACCGAATCCGTAGGCATAGGGAAGTGAAGAGACATCAAGGAGACCAGAAGAAGCGGTTTTGATAAGATTGTCCATCAGGATACATGAGCTAATTAATTGTCAATGAAATTACTGGTCTACTTTGTCTATGTTTCATGTCAACCAGTACAACTGGTCGTTTATTCTGAACACCTTTTACGTACAGGTGAACTTTGGGCTAATTTTAAGAAGAGCAGTGTGGAAAGGCTGCAGTATAATAACGCATACCGCATGACGTTTGGCGTTCCCAGATACTGTTATTCGAACATGCTAACGGAGGGAAGCGTTCCTGGTTTTGTAGCCTCCAAAGAACCCGAGTGGCAGGATTAAGGATAGGAAATACAACTCCTCATTATGGAATCCTTCCAGACTCCAGATCCTAGCATCGAAGAATACAGAAGAAAATTACTGGCCCATCAATCTCGAATAGTGCTACGGACCATTAACGTCTTCCTGGATGGCCACTAATTAATATTGCTATATTTGTCATCATAAAATCTCTTGTACACAACCAAAAAACAAAATGGAGGTATTTCCTAGATGTGGCCAGGAATCGCCAAAGGTTGTAACGCCGATGATGATGTGTTCTTGTCTTTCATTCTAGGGCCAGGCGCTATTGTAAGGGCTTACCCACTCCGCCACTGGCGATGGCAACCAACAGAGGGCCATGGGATTTAACTTGACATTTCGCCGATCTTTAAGGAAGGAAGTGGTAACTTGACCCAGTTACGGAGAATTTACGCTTTTGTTTGTTAATCGTTTTATTGTCGTTGTTTATTGGCACGTTTATATTATTACTACGATAGTTTGACGGTTTATGTGACGTTTTTAACTAGACTTCCTACCAATGTTTGTCAACGTAGTGCGGAAGGAAGTTAGTTATGAGTAAACTGTATTTTAATGAACGTCACATTATATCTACGCTCATCAAAATGCTTAAGCATAATTAGTAATTACCAGATACTAATTACCCAGTACTCGAAATGATAATAATAATTGTCCGAAAATAATGTACTCGATCATTATCCAAAAACTTTCATAGTGTTCCAACTGAAAACATGTGTTAATGCTTTCGCTCACGAAGAAACTGAAATTAAACCAGTTGTCAACGCACCAGCACTTTTGCTTGTGTGGCAGTTGCTTTTCAGTTGCCTTGTTAACAGGTTGCATTGGTAGCGCTCACAAATTTCGATTTGCGTTGACAACTGGTTTCATTTCAGTTTCTCCGTGACCGAAGGCCTTTACTGATCCCGGGAACCTTTATTGAATAACCAACACCTCTGCCATAGGTCACCCCAAGTGGTTCGCTACGTTTGGTGATTTAGCAGGGGTGCCCGGGTTCATGGGGTGAGGTTTTTCTAGGTCTTGGACCAGGATACGCTGAACCCCAGATTATGAACCCCACCCGCTCCTTAAACCCTCCCCCCCTTTCTTTCCTTAAAAAAACCCTCCACACAGCATCCCCAAAGATGACATAGGCCCTGAGGGAAATTATTATCTTCAGGGCCTTCTGTGTGGAGCTCACGTAAAAAAAGCCCTTGAAACAAACTCTTTCATTCATTCGGATGAATTTCTTAAGAAATTTAAGGAATTCCCATTGGGAATATATGGCGAGCGATATGCTGAAATAGGTCAAACTTTTAACGCTTACTTTTAACACATCACATTTATCAACCATGGAAATTAGTCCATATAATGTTAATTATAATATTGTAATTTAATACCTGTGCCTTCTGAATCTGCCTCGGTGCACAAATGATCGAATGCTTATTGTTTAAATTATCGATTTTTATAAATATACACGCAAACCTTTTTTTCGACACCGAACACTAAAACACTCATGTTATACTCAATAATCGAATTCTCAAAATGGACAAATCTGATTCATGCGCGAAAAAGTCGATTTGACTGAAATATTATATGATGAATCTATTTTATGTAAGGGGCCATCCATAAATTATGTCAAACGAATTTCATGATTTTTTTGACCCCCCCCCCCCCCCCCGTCCCTGTCACACATCGTCACATTTGTCAGATCCCCTCTCCCCTAGTGTGACGTCACATATTTTGCAAAAAAATATCTAAAAATAATTCAAATTCAGATTTTTACATGTGACGTCACAGAGCTGATGCCCCCCCCCCCCCATACCCCTTGTCAAACAATGTCACACTTCCCTACTCCGCTCCTCCCCTTAAGGTGTGACGTAATTTATGGATGGCCACTAGTGTTAGTATTTTTTTACTATCTTTTTCAAATTCTTCCGCCCACATGCAATTCACATTTTTTTATGTAGCTACATAATATTAATTAGCAAATATGTATTTCCCCAAAAATTTTGGGAGGTGGGTATGGGAACCGTTTGTTGGAATTACCAACACCATTGGACGTTTGGTGACTTAAAGGTGCTGTGTTCATGAGGTGAGATTTGTGTAACACTTGAAGGTAGAAGCATTTACCCACCTACTGCGCAGCGAGCCGGATCGGAAGAGACTGATTGAGGAAACCTTTTGAACTCTCCAGCCGAACTCTCTCGACCCATCGTCTTGCACCGCAGTGGCAGGGATGTATTCGTACTCCGTCACTGCTGAACCCACTAGCTAGATTCCTACCCATCCCACATACCTTTTCCTTACCATAACTTTCTCATCTTCCTTTCTGTGCACCTAAGCGTACCCTAAGACGACGTAAGCCCTGAAGGAAATTATTTTTCTCCTGTGTGGAGCTAATGTAAAAATAATAATATAACATTTTCTAGGAAGCGAAGGTTACGAACATTTTTTTCGGAAACAGATTTTCGGAAAAATTTAATTCTGAACAAAGGGTTCCGAAACTTTGAAAAGTTGTCAACCCATGAAAAGTGAATTTTGCTTCGTGTCGATAACTTCCGATTTATTTGTCACGTAAACGCAATGCATTATGCATGATTGATGACGTATTGATTGTCGTCAACCAACGCAACGGTGAGTAATGGAGACCGCAGAATTCATGGGGAAATCGAACCAAGTTATTTCGTAAACTATATTTAGTAACACATTTATAATTTGCATATTATGCGTCTCCACGAATGAAAATAATGTATTTCTGAATTCGTCCCACGCACTTATATAAATGGGTAATTTGTTTTTAGACATTGTTGAGGTTGATTATGTGTAAACATTGGTAAAATAGTTTGAATGAATAAATGTAACACACCTAGGCGTTTAGTGTTTTAAATTTTACACAACTGATAAACACCCGATTAAGCCTCGATTACATTGAGCGAGTTTACAAGCTACTAGCCGGCGAATTCACTATCTGCTAGTAAACTCGTTCAGTGTAAAATCTGCTAGTTGCTAGTAAATATGATTTCACTGAGCGAGTTTACTAGCAGATAGTGAATTTGCCGGCAAGTAGCTTGTAAACTCGCTCAATGTCGTCGAGGCTTTATGATCAGTTGCGTAAAATTAAGTAAGGCAAAGAAACAAAGCGAAAACATAGCAGAAAGAGCGATGATTCTAAAAGAAACAAGTTAGGTAATGGGTAGTGCTGATTTAGTGAAAGAGGCCCTATAATCAGCAACGTGCAGAATAAAGCCCAGCATTCACGAACGGACGTGTCCGGCCGAGCACGGCATCACAGGGGCATTTCTGTACGCGTGAATGGATCGTCCGGCAGACGCATACGCAAACTTGTCGCCTTCCGGACATGCCTGCCGGCGAATACTAAGCTTTAGGGCCCAAAGCCTAGTAGGCCTAAGGTTTAGGCCGGCCGTTATTCCCAATCTAACTAAGCCTAAATTTGATTTAAATCACGTCAAAACGCCCGATCCTAATAAGTGATGCACTACGTCGTGTAAAATTCGGGATCAGGCCGTTAACATTAATACTTCTTATGTAAATGGCGATAAGGTTTAAATTCCCGTTTAACACCAGCCGCCTATCTGACTTCACAAAAAACATCGTCAAAGCATGCAAAGATAAACAATAAATAAAAATAATATACAATTTTTTTACGAGAAAAACTCTCTTTTTATAACTTTTGAAGGTTATTCCCATCAACGTAATATATCATTGAAGAAGAAGATAACACTTTTTAAATCTAAATGAAAATATGAAAGAAAAGACACAGAAAAACAGAAAAAGACTATGGTCGCAACTGGGACTCGAACCCAGACCTCTCGTCTAACCGGGACGGCGCGTTTTCCAATTTCGCTATTGCCACCTTCTGTCAAACCGTCATATTTGTCAATCTAGAAAAAGAACTAGTTGAAGATAATATTAATGATTCTAAATATTTGAAATATGAGATTGACAAATATGACGGTTTGACAGAAGGTGGCAATAGCGAAATTGGAAAACGCGCCGTCCCGGTTAGACGAGAGGTCTGGGTTCG
The DNA here is from genome assembly GCA_936435175.1 of Glyphotaelius pellucidus. Classification (NCBI taxonomy): domain Eukaryota; kingdom Metazoa; phylum Arthropoda; class Insecta; order Trichoptera; family Limnephilidae; genus Glyphotaelius; species Glyphotaelius pellucidus. The sequence continues at coordinate 6,031,176 of OW386553.1, read as the reverse complement.
AGTCCCAGTTGCGACCATTGTCTTTTTCTGTGTCTTGTTTTCTTTCATATTTTCATTTAGATTTAAAAGTGTTATCTTCTTCTTCAATGATAAAAAAAATAATATATTTTATATTTTACGAGGTTAAACCTAATAAGAAGTTAGAATAAATTGGCAAAGGAGTTAGAGAAGTTATGCGTCAGTGAGAATATATACGTGTCAATCGGATTATATAGGGTGTCCCGTGGCAGATTTCGAACTTGTAAATGAAATAAATATACACTGTAAGCGAAAAAAAATTATGTATTTATTATCAAATTAAACATGGGGGTGAGATCCGGCGATCTGGGTGGCCACACGATGTCACCATTTCGACTTATCGGTTTTTTAGGAGACTGTTCGCGGAGGTGGCTTTCGCCGTGTGAGATATGGCGCCATCTTGTTGAAACCACTGTGAATTGTATTATGTGAACTGAACTCTGTACTGTAATGGTGCTCTTGAAGTTTTGACATAAAATAATTGCTTATTATGCAGCGGTGACAATCGCCATCTCCAGTTATGGTTGCTCCACAAGAATTCTCGAAGAAAAGTGGTCCAGTTATTCCATTCGAGGATAGAGAAGCCCAGACGGTTACTATCGGGCTGTGCAGAGCATGTCGGTGCTTTGACTGAGGATTTTGTCCTTTTGGCGCCTAATAGCAGCAGTTTTGCTTGTTGACATAACCATTTAAATCGTCGTCATAACCATTTAATTTGTCGCTGAACCAAATTGTGTTCACAGTTCGGAATCGTTGGCTTTAAAACACGCTTCTACTGCGAACGCGCGATGCTCACTAGTCCACAGTAGAGATGCGTGAAAAGTAATCATTCGGTACTAAAGTAATCGGTACTCACAAAGTAATCAAAGTACCGACTACCGAAAACGAAAAGTAGTCGTTACTCTTGATATGATTACTTTTGATGCGGATACTATTGTTACTATTAGTGCCACAGGAGGCGCTCCAGTACCGATTACTTTGTTGTTACTATTTGGCCGCTGGAGGCGCTCCACGCCATATTCAGCTGTTCTAGGAATGGTGTGAATAAAATGTGTAAAAAAATTATCACCAGATTGTAATAGTGTTATTAAATTATCCCAAAGCTAAAAACAAAAAATCAAAACTCGCATGTAAAATAAAGTTTAGAATTTCAAAGGAAGATGACACGTCAATCCAATGTGTTAATATGTAATTTGTTTGTATAAATTTCACAGATAATGTAAATTAAAAGTTATGTATTTTTCATGTAAACACACACAAAACTCTTCAGAACACTCTTAACCAATATTATACGTAGAATCCCAATAATTCATAAACAGTAATTAAGTACACGTTAACGAACTACATAAAGGTCAAAATGTAACCAGTAACGATTTGTACCCATTATCAAAGTATCTGTCGGTGCCCGGAACCGAAAGTAGTCAAATATCTAAACTAACGGATTGATACTAGTAGTAGATACTACCCGAAAGTAATCAAAGCATTCAGTAACGGATAGATACTTAAAGTAGATACTACCCGAAAGTAATCACAGTAATCAAAGTAACGATTACATAGTACCGATTACTTTTTGTGAAAGTAACGGATACCGACGGGTAGTAAAAGTACCGATATTGAACACCACTAGTCCACAGCGACATCGTGATTACAATCAGCACGAATGTCGAGCAGAACCATACCCCTTCCCTCTCACCCGTGCAACGGTTTTACAAACATTTGAATTGAAACTTCGAAATCTGCCACGGGACACCCTATATAACAATAAACATAAAATATATTAAAGTTGTAGATATTTTTTGTTTGTTTTCATAGGAATGAATTTAGAATGTCATATTTTGACTGCTGAGGATGAACAGGCATGAACAATTTTTCCAAACCGGTCTAGGATAGCCATAATGTGATTCATTAAACACAAAATATTATAATACAACCACGTTAAAATATTAACAATTTAGAAGAACATTAGGCTCTAAATTATGTTATCGCTTTTCGTGTTATCACTTTTTCAAAGCGCTAACATTTTTTGTCACTATAAAAACGTACGATGAAAAGCCCAATTCGTTTACTGGATAATTTATTACAGTCTTAGCGCTTGTACACAATATTTCGTTATCATTTGCTATTTTATCTGTGTCTCTGCCGTGATTACTACCTATTTACCTAGATGAGTAATTAATCAAATAAACGTGTTTTTTTCTGCAAATAAACGAGTTCACAGCCCTCGATAAGAAGACAACAAAGAGAAAATTAATAATTTTATGGTGTACAATTAAAATAAAAAAATAAATTTAGTACCCAATGATAAATTAATGACTGTAAGCAATGCCACCTGCATAAAAAGCTGGAAGCACTGGAAGCCAAGATGGCCGCGGACTTTCTTAAAATAAAATTGCTTTTATGATGAAATTTAGTAAATATTTACTTGTTCGTCACCATAAACACATATAGCAATAGATTGCTTAACGGAAAACCAAAAGTAGATTATTTTTGATAAATTTCCGCTAGAATTCGGCACACACCATAATATTATAATAAACTGACGGCCTCCGTGGTCCCGAGGCAAGACTCTCGACTCACAATCCGAAGGTCGCGGGTTCGAACCCGGCGTGCGCAAATAAATTTTATTTGATTAATTTGTGTTATTTCACAATTTATTCATTTAAAATAATATATAGTATATTTGCGGCACGTTCCAGAGTGGAAGATACTATCAGTATCGCCCTGGTGTAAGACCACCATTCAGAATTGAAACGTTGCTTGAAATGGCTTTGGCCGTGTTTAGTGACCAGATCTGAATAGCCAGGTACTTTCCCACCTTCCTCTTCCCTATCTCCTTCCCCTCCCCACTACCTTCAGCCTCACAACATACCCCGATTGGGGATGCCATAGTCTCACTTGCTCCAGACGGGAGCAGTTGGGACTCTTGTGCGGTATTAACTGTAAAAAAAAAAAAAAAAAACTGTTCGAAAAACGATTACACTACTTAAAGTGTTATTAATGTTGTAGAAAGTTTACTGAATTTCAGGATTTTTAATTCGGAGAGTTGTTCACAACGATGCCGATATGCAATATGCAACACCTGTCGCTAAACTTGTTGCATGTAGGCCCTTCTATTACACATGCGGAAATGTTGGAAGCGACTCTCAGTGTCCCCTGATTAAGGTGATCCAATAGTCCATGGAAAAATCGAAATCGGAATATACGCCCCTTTGTGGGAGGAGTTTAAAAATACTTGAGAAAAAGCTTTTGGATAGGTGGAAAAAGGTATTATAAGTAAGATATAAGATTTTTTTTACACGTTGATTTCGTAAAGGCCTGTAAAAAACATTAACTCCCTTTTTACACATTGTTTATTGTAATAATAAGGAAATTTAAAATTGATTTCACGGAACCAAGCGACGCGAAGCCATACGTCTATTCCCCGCTCCGGCCGGGGCAGTACTGATAGAAAATGGGGGTGGCAAGCTGGTAGTCCTTGGGAGGACGACATAAGGTTCACTTTGAAAATCCAAATTCGTCGACTGCCGGCCGTATTGTGAAATAACAACGCGAAAATGCATATTTTATTTTATTTTGTGAATATCGAGCGTAAATATCATTCGTTTTTGCGAATATCATAAAAGAAACTAAATTTGCTACAATAAACAATAAAACCATATCCGAAAAGGGGTTTATAAGTAGGAGAGTTGGCACTTGGAAGTGTTTTTTTATAGACCTAATACTTTATTTTTTCTTGGCTTATAAAGACTTAATAAAAAAATTACCAATATTTTTAAGGGCTAATAGCTAAGGGCTCTAAGGGATATGTTCTACACGCAGTATTTAATTGAAGCATCTATAATACTTCTAAGCGATCAATTATCAAAACAAAAATGCATGATTTTGTATGATTTTGCATTTTTACGCATGGCTTCATCTTAACGAAAATCATTCAGAATCAAAATGCTGTTCGCCATATCCATTATATCCGACTAGTCAGGTACTTCCCAATCCTTAACTTTTTCTTTATCGCTTCCATAAGATTACTCAATTGTGGGCGCCATTGTACCTTTGGCTCTGAGCAATAGCACTACTGTGTGGGTAACCACAAAACTATTTAAAAACACTCATAAAGAAATGTGGTGTTGCCAAGGGGGAATATTTCTACATTCTTAGAGTGAATCAGAGTACCTACCTGCTTGAATGAATTTTTGCTGCGGGTTCACCCCTTTGCGTCCGGAGAAAGAACTTGTTTTTTTTCCTCTTTAGTTAGATAGGTACCGTCGATGTTCCTATCACAGTACAACAAGTCCCTACGGCCGGTTCAGGGCCACGGAATTATGTAGTTAGGTACCTACCCCGTCTGCCATTTTAAAGCCGTCTTTCTCGCATGACGGGATTTACAAATTCAAAAAAGGAACAACAATACCGACCCGTATAATATATTATTTGACATGGAGAAAAAAAACAACTGACCCCGGCAAGCCAACGGGCATGCGGCATGCGTGGGTTGGGAAGAGAAATTGAATGCACATCAGACCGGTACCTACCTTACCAACAACTGCATAAGATGCATGCGTATAGGTACTGTAATTTCGAATTTACATTAAACATGTCCGCGAGTGAAATAATGAGTACCAATAAAAATATGAAACTTTAAAAGAATAATACAGAGTGTTCAAATTAAAAGCTCTAACTTTGTCAAAATAATTCACAAAACAGAGAGGCAAGCATCTTGTTTCATGATTAAAATTTTCTAAAGTTTCTCTTTTTCGGCAAAGAAAATATATATCAAATAAATCTTTAATTAGAGCAAATGGAGATAGTTGCCCATTTAAATTTAATTTAATTAATCGACAACGAAAGTTTTTGAAAAATCGAAATCTTAGGCAAATGAAATAAGTTTTATTTTCAGAAAAGACTTATAAAAAAATAATCTCTTAAAATATCGAATCAGACTGGATAACTGGATTTACTTATCAGCGTTTTTCACGAGGAGAAAATTATCAGCCACTGCCTTACCTTTGTCTTTAGCTAATCCCACAATTTATTATTATTAGGATATATTGTAAAAGTATTTATTCTAAATTTTATTGCACAGCCCAATTTAATTTTTATTGCTTAACCCCTAGTACGCCACGTAAAATAATTTTTGTAATATATACTTTTTTATTCTAATCGTCGAACTATGTGTGTAAAGGGTACTAGCAGTTAAAAACCCGTTCCGGCGGGCAACACGGCAGTAGCTTGGTCACAAACTTTACGTACTCATCCATATCCAGACTGGAGAGATTCATGAAAATGCAAATCCAAGAGTACGCCTGCCAGTCGAAATTCCTAATGCTAGCTGTTAACGTAAGTGGCGCCATCTTTAGGCATTTTTAGCTACTTGCTTTAAGGCAGTATTCTAGTCTAGAAAAAAACCCTTTTTTTCTTCATATTTCTAAAGTTTAAATATTCAAAAATATCTACTTAAAAGGATTTTTCGAAAATCGCATTATTTTATCAGTTATAACCATTTTAATGTCACGGTTTAGACGGAATCAAACCAAAATCTAAATAGAACAAAATTTTAAACGCCTTTTTCCCCCAAACCACTTTTTTCAAGACGGTTGACATGATATCTCAAGTCCTACTTAACCAATTTACGAGTACTTGAAATTTGGTGTGAGCCTTCAACACCCTGTAACTTTTTGAATTTTTAATTTTTTCGTTTGACTCTTTTTTTAATGGGTTCTTTAAGAGTCTCCTATTCGTATTTCGACCGATTTCTTCATATCTCCCTTAAACATTTGAAGTTTTTAAGCTCTTAAAAAAATATATGTTATTTTTGAAGATAATATATAGATACGTTCCCCGCCGAAACGCAAATTATATGAAATTCCCTCGATAGAAAAAAATCGCAAAGTATGCTCCGAAAATTATTTTAAACAAGTCTATTTCTTTTATTTTACAAGTTATATTTTTGAAAAAATTCACAATGTTTCATTAAATGATACTTAAGATACGTTCCACGAGATTTTTGCTCTATTGTAAACGAGTCATGTTTTATTAAGCTTTTCCCAATTTTCGCTGCGAATTCGTCACTTAAAATATTAGCGCGCTCTGTCCAACATTCGTAATTACATATCTCTCCATCTTCTTCTTTTTCAGCGCCGTGCGTTTCAAGAGTGCGGTCTTAATGTTCAATAAATATTTTATAAAATAATAGTTGATAAAAATATTATTGGTTTTTTTTTTTAATGCACCTGAAAAACACGTACAATTCATGCTTCTAGACTAGAATACCCCCTTAATTCACAATTTAATTTAGTCACAAACGTTTACAGATGGTTTCCATATGGCGTCAGAGTTGTGCTCGGAGTCGGATTCTTAAATTTCAACCATACAATCGCAAGGGTATTAATACTAGAGATATCGGCAACTATCGTGCCGGGACGTTTTGCTTATTTCATAAGTTACTTCTTATAGGAGTTAGGACCCTCCAAAAATTCGCTCCAGCTTTGAAGGAAAAAGCAAAACTCCGATTTTATCCCAGTGAAACCCAGAAAATTTATCCCAGTGGAGACCGGCAGAGCAGAATAACTGCTATAAATAATATTATTGTAACAAATAAAGAAAAAAAACGTACATCGAAAACAATGAACGGCGTAATAGTATCATCAGCATCATTCATAAAAACAAATCAATCAATAATAATACAAATAACAACGGTAATGCAATATTAAGTTGATTGATCTCAATCGTTTACGTTTTATTGCACAATGAAGTAGGAAGCAAACAATATGTGCTTACGCAGTGGCGGTTTTCTACAGGAGCATATTATGTGGCAGTGAACTCTCAAACAGGAGCAAAGACGAAAAAATCAAGCATGAATATGTTAGAAAAACCGTTCATAGGAGCGCAATCCAGAACGCACATACGGACAAAAATTCCCATGGAATGTTTCATAAAATATGATCAATATTCTGTCTGAAAAGTAAAAATCTATTATCTCCTGGGCCAGAATATTCACACTTTGCCGCGGCGGACTTTAATTTTTTTTTAAATTAGCTCCACTCAGGAGGCCCTGAGGAAAAAAATCCTTTAGGGCCTATGTTATCTTTGGAGATGCTTTGTGGAGGGTCTTTTAAGAAGGAAGGATATGAAGTTCTGTAAATGAAAAAGGTATTAGGGGTGGGTAAGAATCTGGTTGTCAATTCGAAGTTAAATGAGTGAAGGACGTATGAATCCATCCCTGCGGTGCAAGGCAGAGGGTCGAGAGAGTCCGTCTGGAGAGATCTAGGTTAGAACTTCCTCAATCAATCTCTTCCGATCAGGCCCACCACGCAGTAGGTGAGCAAAAACATTTTTCGCCAAGACCTAGACAAACCTCACCCCGTGAACCCGGGCACCCCTGCTAAGTCACCAAAAGTAGCGAAGCGCTTGGGGTGACCTATGGCAGGTGTGTTGGTTATCAAATAAATGAAACCCAGGGTGGCGGTACCCAAACGAGCCTCTCAAATTGAAATCACATACATTGTACATGATTGGAATAAAGTTATATTTGTGTATTTATTGTTATCAAGTTTAATTTGTAAAACTCTATTTTATTTTTATTTCTTTTATATATTCAATAATATTGTTATCCAATTTATAAAAACAGTTCATTTATAAACAAGTTCTGCTATCATACAGTATGATAATGCCTCCAGAAGGCGAAACAACTATCACGCTTAATAATTATTAAAAAGCAGAACTTGTTTATAAATAAACTGTTTTATAAATTGGACAATAATATTATTGAATATAAATAAAGAAAAAAAATCATATTAGTGAACGCCTAAGCACAATAAAAATTTTTTAAAAATATTATTTGGTGCACAACATTTTTTTTTGCATTATTTTAATGTTTGGTTAAAAAAATTAAAGGGTTTTCATAATTTTTTCTACATTTACTAATATTTGATGCAATTACAATTTATAGTAAAAATTTAACATATTTTATTTGAACGCAGATTTAAATTAATTTATTTTTCCTCTCTGAACTTTGATAATATGTATTTATAAATATATTTTTAATATGAATACCGCACAAGAATCCCAACTGCTCCCGTCTGGAGCCAGTGAGATTATGGCATCCCCAATTGGGGTATGTTGCAAGGCTTAAGGTAGTGGTAGGGGAAGGAGATGGGGAAAAGGAAGGTGGGAAGTACTGGCTATTCAGATCTGGTCACCAAACACGGCTAAAGCCATTTCAAGCAACGTTTCAATTCTGAACGGTGGTCTCACACCAGGGCGTTACTGGTAGTATCTTCCACTCTGAAATCTAATGATTGAACCTCCATCGAGAAAGACCACGAACCGACACTGTTCTTACGCATTATAGTATGTACTTAAGTACTTACATTACAATGCAAACTCTTGACTTCGCACAAATTGCAGGACGTGCCTTATGTTCTTTGACGACCTCTGGGGCAAAACGACCTGTAAGTTCCATACCCGGCGACCGGCGCCGGCGTTAAGAAAATAAAAATGGTATTAATTAATTAGGTTTTATGATATTAACAAATAATTTTTAATGACTAGAGTTGACTCATTCGTAATTTTAGCAATGAATGGTTTGTTCAGTGTGAAAATTTTTATTCAGCAGTCAGACAAACAAAGGGCACGCCAACATCCGCAACGTTGTGATAAAAATCTAACATTGATGTCATTTTCATCAAAAAACATATAAATAGCATCGGAAATGCTCACGACCACAATAGATTTCGAAATAGTTGTGTAGATTCAAACATAATAATATATTATATATGGTTCAACAGAAACGTCCAATCAAGGCCTCCCTGAAATGATTTTATTTTTTATTTTCATTTCATACAAGGTGTCCGGATTCTGTGGCCCTTACTTTTAACAGACTATTTTAAACATTATTTTGAAGGGGAAGATATTGTCGCCATTGCTTGAACTTTTTCCCCCTTAATATTAATAATACCGAAGAACCAATTAGGACATATGTAGGTACGTAAATAAATACCTATAAGTGTACTGTAAATCCAACCTATTATACTGGTTTTTGGAATGAAGATAAGTATTGAATATCATTTAAAATAATTAGACTTGATAACCGAATAATATTACTAAATTAAATTATTAATATTCTGGTTATGTTAAATAGGTACTTGGTAAAAACTAGATTGTAATGGCCAGAGTCGGCTGATGGCTACAGTCTCTGGCTTTAGGGAAGAGGTCACAATGGAGTCGCGCACAAAAATAATGTACAGCCATAAAGATAAGCGAGACATTATGTTTTCAAAGACAAAAGACCGGTAATTCTATTGAACGAATGCAAAAACGAGGCAACAAAACCGGACGGTTTTATTTTGTGGTTACCACACAGTTCCTGCTGGCCAGAGCCATTGAACATCCCCGGCCATGAGCCAAATGGAGTCTGGAGTAACCACTACAGGTAAAATAGTTCCAAAGGTGTTCCATCACTTTATTTTGGGAGGACTGCACATTTTCATTTTCACTGTCAAGAAGATAGTATGAGAAATTTTACACGAATGTACTCCTTTTTTCACTTTTCTGCATTTTGGTACTACTTTACGTGTATTAGTACTCGCCAGTACGCAAATGTTTTGGATAGATATTAATTTAAATTGTAAGTAAGGGCTTTCGCTCATGGAGAAACCGAAAACTGGCTGGCAACTCAATTCAAAGCGCAACTCCACTATACGATTTCAATAATTATATCAGCTTGTTTAACAAAAATATAATATATTAAAATTTTCTAAATAAATAATATAAATCATTTATCAACCTTAATTACATAGTAATAATATATCAATCTCCTGAACAAAATCGATATTTTCCTGCTCTGCCATATCGTAAATTACTCGAAAACTTGACAGGTCGTGAAGCGTACCATGGCAACATGTCAATCTGGCAACTGAAACGCGACTAGCACTGGGAGTTGCGGCGCCGCCCTTAACAACTTGTCAATAATAATAATAATAACATTACATTTGTATAGCGCCATTTTGTTTCACTTCACTTCAAGTGCGCTTAACTTAATAAATTTAAAAAATATATATATTATAATAATCATACAGTGCTCCTTACGAATCCATTACAAAATATTGATAAAATAATATGAAACAAAGAATATACAGTATTTACAAAACAATGACAAGAGAATAAAATTTAACAAAAACAGTGCTTTCGTAGCACACACAGGACAATAATAATAAACAATAACGGTGGTTGTAGCACAGGACAAAACAAGAACTTTAAAACTAAAATATAATATAATGAAAAACAATTACTTTGTGTAACAACCACTATTTAATTAACAATATCAACATGTTTCGAAAACTATGTTTTCTTCGTCAGGATAATAAGTTAATAAAAAATAACAAAAGACACACCAGTATAGACTAATTAGAACATAGACAAAATATTAGAAAGGAGAGGTGATTAATTACCTAAAATATATCACAAAAAACAATTATATAAAATAAAATACAAAAATTATTTTAAAATCGGTAAAAAATTACATCAACATAATAAATTTTTTTTTTTTTTTAAATAAAACAAGAAGTCTAAATAACAAAATAAATTATTATAAATATAAGTATTAAAAATAAAATAAAATTATTATTATATAAAATTAATTTGAATTAAATTTAAAAGATGGCTATTTTTAAAAAACGTTTGGTTATTTATAATATTTAATTTACTATTAACACTTTTTCTAATTTCTAAATTATCTAATTGTATACCCGTTGTGTTAGTGTGTAAAATTTTTAAACCTTTATTAATATCAAAAGAATGACCTGTTTCCAAAATGTGGTTTGCAAATTCTGAATAATTATTATTATTTAAACATCTTAGATGTTCCTTAACTCTAATGTTAAAATTTCTAGAAGTCTTCCCAATATAAAAAAAGTTACCATCATTACAAATTAATTTATAAACCCCAGATTGTTCAAAAACACACCTTTGTCCTTGTTATTTAATATATAATTTTTTAATTTGTTATTGGCGTAAAAAGCTGGTTGGATATTATCTGGCATGTTTTTAATTATCAAATTTGAAGTGTTATTATTTAAAAATACAATTTTTCTCCAATTATTATTCTTGTCAACTACGTGTGGATAAACAAACCGTTTTTTAAAAATAGCCATCTTTTAAATTTATTTTCGTATTAATACTTATATTTATAATAATTTATTTTGTTATTTAGACTTCTTGTTTTATTTAAAAAAAAAAAAAATTATTATGTTAATGTAATTTTTTACCGATTCTAATATAATTTTTACATTTTATTTTATATAATTGTTTTTTATGATATATTTTAGGTAATTAATCACCTCTCCTTTCTAATATTTTGTCTAAGTTCTAATTAGTCTATACTTGTTTGTCTTTTGTTATTTTTTTTTTAACTTATTATCCTGACGAAGATAACATAGTTTTCGAAACATGTTGATATTGTTAATTAAATAGTGGTTGTTACACAAAGTAATTGTTTTTCATCAAATTATGATGACGCCACAAAGTAAATTTGCCTATTTTGAAGAAATAAAATATAATATACTAACAGATGGCAGTTTCCGTTTAGAAATGAGAAATATTCTGACACAAGTTGCCTGTGTTCGCAATTGCTTTCCTGTGGATAGCGACTGAGTTGCCAACTGTTTTTTTTTTCAGTTGACCCATGAGCGGATGGGCTAACACTTGGGAATAGGTTGCTTCAAAAAATTTAAACAATTCATCAATTTTTTATGTTAATTTTCACGTTCCGTGAAAGTTCTATTCAAATTCTGTGATTATTTCAGTCTTGTTAAGCAACTGGCACTTACACAGAACGTGAAACTTAACTTCAAAATTTTGATGAATTGTTGATTTTTTTAAACAACCCGTCCTTAGTTTTAACCACTTTTATTGTTTAAAAATCCAACGTCTTCGTAAGTAATGCTTACTTCATCAGGGATTACTTAAAACAAAGTACAAACCAAACTAAGTAAACCCTGATGAAGTAAGCGTAGCTCACGAAACATGTTAGTTTTTTTAAGCAATAAAAATGGTTAAAACTAAGCGTTTTTTAAGTATGAATCAAAATGGTGCCACAAAATAAGCTATTATTAGTCAGGCATTAAAGGTTGCCTAGCAGGAAAAAAGTTATGTTGAATTATTTTAGGATTACAAAGGTCAATTTTGTTATAAACAATGTATTCAATGTCAATATCAACTTTAACCTAAAGGTCAATTATAATATGTATAAGTATTTTCCCAACTGTTATATATAAAATAAATAAATAAATAGTATAAAATAAAATAGTAAAGATAAAAGTATGGTTTATGAAAGGGCGTAAAAAAATATTTACATTTCAATTTGTGGGAATTTTTTTATCGTGTCAAAGAACAGGATGATGACCGATAAACTAAACAGTTAAATCAATGGCGTTACGAGAAACTTGCCGACCCCGGGCATTATTACAAGGCACATTCCCGCCTTTTGCAATGAATCTTTCAGAGTTCGTCAGCTTATTATGCGTAACTACATACGTAAATAAAGGGTTTTCCAATAAGAGGTGTTATTTTGAATAGCCCGCTATTTCGGTAGAGATGATTAATGATTTTTTATGGCCGGAATTGGATGGTATTGATCTGAACAACGTTTACTTTCAACAAGACGGCGCTACGTGCTACATAAGCAACGAAACCATTGATCTTTTACGGGAAAAGTTTCCGGACCGTATTATCTCTCGAAGAGGTGATCACAATTGGCCACCGAGATCTTGTGATTTAACACCTTGCGACTTCTTCCTTTGGGCCACGTGAAAGAGAAGGTCTACGCCAACAGCTCAGCATCGATTCAAGACCTCAAAGGTGGAATTCGTGAGGCTATCGAGGACATAGGGCAGCCACTTTGCGATTTGGTTATGGAAAATTTCATGAAAAGGATATGGTCCTGTAAGCGTGGTTGTGGTGGTCATTTGCTTGATGTTATTTTCCACTATTAACGACATACCTTCTTCTTTATAATGAAATAAACATCCGATCATTTATATTAAAAAATGGCATTTTTCTTTGAATATCAAAATAACACCTCTTATTGGAAAACCTTATATTACACGTGTAGCGATGTCAGCACCGCGCTGCCGATACCGGAAGAAACCTGAATAAAAACATTCTCACCTCCCCCCCAGCCCGCCTGCAGCTCTTCACTCCAAACTTCGTTGTAAGTTATAATTATCGATTACATTTTGTAATTTTAATTGCTAATTGCAATTTTTTTTATCTCGTCAATCTATTGATGTTAAAATCAAATAATAAGATATTGTAGATAAACATATACCTACAAATTTATAGATTTAAATAGATAGAACTTTAATTAATAACCCATCAAAAATGATAATCTCTTTTCAAATGTAATTGGTAATTAGTTTATTAACTTTCTACAAAGGTGACGACACAACGTAAACTGGCAGGAACCCCTCCTAGTACCTAGAATAATTACATTTTTTTTTTACAATAACTCCACACAGAAGGCCTTGAGGAAAACAATTTCCCTCGGGGGCTATGTCATCTTTGAGGATGCTGTGTGGAGGGTATTTTTAGGGAGAAGTTTTGGGAAGCAAAAGATTACGAGGGATGGTTAAGAATCTGAGGGTCGATGTGTCCAGGTCGATCCATTCCTCCCACTGAGGTGCAAGGCTATTCAAGTCCGGCGGAGAAATCAAAGGTCTCCCTCAACCAGACTCATACGATCCGGTAAACGCATCCGCTGCCAAGACCTAGACAAACCTCACCCCATGAACCCGGGCACCCCTGCTAGTCAAGTGACAAGTAACCAAACGTAGCGAATCACTTGGGGTGACCTATGGCAACACCTATCTTGTTTGTCCATTAAATGGTTCCTGCGGCGGCGGTACCCATACTCCCCTCCCAAATTGAATTATGTATCTCCACTTCCATGAATCTCAAAATCTTCGTGCATAACTTTTCGTAATGTATGCCACAAGTGGGGCCCGCACAATACTGCAATATTTTCGGACAATAAACAAATCATTGAATTAATGGATAAAGTAGCAATGAGCTTAGCCTCGCTAATACATTCATCATTAATTTTTATTCGTTTGTACGTTTTAAGCCTTTGCGCCTGCCCAAACGGGGCGTGAATCAGTACGCCCCTGAAATGCAGTATGTGCATTATGTGGGAAATTAAGAATGTCGTTTACCCCGACTTTTATTATCCTTGATGGACGCCGAACACATTATTTTAAAACGTTTAGTCAATCTACATATTTTAAAGAATTTGTCAGAGAATTCCAAGAGAGGTTCTCATTCATTTAACGTCTACACTGTAGATCTGACGATTTCATTATGCAAATATTAGTTCATTGCGTGAGCGTGCAAATTGTTCCAACTTCACGGACAACTGTCATTATAGAAAACTAGGTTAGGTTTGGAAAGTTTCTGTCGGCAAAAGCAGCGTTATGCGCATAAATATTGCATTCGCGGAAAACAATATGCTAGTTTTATTTTAATGTTGTACCGTTTGTTAGAACATGAGAAGTAGGTATACGTAGATGCAATATTTAACTTTATGCAAAATTGTGGGCCTAATTTAACCCGGCGAGAGTGTGGCAGGGTATGTTATACCCACCATGTTACTTATTTGCGTGTACTTTTTGTTTGTGATCTTCAAACCTGTTGTTGCTTTGAGTGGCTGGAGTTTAAGGAGTGCGGGAGGGGATAGTGCCGTGATCGCAGTGTCGCGGAGTTATACGCTTGCAAACTGCGTTCGGGTATATGATACCCTGTCACATAGCTGGTGTATATATTTCGTGATGAAAACTAACATGACTTTTTCTGCTATTTTAACTTACTTTCTTTGTTGCACTGTAGATTTTAATAGAAAATGGACGTTGACAGTGAAGAAACCCGACTTCGGTCAATGCTGAAAGAACAATTAGAAAATACTTCCGATGAAGCGAGCTCATCGGAAGTATTTTCTAAGTAAAAACTGCACTGATTTGAACTCCAGTTCCTAAAATGTTCCTATTATTTTTTTTGTTTTTTTTTTTGTTTTAGTTTATCATATCTTTAAGTTTTTTTTCTAAAACTTGTTTTCTTTAGTTCCTTTGTAGTTTTTTTTTTAGAGTGAAAATTATTGTTGAAAATTCGTAGTGACTTGTTTCCATTTAAGTAAAATATAAAAATTGTTTAAATGGCGCAAATTTTTTATTTCCAGCACTTTATAATATAGTCTTGCTGTAATAAAAAATAATTAATAATGCTTTTTCTTAAAACGGGTGTCATACCCTGCCACGTAGGTACTTCTTGTTACATTTTTTCACCACACTCTCGCCGGATTAATATGAACATGGCTGCAAAAGTAGGTAGGGTAATTATCTAAGTTTAGAGAACCAATTATTAAGAAATACAAACATGTTTTTTTGCTGCATAATAATCTAAACAAGTAATTAATAACAACAAGACCGTTAAAACGAAGACGCACTACCAAGCAATGCAAAATCATGCGATTTTGGTTTGAAAATTAGATTGCTTAGAAATATTTTTGTTATTGTTTTTGGGGTGTTATGCCGTGTTTCGCTACCTCCTTCTTTAGCCACAAAAGGAGAGTTTGCGGCCCTAAAAGAATTGCGCGCCAATGAGGAAATCTTGGTTCTGCCAGCCGACAAAGGCAATGCCACTGTCGTGATTAATACGGTAGACTACATCAAAAAGATGGAAGATCTCCTGTGCGATGCCGGCACCTATAAGAAAATTAAAAACAACCCCACTAACAAGATTGATCTGAAGACAAGGGAACTAGTTAAAGCTTCCAGTATTAGGAAAGAGGATCGATCTGGGCTTTTCGTAAAAGCCTCCAGAACTCCTGCCCTATACGGTCTTCCGAAAATCCACAAAAAGGATATCCCAATGCGACCGATTGTCAGTGCTATTGGTGCACCGACATACAAACTTTCCCAATACCTATCGAAGTTGCTGCAGATGCAAACTGGGAAAACTGAATCTTGGATTAAGGATTCCACAGATCTAATCAGTAAGCTCAAGAAGGTAAAGACTGATGAAAGAGATATCCTTGTCAGTTTTGATGTAGTGTCTCTTTTTACAAATGTTCCTCTAGAAGACTCCATGACTTTGCTCAGGGAGATTTATGAGGATGACATTTGCAAACTTTTTGAACACTGCCTCAAAACAGGTTATTTTGCTTTTCAGGGTGAACTTTTCGAGCAAGTGGAAGGAGTTGCGATGGGCAGTCCATTGTTGCCAGTTCTAGCCAACTTTTTTATGGAGAAGTTTGAAGAAGTGGCACTCGACACAGCTTCGGCTGTTCCTAAAGTATGGTGGCGCTATGTCGATGATGTCTTCGCCATCTGGCCTCACGGAACAGAGAAACTGAACGAATTCCTGGACCATCTCAACTCACTCCACAGCAAAATTAAATTCACAATGGAGCTGGAAAATAACCAAAAAATCCTGCCTTTTCTAGATGTGGAGGTGATGCGAAAAGAGGATGGTAGCCTAGGACACACAGTTTATAGGAAACCAACACATACAAACAGGTATCTCCACGCTGATTCGCATCATCACCCCGCTCAGAAGAGAGGACTCATCCATACTTTGGTAACCCGAGCGACCAGAATATGTGAGGAGCCAAAACTCGGATTAGAACTGACCAAACTCACCGATGCACTGGAGCGTAACGGATACCCGGCAAGGCAGACAAGGCAAATCATAAGAGCCAAATCAGCACGAAACGAAGACAGGGGTGAACAAGAGTCAAAAGGCTGCGCTTTCCTGCCTTACGTCCATAATGTAACAGACAGAATTGCCAGGCTGTTGAGAAAAGAGAACATCAAGACGGTCTTCGGAACGACAACTAAAATCCAAGACCTACTGAGGTCGGCAAAGACTAAGTTTCCTCTGGAAACAGATGGAGTATATAAACTCAGCTGTTCCGGATGTGACAAGGTCTATGTAGGCCAGACAGAGCGAACGATTTCCAAAAGGATTTCGGAACACTTTCGTGCTTGTAAACTTGGCCACCCTGACAAATCGGCAATCGCCGAGCACTTAATCGAAACCGGCCATTACTTTGGATTTGTTCCTGAAGTCCTGGGAAGACCCAAAACCTACAGTATCAGGCCTATAAAAACTGCTTTTAAGTTCAAAATCTCCTACTTACGAATCCGTTTTCGGTTATGGTTTTATTGTACAATATGAAAAATTAAATTCCTTAAAAAACGTTGGTAAAATATTTAAGTATTTCTCCCTGAGCTTGGCAAAATAAAATAAAACGTTTTTTTCGTGACTTAATCAAAAGAGGCGGCAGGTGATAAATGGGAATTTAAACCATATCATCTATCTACTTATCACCAACACCTGTTAGCGGCATGATCCCGAATTTTACACGACGTGGTACATCACCAAACATTTTTCTACCTGAAAATAAACTCCGTGATAAAATAAATAATTCAAACAAGAAATTTGGCCGAAGGTCACTTAATCTAGGTATGTTTTTTTTACATTTCGACAATCAGTTATTTCAACAAAGATAATAGGTAGGTACCTACGGAGGTTCGAGGAAGTACCATTTATTTGTTTATGTCATAGAATGAAATAACAGAGCTACTAGCATTTAAAAATACATTAAAGTTCGTGATTTTCACGCATGTATGCGATGGGTCTGCCATTTTTGACGTCACAGTAATTTGCGGATAATCATGTTTTTTACCGAGATTATGTTATTATGACCCGTGAGATAATAAATTGATACATGGAAGGCTGTTTTAGTTGAGTGCGGCTTAGATAAAATGCTTTTCATGTAAAAGGGTTTTGAAGTAGGTAGGTAACACCTCTTTTTAGATGCTGTTTTGTGAAAAATTGCAATTCCCGAAAATGGCACCAATTTGGTCGCATTGAGAATTATATTTTCCGAGCTCGGCATCCTCAATGTGAACCACTTTGCCACCAAGCTGGAGCCCTCTTTTCTAAAATGACTTTATAGAATCTTTCGATACTATTGATGTTCACATAAACTTACTTTCATTCAAAACGTGTCCTGATTTGCCTGTACGATGACCGATTTTGAATATTCGATTTCGTAAAAACACATTTTTCCAGTGTGTTATTTTACTAATATTTATCTTTACTAATATTGTAAATGCCAAAGTGAGTGTGCTTGTTCGTTACGCTTTCACGCCTAAACCACTAAACCGTTTTTAAAAATGCTTTCACCAATAGAAAACTACATTATCAGCGAGTAACATAGGCTGTATATGCTCGCTGATAATGTAGTTTTCTATTGGCGAAAGCATTTTCAAAAATGGTGAGCTCTGGCGTTATGAAATTTGTATATGTGAAAATGTGTTTATTTCATATATTTTAGCGGCAGGGAGGAAAGTCAGGAAGAAGGTGGGGTTCGCGGAGAGAGAAGAGACGATGGAGTGGGAAGGCGGGGAAGGTGGAAGGGAACGGGGACGCAAGGGAAAGGACATCATGTATTGCTAATTGCTACAGTAATTTCCCCCTAATACCATGCGAACGAAGCCGCGGGTAAAAGCAATTATTATATATTTTTCGATTTCACTGGAAAAAAGTTGAACATGCTGCATGCAAGCAATCCATCTGTGTGGGACTGTCCGGGTTAACCCTTGTTACGATACCTATCCTACAGGTACACAATTGGGTTTTAGAAATATTACTTTTTACAAAGCTAAGAAAAACCTACGTACGATTTGGAATATTTTTTTTGTAAAGTTTAGTTTACGTTAGGTAGGTATTACCCGGACACCTTTTGAAAACCAAAATATTTATTAATTAAACCATCTTGTAGCTATTTCCTTAACATTTATTGTCTCTGAAACGCGCTGAATCGAACATTTGCCATTTAAATTTCATTTTACTTGGATTTCCCGCCACAAAGTTTCCTGTCGTAAAATTCTTCCAAAAAACCGGTAATTCGCAGATTATCTTCTAAACCTGTTGCTCAATTTTCTCAATAATAAAAAAGATATCCAGTTACCTACCTACTCAACAATGAATTAGAATGAAGAAACCTTGCCAAAGGTTTGTCATCGGCACAATATCATAATATTAATATTCGCTCATTATTATATACAATTTACATACATACAAACGTATTGAAATTCCTGTGGGGTTCCTAATGGATTCCGATGCGAAGGTAGGCAAAGAAACGTGCTTGTATTTATGTACGTAGATACGTACCTGCCGATCAACAATATAATAAAATGTGAGCACGAAAGAGACATCGTTTAGTCAGAAGGCGCCGTGGGTCAGAAATGACTCATGTTCGCAGAAAGCGAGGTCCACGGCCAGGTGAGAATGAGGAAGTAAAATTGAGTAAAAGCAAGGCCCCGCATAAAAAAAACTCACTTTCCACATTGAAATACTAACTAAAACGAGGCTAGATGAGACCAGTTTACTCGGGGCCTAGAACATTTTATTACGAAGGGTAGGTACCTATTCGATAACATCTGTCAAAAATTATTTATTGACATTCCTTTGTTTTGAATTTTTTCCATGTGCTCCAATGATTTTAGAACGGTATTTGAAAAACTTTTCAATTCGAAATCTAAAGTAAAGTTTAGAAACTTGAAATGTTATTTATAATAATGATAATAACCTTTTACAATTGAATAAAGCGAGAGGCAAACAAAAAAATTTATTCGTCTACATTAGAAACAGGTGTAAAACTGGAGATAACCAATTAACGAATAAAAAAGACCAATTTTAATTACTCACAAATCCTTCGTTGATTTTGATGCTGTAAATCCCAATATCGGGAGAGGTCTGAACAGTGTGCATTTTAACTGATAATCAACTGGAAACAACGAGTAGTCGTTAATTTGTTTATTCACAAACACCTTTTCACTAACACAGAAGTTAAGTTAATTTGAAAGGGTAAATATTGGAAGAGAAACAAACGAAAACGAACTGACAGAAGAAGTTGGCGGTTGAAATGGTTGCGCGAGACTGTCGACAGGTGCCGCCGTGTGCCACCTCTTCTACCTGGGAAACTAACCAATCAGAGATGATAATACCTTCCGCTAACTAAACAAGGTAAATCAAGTACCTGCCTACAGTCTCGACGTCCTTGCGTACACTGAGCCACCGTCACGCCGGCACGCTGTATCGCAGCCTCTTTTACGTTAAATAAAGGTTGAATCACCTTTTCTCAGAAGCGAAGTTGCTTCTGTAATGTTCTTATATAATTAATATATTATCAACCGGAATGTGGCATTATTTTATTCCGCAAGGAATGGCGTCATTTAAGTAAATAAGTTTGAGTAATTACCTACTTTAATTAGGCAAAGTAAGGCTTTATAACCATTCTACATAATGTAGGTATCTACATGAACAGTACACAATGTATGTCAAAATAAAGTACTTAGACAAAAATGCCAAGTGGTTGAAAATAAAAATGACGAAACTTTAAAAAAACACTACGCTTCATGTTAATATTTTTCACATCAATATCAAACGTTTTCAGAAATTAGTGGTAATTCCTGAAAGTGTTAATTTGTAAAGAGTTGAAACGTAGTATCTTGGATTCCCTTAAGAGGAACGTATGCGTGGCCTGTTTCATACAAAATTTAGTTCCGGATTAACGGCTAAAATATCAAACTAATTGTTTTCAATTTTTTTTTAAATGACAGGTTAGCTATATAAAAAGTACGGATATGAATCCAATTTTCGATTTTTGTTTTAAATTATAAAATATAGGCTTCAAAAGATGACAATTTATCGATGAATTTAGGAGGCTACTTTGGAATTTTTTTCTGACCAAATGGATGCTATTTTTGAAAAATCCTTTCATATCCTGCCTCAGGAATATGATGAAGTATACGATAAAATTTTAGTTTGCACTGAAAACAGTTATATTTGCGTCAAAAACCGGATCTAGTTACGCGCAAATTTATCGTAAAATTACCTAGGTTTTTTGATGTCATCTCATTCACTCTTTTGCTAGTCACGCGGGAGCGAAACGTGCGCGGGCCGGGGGGAGAGGTAATAGAATCGTGTATCTGTGTGTGTCAGACAACGCAGGTGCATGTTCGTTGTTTGTTTTATCATTTTAGATCTGTTTACCGAAAACTGGAGAATGCATTCAATAATGCCAATATACTTGTGTTTACTAGGTAGTAGGTAGGTAGTAAGAAACACTATTTCGGCAGTTCAGCTTTTATTTTTCAAATATTTTCTACGATACAAGGATACCTAACTAGGTATAGATATGTATGGCAGTAAGGCATGGAAACTGGCAGACGAAGGATGAAGTAGACTGAATGCGAGGCGGGTATGGATACCGCCGCCCCGGGAACCATTTATTGGATAACAAACACCTCTACCAAGTGGTTCACTACGTTTGGTGACTTAGCAGGGGTGCCCGGATTCATGGGGTGAGGTTTGTCCGGGTATTAACGGTGGATGCGTCTGCCCACCAGCTGCATGACAGGCTCGGATCGGGAGAGAACGATTGAGGGAGTCTCTTTGACTTCAGCTGTAGGTACTCTCTCAAAACATCGCCTTGCACCGCAGCGGGAGGGATTGATTCATACGCCCGGGACACTCCTGGACACACTGACCCCCAGATTCCTTCCCACCCCTAATACCCTTCTCTTTCCCAGAACTTCATCTCCTTCCTTTCCTAAAAAGACCCCTTTTTCCTCAGGGCTTCCTGTGTAGAGCTAACTAACTAACTAACTAACTAACCATCACGCCGTTTCCCCGCAGGGGTAGGCAGAGAGGACGGACCGCCAAACAACTCGATCTTGGCACACACTCCTTGCTTCGTTCACATTCATACATCGTCTCATACGTGCTCTTCTGTTATTTTGACTCTTGACATCGCCCGACTCAAGTATCTGTGTAGAGCTAACGTTAAAAAAAACTGTACAAAAAGATCCCTCAGGCGTATGCAAGGAAAACCAACATACCTCCGAGACACCGATTTTGGAACCTTACAGTATAATTGAATGTGAAGTTACACATATTATTTGACTTTCAAATCTGACATATCAATAGACGCATCCGCCGCCAAGACCCGGACAAACTTCACCCCGTGAATCCAGGCACCCCTGCTAAGTCACCAAACGTAGCGAACAAATGGTTCCCGGGGCGGCGGTACCCTTACCCGCCTCCCAAATTGTTGAATGTGGTGAGACTATGGCATCCTCAATTTTGGTATGTTGTGAGGCTGAAATTGGTGAGGAGGGGAAGGATATGGGGTAAAGGAAGGTGGGGAAGCACCCGGACATTCAGATCTAGTCACTAAACACAGTTAAAGCCATTTCAATTCTGGATGGTGGTCTTACACCAGAGTCCTACTGAGAGTTATTTACATTCTGGAAAGTGCCGCAAATATACCATATATTATTTTTAAATGATTGAATTGTGAAAAAACACAAATCAATCAAATATAATTTACCTACTTGCCCACTCCGGGATTTGTACCTGTCACCTCCTGATCGCTAGTCGAGAGAGAGTCTTACCCTTCGACCACGGAAGTCATCATTAATTTTTTTTTGTTTTCATGAAAGTGCCTAAATATGTCGATTAGATGGTTCCATGCCAACTGAGAATAAATTCAACTCAACACCTCCTTGAAAAGTCAAAAAGCTATGAAAAAAATAATTTTAAATTAGCCGATAACCCTAACCTAATGTAACCTATTTTATATTTATAAATATTTTATCACTCTAAATGACTTATCTGAGATGGTTCTGAGTTGGTCTCATTCCAAGTTGTCCGGTCACCGATTTTATTTTGTATGCGAATGTTAGGCCGGGTTGTTTAATCGTACCTCCAAATTAATATTTGACAAAACTTCACATTTTGAACTCTGTTCTAACATGTAAACATCAAATCGGGGTAAAATTCTATATTGTTTTCTTTTGTTATAATTATAATTGTTTTCAATGATTCAATCAAGATAAAAATATCACAACATCGTTGAATATAAATTTTAGTATATTGTGAAACAATCAAACCTAACCGAAGAATTATTGTAAAATTGTAAATTTTGTTGACACCCAGCGTTTGTACTATAAACAAACTAACACTACTACAGAATATGTCCAGAGACCTCCGCATGTGTGTCCCTCGTCCGCTAATGCTAAGGTACTAAACGAAAGGGACCGTTCACCGGCTTCCTGCAAATATTCAAGCGTAATATTACATATATTTTCTGCTTTGTTCACTACATAATTATTTAATTTTTATGTTCGCTCGCGATGTGCGACAATACGTATTACGATTTCCCCCTTCACTACCGCCTCTCGTACGCCCCTTTCCTGTACTTTACTAGAGCAGGACACACGACAATTATACCTATCATTATGCTTTTTTGGATAGTCAATCTTCGCCCGCGTGAACAGACCTCTTAAAACTAATCGATACTAGTATAGAAAAGATTATTTTTATTTTTGAAATGTACCACGCGTATTACTAAATAAGCAATTTATTAGTTGTTATATGTATAGCTCAAAATAAAACCCACGTGGAGCAAGCACTCACAGTCGTCTCAATTTGGGAGTCGGATATGAACACCATGACCTCTGCCATAGGTCACTCCAAGTGGTTCGCTATGTTTGGTGACTTAGCAGATCTGGGTTTATGGGGAGTGAGATTTGCCCAGGTGTTGGTGGCGGATTCGCCTGCCAACCATATGCGTCTGCCCACCTGATGCGTGGCGGTCCGGATCGGGAGAGACTGGTTGAGGGAGGCTTTTTGACCTCTCCAGCCAGACTCTCTTTACCCATCGCCTTGCACCACAGTTGGAGGGATGGATTCATAATCCTCATTCTTGGATACTCTGGCCCTACCGACCCGCATACCTTTTTCCTTCTTAGAACTTCCTCTCTTTCTTTTCCTTAAAAAGATCATCCGCACAGCAGACTCTAACATGACATGGGCCGTGATCCATGTCACATTTGAATTTTTTCTACCAAAATTTTGTTTTAAAATATGTGTTAGGTAGGTAGGTACACGTTGCTGTCACAGTAATGAAGATTTTTAATTCCGTTTCGTTGAAATTCTAGAGTAATTTGACGCACTGTATGTTCTTGAAACTGTACATACCTTGAATGGCCCTCCATATTAATGACCAAATTCTTATGTCGGTATTACAAATCAAGATCTACTAATCTTTATTGGGTGCTTTTATAATTCCCACGGCAACTGCACGGCGACGGCAACGGCAACGGCAACGGCTAACGGTATATTATTTCTTTGACACGAGTATTGGAGATACAAGAAAATTATTACTTTTTTTCTTTGGAGGAAGCAGACATACGTACATTATTTGTCTCATCGTTCGTCTCACTGTAATAATTTAAAAATCTATGAGGCAAAACTGACGACACTGTGAGTCAGAAGCCTCGATTAATATACATGACAAAAAATATTAGATAAGATTTCGAAATACTTCTGCAGGAATTTTATTGCCAGTGACCGTTTTTTTGCAACGTTTCAATTTTCAAAAATAGCTTATTTTTATGTGATACCGCACAAAGGTTCCGCAACTATCCGGAGCTAGTGGGACTATTGCAAGCCCATTTTTAGGAATGTTATCAGACTGAAAGAAAATTAAGGGAGAGAAGAAGAATGAAGATGAAGACTGGGAAGTAGGTATCTGTTGTTATTTAACATTTAAATTTTTCAAGGGGAAAACAGAACTGCTTTCGCCACTTACCCATACCCGTTTTTAGAAAACTTTTTTCCGTAATTAAAAAATTTTCACTCACACTTATTAAACTTGTGAGGTTAGGTGTTTTTTAAACTTTATTTTCATGCGAATTCGTTTGAAAAAACCAATGCACCAGTTATGAAAACAGAATTGGTATGGATTGTGTTTTTTGTTTATTTTCGGAAAACATCAAAAAAGTTTTTTTTAAGAATTTTTAATAAAACAAAGGTAGTCAAATTCCAAAAAAGTACCTAATAATGCAAGGATCACCAACAATTTCCCAGTTGTTTCTTGTAAGTTTGTGGCATGGTCCGCTCCATTTCCCGAACGCAGTACCTACACTTCTCACATTCTGATGTGCAGTAGTTATAAAACCGAATATTAACAAAATTAAAAAAGCTTACCTTTTACACGAAATTTAATTCGGTTGACATTGTATTGTTGTTCTCTTCACTACAGTCGACGGTATGTAGTTGCATTTCTTTCAAGCTCGAAGAAGTCGAATAGTTTTGTGTCTTTCTTGTAAAAGAAGCTCTCACACTCTCGCACATACAGTTACGTGTATCGGTATGACATAAATTAACTACTAAAAAAAAAGCTAACTTATGACACTACATCAGCGTCGCCACGCACTGTCTGCTAAGAGTTTGATAAGATAGAGAAATTTTCCTTTTCTTTCCTTTCGTTTTTAATTTCTTCGGCTTCCTGGTCTAGTGACTACGATCCTTGGTCGCGGATTCAAATCCCGGCGTGCGCAAGTAAATTTTATTTGCATTTTTCGTGTTATTTCACAGATTAACAATTTAAAATAATATATCATTGTATATTTGCCGAATGTTCCAGAGGTAGGTAGTCAGTTTCAATATTCATAGTTGATGTAGGCTTCATGAGGACAGGTCATTTCTTCGACTCGTTTTTGTATCAGTCGGCTGGTATGCGGAATAAGCTACCGGCATCTTTTTTTCCTTCTTTGTATAATCCAGGCCTCTTCAAGACCTACATTTATAAATTCTTTCCTACAACCCCCACCTTAATCCGCCTCACAACGCTACTCTACCGGGTGGCAACATAGTTCCTCTTTATAGTTAAGTCCGTCTTAATAGGGGCGCTTTTGTGAGGTGTCACATAAAAAGTCGCCGTGGTGAAAGACGACCATTCAGAATCGAAACTTTGCTTGCCTCCTGTTACCCTACCTAATACTTTCAGCCCCACAACATACCCCAATTGGGGATGCCATTGCCGTCACTGGGTGGGAGCAGCTGGGACGCTTGTGCGGTACTTACTTAAAAAAAAATCAAATCAATTTTACAAAGCATGAAGATGTCGGAAAAAAATCATTTGATACTATTTATCTTATTTGTGATGTTAAAGAATAATTTTGCAATGACATACAGAAAGTGGGTGACATTATGGCATGATGAGATTGGTCACCAAGCGTGAATGGCATTTTTTTAAATAACATGTGTGAATAATACCTGCAGTTTATTAGCAGTCTCTTTCTCTTCGTGTAATAAATAATAAGGTAATTAATTACTTAGCTACTCAAGATGTGGTTTGTTAGAGGTTAAAAGATGACAATATAATTTATTTGTTTTATAATTACCCCTACAGCGACAATATGTAAACAAAGCACAGATATTATTATATTATTTTATAACTTTACGTGTTTTATGACTCATTGTCTTTTACCTAACTAAGAAGACTCCATAACTAATAATTTATTACAGTGATATAGATACTTAGCTTTTTTAAACTTACGGCAGAGTGTCAAGGTTTTAATATATTTTAGTATTTTATTTATTTTTATTTCAATAAGTGTTTAATATTTCCTTTGCTTTTCTTGATCTTTATTAACGACCTTACATATAAACTCCGCTGTAATTTTTCTCTATATGCTGATGACCTCAAATTGTATAAAGCAATTAAATCTATGGACGATTGTGAACTCTTACAACAAGACCTTAACACAATATCTACCTGGTGTGTTGACAATGAAATGGAACTAAATATACCTAAGTGCAAAGTTATAAATTTCACCAAGAACACCAACAAAACTCTATATTCATACAGCATATGTGGTCACAATCTGGATACAGTTGAGTCGATAAAAGATTTAGGAATTATATTTGACAACAAACTAACGTTCAACCAACACATTGAATACATTGTGAGTAAGTCAAATAAATTACTTGGTTTCATTGTTAGATCAACCAAACTGTTTAAGAATATTAATAGCCTAATAATTCTCTTTAATTCATTAATCCGTAGTGTTCTTGAGTACGGGTCAACAGTCTGGAATCCACACTATATTTCACAGGTATCTAGACTTGAATCAGTCCAAAGGAAATTTACACGGATTTTGTCTTACCGGTCAGGTGTCTACCATCTTCTAGACGGGTACGAACAAAGACTTACACATTTCAATTTAGAGAGTCTAGTTAAAAGACGTAATATAAATGACCTTTTAATGTTTTATAAAATTGTTAACAACCTAGTAAATAGTAACTTAGTCAATGAAATCAATTTATACGCCAGGCCCAAATCTACCAGAAAATTTGACATATTTTGGACCGAAATTTTTAGCAATAATACGGGATACTTTAATCCCATATCTAGAATGTCACGATCATACAACGATCTCACTAAATCACACTCTATAATAGATATTTTTGCGAATAATTTTACTTGTTTTAAGAAATATCTCCATGATTTGTGCAACTGAAAAAAAAAAAAAAAATGTTTGAATGATGTTTTATTATTTTTAATAAACATTTTAAATATTTTGTAGCTATCATGTATTTCAAATTTTCTATTTAAGTTTCTAAATTATATGAAAAAAAAAATACTTACATTGTTTTTCATGTGACTGTGAATACGCAAATGTTATTACTGTAGACACATTAGTCTAGGGATGTTTATATTTGTATCTTAATTTGTTATACATTAACCAAAATAATGCTCTGTAAATATCCTGTTTGTGTCTCAAATAAATAAATAAATAAAAAGTAACAAAAAGAATAATTATAAACATAAAAGTTCCAATAAACTTATTTTTAGCAATTTATCAAAGGATTCCACTTTGCGTGAAGCCAATTTAGAATTGGTACCGCCACCCGGGAATCATTCATTACATCCCTGCTAAAGATCAACCTAAATGGTTCGCTACGTTTGGTGATTTAGCAAGGTTTGCCTGTGTTCATGGAGTGAGGTTGTCTAGGACTTGAAGGCGCTTGCGTTTGCCCTACTGTGTGACGGGCCGGATAGAGAGAGATTGATTGAGGGAGATCTAATTTACGTAGGTTTTACATCATCTCTTTTATCAGCCCGATTCCCGTATAGAGACCAAAGACAAAAAATTTCGCATTACACGATCGCTATTTTCATCTCTATTTTCATCTCTATTTTCATATCTACGATTTCAGTTGCCATCACAGCAAACAACATGGATCATGTGTTGTTTGCACTGATGCCAATTGAAATCGTAAATATGAAAAAAGAGATGAAAAAAGCGATCACGTAAAGCCTCATACGGGAATCCGGCTGAAAAAAGAGATGATGTGAAACCTACATTAGACCTCTCTCGACTCTCGCGACTCATCATCTTGCACCGCAGTGATCCTCATATTCCTACCCTCCCCTCATACCCTTTTCCTTTCCAGAACTTCTCTCCTTCCTTTCCCTAAAAATACCCTTCACACAGCATGCCCAAAGATGACATAAGCCCTTTTTTCTTTTTTCTTCAGGGCCTCTTATTGCAAAAAAAACTAACGAACGATCTGGTTTTTACCATTTTTTGATATTCATAATTGACGCCACACATTGTAAATATATAAATTACGTATGAAAAATGTATTTATTTATTTAGTACAAGATTGTACACATATTTTTCATTATTTTTAAAAGGTTTTGACTGCCCAACTAGGAGGATTCCCGTTTTAGGACAGTCAAATCAGAATAAGTGTGAACACATGGAACATGTTTTATACAAACAAAAAGAAGATGGAGGAAATAAAAAGGAGAAAATGAAAAGAAGAAAAATTTAAAACTATTAGAAAATAATAGGTAAGGAGTTTATTTTATTTGTTTATAATCTTTTATTTTTAAAACTAAGTTGCACATATATACGTGCATTCTATTAAAATAAACAAAAAATTTTAAAACTAAAAAAACGTTAGATACTAAATTACTAAAGACTTTAATGTGTACAAATTTTAGCAAGTATATGTACTTATTTGTTTGTCTTTCTTTCTGTGGTTAAGTTACTATTCTTATCGCAATTAATATAATTACATATTTTCTGGTGGATAGTTGTACCTACAACAAAGACAATCCTTCTCTTTCTTGATATTTAAACCAGCTGTGATAACAACATAGATGTGTTTTGTCATTTTATTACATTAAATAATCAACGTTCGTGTTGACACTTCAACTGACGAATTCTTAAGTTTTTTTTTAGCCAGTCAGTCTTTTGAAGAGTAATTTTTGAAAATGCGAAATAAAAAAACTGTTTTTCCTCGCAGAAATTATTAAAATGGACAACTATTTTATATACGAGTACTAAAATAAATAATAAATTTTAAAAAAACTTTGTCTAAATTCTGCGTTTTAATCAACATTCCGCTACTGGTACAAGCGCCCCCGGGTTGGGGTCGGGGTCAGTTGTAGCATTTGATGGCCGCCATGGTGGAGGGGTAAGGCTTTTGACTCGCAATGCAAAGGTCACGGGATTGAATCCCGGCGTGCGCAAATATACTTTATTTGATTAATTTTTGTTATTTCACAATTTATTAATTTGAAATAATATATGATAAATTTGCGGCACATTCCATAGTGGAAAATACTTTCAGTATCGCCCTGGTGTAAAGCCACCATTCAGAATTTAAGCCAGAATAGCCAGGTACTTTCTCAACTTCCTCTTCTCCATCTCCTTCCCCTCCCCGCTACCTCCATCCTCAATACGGCATAGCCGGGGGCAGCTGGTACCTACTCTTGTGAGGTATTCACATAATTATTTTTTTTAATTTCGCCTGATCTGTTTATGCGCTTATCGCTTAAATTTGGTAGACAACTACATTGTCTGCCGTTGACAATGAATATTTTTGTTCATAAACCATACACCTATGACGTAGAAAATGGTAAAATTTCAATTGGTACTACTGTCCCCGGTCTCCCCTACAACGCACCTTCATATTATGGCAACAGTCATAAGTAAATAAAGAGAATACTTATACATTTTAAGTAAAAACCACCTTATTTATTTTCATTTAGCTCTTTCAGACTGTTCAATTTTATTATATTTAATTAAAGTTAAATTTGATAGTATTAGTATCAAGTTCTGCAAGTATTCTAGTATGTATTTTTGTTACAGCTGTTTCGGTGTTAAGTTAACAAGCGAAGTGTGAACACTCTTTCAACAATTTTTTTAAATTTTTTAGTCCAGCGACTAAAGTTGAAAACCCGTCTATTTTTGCTGTTCAGGTATGACTCATATTTCGAGTTTCACGCCGAATCGAGGCACGAAAGCTTGTTTCAGTTTCCTTGTCATTTTTAGTTCCCTGCGGGCGAAATTAGACGTTAGACGTACCTACTTACTAACATTTTTTAATGAAAAGTTATCTGAAATGTTCGTATGATGTTATTTATCGAAATGCACTAAAGCCATCCCTGTTTTTGGGATCTAAACAAGATTTGTTTAAAAAAGAAATGCCCGTGACAACACAGTAAATAATATATTTTCGAAATGGGTATTGCAGGATTGACTCCTAGACTTAAAAATAATACATCCAGAACCACGGACAATGAGAAATAAGGATTAGTAAAGAAAGAAAAAAAATAGTGGATACTGGAGAATGAATCTCCCTTTGCCAAATACCTCAATTTATTTGTAATTTTAGTTTTAAAAGTAATGTTTTTAATGCTGCTCGCTTCAGTATGCTGCTTTTGAAATTTATCTTGAATTAAAGAGAGGTAAAATTTTATCCAAATTTTTCTTCAGAAATTTTTGGATGATTTAGATACCCTTCAGGGTGTTCTAATGTTTTAATACCATCTCTCTCAAAATAGTATAGATGCACCTAATTCAATTCTTCTTTGAATCTATTTCTAACCTAAAACTAACTAATAAGATGTTCTCAAGATCGTTCTGCAAAATAAATGTTAGAAATTATAGAGATGCACGCACTAATAGTTTCTTGACGCCATATTGATTAAGGATGGGTTGTTTCAGAAAATTTGATGGATTCATCAAATATTTGAAGTTGATTTTCACGTTCTGTGTAAGTTCTATTCAAGTTCTGTTATTACATCATTATAGGACAGTTGCTTCACAAAACTGAAATAATCCCAGAACTTGAATAGAACTTACACAAAACGTGAATATTAACTTTAAATATTTGATGAATCCATCAAATTTTTTGAAACAACCCGTCCTAACATTCAATAAAACTTGTTCAAATAAAACTGAAACGTCAGAACTAGGCGTATGTCAAATTGAGACCACTTATTTTCTTGTTTATTTGACTTTAATAACCCCTGCCGTATTTACTTGTTCTTTTATTCATATTTACACCGAGTAGATCCTGTAAAAGTAGTCCCTGTGTCCCTGTGCATTAATTTGAACTTGAACGGTGAACAACAGACAGCGAGACGGTCGGCTATTGTTTACTCTGGCAATTTATTCAAATGATTTGATTAATAAAAGATTAGCCATTATATTTGTCTGGGCAAATGCACAATCCGCTGGGTCTATCATTCAATATTATTACGCTGATGATGCTGATCGTATGACGTACCTACATTTCTAAGTACTTGGTTTGGTTTGGGGTGTTTCAAATTCCGTCACATTATTTGATTGACGATCAAATGGACGATCAGCGCCATTTCGATTTTTTTCGAGTGCCCGGAAGTTAAAATTTCGGCGTGTTTTAGTTTTCATTTAAGTAGTTTTGTAAACAGTACCTAAACCTCGCGTCCACAAAAGTTTTTTTTCTAAATTTCTCTCATAATAAATAATCAAACCAAAATTTCCTCGGAACTCTTAAGATTTATGATTGAAAACCATATATTTTACGTAATTTTTTTTAATTGCAAACAGGGAATAAATTATTTAATTATTTCTCCAAAAAAGTCACATCTCTATGTCAATTAATTCTTTTGTTAAACTTTTTTTTGGCAGGAGGGTACCATAGTATTGAAAAGAGCAAATAAAATCTTTACTGAACCACTTGCCGCCACCTTGAAACGGAAAATCATAAATATACCAAACCACCTACCGGAATATACAAATAAATTTACAGACAGACCGAATGCAAAACGGCGGAGAATCGGACGTCGTTACGTTCAGTCAATAAAAAGAGCTATTATTTCAAACCGCGTAGTTTTCTAAACGTTACTGTTTTAAGTAACCATAGAAAATAAGCATAGATATGTGTATAAGCTAGAAACGTCACCTAGAATTTTGACACTACTTTTGACAGAACATCTCAGAGGAGAGTGCTGTTCTTCGTTCAGTTTTTTGATATTGCACAATATTGAGTAATTATAATCGGTTTAAATTTATTATATTATTACTGTTGAACAATAAATAAAATCATCATGGATAAGTGGATAAGCGAAAGACTTTCGGATTGCTTAAAATTC
This sequence comes from Glyphotaelius pellucidus, assembly GCA_936435175.1. NCBI lineage: Eukaryota > Metazoa > Arthropoda > Insecta > Trichoptera > Limnephilidae > Glyphotaelius > Glyphotaelius pellucidus. Next base: position 5,998,814 of record OW386553.1, on the reverse strand, counting down.
ACCGTACCGGAAGAATTAGTCCAGTAAGTTGATAAAACATTGAAAAAATAATAACAAGTATTATCTTTTCTACGATGTGAACATGAATTTCTTTTAATTGTTTCAGGTTTATATCGGACATTGATAACAATCGTGAATTGGAAGATTATTTGAAAACTTTACTCAATGTAGAAAATCCACATCACCGGGAATTTCTCACAGAGATTTTGCAGAGAAAGAAGAAAGGTAGAGTTATCATTATTTGCTAATGTTTTCACTAATTCCACTAGTTCTTAGAATTAACAAATTGCATTAAATAATCCATAAGCCGCCTCTTTTTTAAGCACAGATTACGGGAATCACATTTCATTTCAACTTTCACTACAAGAAAAAACTATTGACAATCACAAAATAGGTTATTAGGTTCACGTCAAATCCATAGAAAAAGAAAAAAAATGGCGGCGATGGATAAGTTTTGTATGGGAAATTTTTAACTTTGAATGAAAATCCAATTTTAACGCATATTTTTCCATCTATCCGGACTGAAACTGATGTTTCTTTTGGTAATTAAGTTTAAAAGTAGTTTACTTTTCAAAATCTATGCCTAAAAGTGTAGCGGCATATGGCGGATTGTGGATTATTTACCCAAATTGCAAAACAAAAAAGAAGAGAAGCAGAGCCGAGCATGGTTCAATAGATTGTTTTTTTTCAGTCACTCGTGAAATCGTTACTCAATCCAAACTTTTTTTTTCAGAAAAAGCTTCCAATAAGAAAAAGAAAGGCCCAAAACCAGTATCTGAAAACAATGCGGCCGTGGCCAATACATCGGATGAATCCCCCGAGAAAGATCTTCCTGGGAAAAAGAAATCTAAATTTGTTAATCTGTACACACAAGACGGTCAAAACAAGGAGACTGTCTTACTGAAAGGTTTGTTTTATTTTTATGAATTTGTTGCAAATATTTTCCAATTAGGAACCTAAGTACAGACCGCCAAATAGTGTTCCCAACGACCTAATATTTTGGTTGAAAATTTTGTCAACAGAGTTCCATTTGCACATTCATAGTTCAGAGTATTGAAGTATATTTAACCTTCCCCAAAAGTTAAAGTGTGACATCCTAAATTTGGTCGATTATTGATTTGAGCCTAAGCTTTGAGATTGTATTATGGCATTTTGGATCTGTGAGTAGTTTATTTATGGTTGATCTACATTTGGCAATAGACTGGCTCATAACTTAAATCGCCCTAGTTCTAGCAGAGCACAACACAGCACTTCACTGTATATGCAATGGTTATAAGTTATAATGGTCACTGAAATAAAACCATTTTAAAAGTGAAAGCCAAATTCAATAAACAGTGAATATTCTATTCTCTTTATGAGGCCAATTTGCATCTTGGCATTACAAATCTGAAAAAAACATTTCTCGTTGTATTGCCATGTTCATTTATTATCTATTTCCGATTTTACTGCGGTTTTTGGGTAGGTACCTACCTACATAAGTACTTTCCCACAAACTGAGTAAATACTCAGCATGTCAATAAATTAATAATGTGGTGGAAAAATAGTAGGAAAAGTAGACACATTACTGTTGTGATAATTATTTTTAAACCTATGTTTTATAAGTCTTAATAATTTATTTTTTAAATGAAGTTGAAATAAAATGAAATATGTTATTACAATAATTAAAAATGTAGACAGTTTAATTTTATGAATTTAATTAGGAAGACATCACTGTGATTGCCAGGCCAGTAAGCATTCGCTGGTGAACAACTGTATGCAGTGTGGTCGCATAGTTTGCCAGCAGGAAGGTTCAGGACCTTGTTTGTTTTGCGGCAACCTGGTAAGTCTTTTTTTTATAGGTCTTTAAGCAAATACCCCGTAATATTAATACCTCTAACCCCTATTTCCCATACTTTCTGATGGCTGCTTGGTACATTAGAGCCTCCTAGTGGTGTGAGTTTTTTTGTGAAATATGTTCCTTATTTCACGAGATAGACACTAACTTAAATCTAGTTTTAGCATTATTTACAGAAATTCTAATATAGTCATCAATATTTTCAAAAAAATTTTTTTTTAATGAAATCTGAGATCCTTTCGGCCAAGCCAGGGAAAAGTAATCTTGAAGAATTATCATATTTTTAAATTCTATTTGAATATTTTCGAAGTCATTGTCTAAACTACAAAGAGAGTTTTTACAATGTCCACGAGACAATCTTCTACAAACCAAGCCCAGTACATAATATTCAGAATTTTTTTGGGATAAAGTTTTAAAATTATATATATCATGTTAAAATCCAATTTTTGCATAATCAAGAACATTTTATGTGCTAGAATTTAACGATCTCATATAATACTTATGTAATATCTTTTGTAGGTGTGTTCTGCAGAAGAGATGCAGGTGTTGAATTCAGCCACCAAAAAGTCTGCCTCGCTCCGCACTCGACTGACGGAGCAGAAAAGGCCTGTAGGCTGGGAAGCTGCTCTTGCTCAAAGAAACAAGCTACTGGAGTATGATCGCACCAGGTAACCCTCAATTTTTTTTTTATTACGGAGTGGAGACGGTTTACGTGTAGTTCCTGTGAGCACTTAGGACATAGGCCCATTGTGCTATCTCCTATTTTACCTCATTTCTTTAACAGCGACCCGGTTACAAAGTTTACCAGGATTGACATTGGATATGAGACTGAGTCTTCTGGTTCCTCAATGTGCGTTCCCAGCTCATCTCTCCTTTCAACTTCCCCTTGGTGCCCTAAAGGCCCCACGAGTCTCATCTCTGTCCACTTCTCCTTGGTTCCCTGAAAGTCCACCGGCCACCACTGTAAGATAATGAAGGTTCTTCTGCACTTTTATAAAAATAAATCACTGTTGTGGATAGCCGTTAATAAAGTCTTATTATTATTTATTGTAATAGCGAGCGCCGCACTCGGGTGACTGATGACGACAGCGACTACTTCAGCAGCGGGTCGGTTTGGCTGAGCAAGGGGGAACGTGACAAGTTTGACAAGTACCAGAACGCTCTGCGTGAGAAGAAGCACGCCTCTAGACGCGACCAGACTTTCACCTTTGATTTTGCAGGTTAGTTTTTGTTAAACCCCTCAGGCCCCCACTATATTTTGTTGAGGGTCAAAATATTTCCGTTTTGCAGAAAAATCCAAAGAAATGGAATGTTTCTGAATGTAACCGGAAACTAAAAACTGTTTTAGATCTTCCTCTCCCCCGTCTCCTTCGTATCGGCCTTACAACATAAGGTACTTGCGGATAAGATGGTTCCACTGGAAGGATATATGAAGGATTTGGTTTTCAAAAAGGCTAACTCTACCTTTATGTTTATTGTTATAAAAATAACTACAATGATTAAATTTTTAGGTCGTCAAGTGATAGAAGAAAAAGGTTATGAAGGAGAAGCTGACGAAGAGACAGTGACTGCATTAGCAGACTTGGCGAAGAGAGAAGACTTTTTCAAAAATCAACCCAAAAAGAAAGAAGAGGATCATGATGGTGACTTGCATCCCGGCTATTGCGGCCCTGCGCCACAGGTTATACTCATTATTCATTATGTATTTTAAAGGCTTAGAGCTAAAATATTGTATCTCCAATTTTGGACGAATATGAATTAAGCACTGAAATGTACCGAAGATAGCCTGTATTTTTTTGGGTTAAAATATTGCATCTCCTAAACCTACCATTCCAAAGATTCAAATGTATTATAAATCCTCTGACCAATGTTTTTATGAGCATAGATATTAGGCTCTCCCACATGTATGCTTCGGAACGAGTGTTCTAAACAGAAAATTAGTCAGCTACTCCTTTACAACTGGCTTCTTGCAATCGTGAATTTGTCTTTGAAAAAATCCTGATGTAAAACAAATCTATTTTTGGGAACGGAACTGATGTTGATTGAATGTGCGGGAGCTGTTTATTTAGGGTACCTTCAGGCGCACGTGTTTAAACCAGTATAGCCCAACCCTATGAGATTATAATTAAGAACTTTATAAGGATGGCCCATTATAATTCTGAAAGTTTTTGCCAGTTGCAGAGGGATAAAGTGAGGTTTGCAGTGCAGCCCATTGTATTTTTCTGCGCAGGGGCTAGAGTGGCACGCTGAACGTTCACTATGAAGCGTACTTGTGGGGCTCTCTTATGTATCTCCTTAACAATATTAATTATATTTTTTTTACTAAATTTCAAAATATTGTATTTATATCAGTTACAGACACTATAATATTGAACTAAAAACTTATTTTTAAGTCACAAAATCTAATTTTTCAAGGTATGCAAACTTTCAATTTCCTCAATATTGTGATTTATGGAGATAAATATTCCTATTGTTATGCAATATTCAAAGCAACATTCTTAATGCAATATTGCTGCTAAGAAATATCAACATTTTTAGTAGGTTTGACTAAAAACAATTTTACTCGAACTTTCTGAACATCATCAAAGTTGTTTTAGATAGTGGTGTTCAATATCGGTACTTTTACTACCCGTCGGTATCCGTTACTTTCACAAAAAGTAATCGGTACTATGTAATCGTTACTTTGATTACTGTGATTACTTTCGGGTAGTATCTACTTTAAGTATCTATCCGTTACTGAATGCTTTGATTACTGAATGTTTTGGATACTGTGATTACTTTCGGGTAGTATCTACTACTAGTATCGATCCGTTACTTTAGATATTTGACTACTTTCGGTTCCGGGTACCGACAGATACTTTGATAATGGATACAAATCGTTACTGGTTACATTTTGACGTTTGTGTGGTTCGTTAACGTGTACTTAATTACTGGTAATGAATTATTGGGATTCTACGTATAATATTGGTTAAGAGTGTTTTGAAGAGTTTTGTGTGTGTTTACATGAATATTACATAACTTTTAATTTACATTATCTGTGAAATTTATGCAAACAAATTACATATTAACACATTGGATTGACGTGTCATCTTCCTTTGAAATTCTAAACTTAATTTTACATGCGAGTTTTAATCTGGTGATAATTTTTTTACACATTTTATTCACACCATTCCTAGAACAGCTGACTGGCGTGGAGCGCCTCCAGCGGCCAAATAGTAACAACAAAGTAATCGGTACTGGAGCGCCTCCTGCGGCACGAATAGTAACAATAGTATCCGTATCAAAAGTAATCATATCAAGAGTAACGACTACTTTTCGTTTTCGGTAGTCGGTACTTTGATTACTTTGTGAGTACCGATTACTTTAGTACCGAATGATTACTTTTCACGCATCTCTAGTTTTAGAATATGCTATGACCAAGTGAACAAAAAAGTAGCAAGTGAAGCAATATGTGCATTTTTGAATTTGGTTAAATGGCAGCTATGGCAGCTTGTGCTTTAGAAATGAGTTTAAAAGTATTAAAGTTTTGAATGGTGATATTTTCGTAATATCTCCTTGCATTTTGTGGAGTTGCTTTCCTCAACTTTGTCTAGAACTTTCCCCAACTTTGGCTAACTGTATGTCTTTCCTCTGGAATTGCAGCTAGTATTTTATGTGGAAGTCGATATTTGTGAAAAATAATAATTATTATTAATTACATATTTCAGTTTGACAACAGTGTAAAAAGCCAGAACGTGGCAAGACCGGGTCGGGTAGGCTACTCAGATCACATCAAGATAATCCAGGATGCCTCCATGCAGGAGATGGACGACCGGGGCGCCTGCCTCTCCATGCACCAGCCGTGGGCTTCTTTGCTGGTCACCGGCATTAAAATGTGGGTTTTGCTATTTCTCTACCTTTTCTGCCAGAAAATCTAACCTAATTAATCTAAAGCGGCCATCAGATGGATCCGATTTTATCTGAACAATTTGAAGAAAACATATCTCTAGTTTAAGGAAAGGACGAGCCTTTTTATATGTTAGCTTCGTCTCTAGGCCTCATAACTTACCTCACCTAACCTAACCATACCTAACCTCACCTATCTCTCCACCTAAACTTACTTTCCTAATCAATCTACTCTCTCTGTTTATTGTCAATCAATGTCCCATCGGTTCACAAAAATATACACGTAATTCAATATGTAATTTCTTTTCTGAAGCTGATCTTTTCCATTTATTCTCAGTGTAAGGGACGTCCTCGCAGTCTCTCGCACAGACTGTAAATAGGGGCGCCGGTTAGTCCTTGGTAGCCGCTAGGTCCCTCAGGTCAATATACGATGATTCAGTGTTTCTACACAATTCCTACAACTATTGGTGCTTTTTACTTCTAGTTGCTTGTGTTTCCTGAGGTGGCGGTCTCCTTACCCTCAAATGAAAATAAATATGTTAATATTATTTGTAAGCTTTATTTATTGATATTTTGTACTTATTGCAGACACGAAGGACGGAGCTGGTACACCGCTCATCGGGGACGCCTCTGGATAGCCTCCACCGTTCAACCACCGGATAATGAGACTGTTCAGTCTATGGAAAATATGTACACAGCTCTTTACCCAAGTAAGACACCGGTGATTTTTTTTTTAAGAAAAACAAAAAGGAAGGTTATTCCCAACAATGTAATGTATCACTGAAGAAGAAGATAGCAATAATAATATATCTGATTTTATTTATATGGAACTGTTGACTTTATAATAGTCTAAATGAACATTCAATTTTTTTTTAAGAAAAACTCTCTTTTTATAACTTTTGAAGGTTATTCCCATCAATGTAATATGTATATCATTGAATAAGATAATAATCTTAACCAATGGCTCTTAACCTTTTTGGAGGTACTGAACCCCCTACCAGTTTCATATGCATTCACTGAACCCTTCTTAATTGGAAAGCGGGGCGAGTCATCAGTTGCGGCGGATTACCACAAGGGGGGGGGGGGGGGGCGTAATGTGATAGGATGGACTATTGTCACAACTATATTTACCACAACGGGGGACGCAATGGGATAGGAACCACTGATCTAAACGAAAATATGAAAGAGAACAAGACACAAAAAGATAATGTTTGCCGGATAAACGCGAGGGTCTGGGTTCGAGTCCCAGTTGCGACCATTAGTTCTCTTTCATATTTTCGTTTAGATTATTATTGTTATCTTCTTCTTCAATGAACGTATGGAGGAGCCTTGTCGGTGCAATGACCGACCCGAATAGGATAAGGGGATGAAGATGATGATGATGATGATTCTTCTTCAATGACAAAAATAATACATAATTTGTACCTCATTTCTTTTCAGATGAAAAAATAATATATCCCAAGTTTTATCCTACCGCCTGCCTCCTGGGTTTTGTCAATGTTGAAGATTGCCTGCCACAGGAAGAATACAGACAGAAGTAAGTCTAGATGTTGAATTTTGCAAGTAAGGGACATTACAAACCGTTATACATACGGGACTACTTTGAAAGTCCCAACAATTTTAACTAATTTTATAATTTTTTGCTGAATTGTTTTAAGCTTATGGCAGCATGTTAATTTATCTTTATTACCTAATTGGTTGTATGATATTCTTTATTTTATTAAGGTACCCAAATGGTGAGAGCGAAAGTCCTTTTGTGCTGATCTGCACTGATCCCGTTGCGCTAAATTTGAGATTCCCCGTATCAGGAAAACATAAAATCTGTAAGTAATATTTATCACCTTTATATGTAGTTAGCCTACCTTATTACTACAATTTTTCAGTTAACACTTTCACTGCATTTCTGACTAGTAAAATATTGTGATATGTATATACTTGACTTGCTGCCACGCACCCGGCGTTGATCGGGGTTATGGATGGTAGGGAATGAAGTGAAGTTATTGTAGTCCTCCTTTGTACTACATAATTATTTTTTAAATTTTATTTAATGTGTTTAATTTTAACCCGCCAGTGGTGAAGGCAGAGTTACTGCTCTCTGGCGATAGAACGATGAACCAAGCTTTAGTGAAAGTTCTCCTATTTACTCATTTATTGAAATATACATATTTATAAATAAGCAGTTGCTTTTGAATTTTTTTTGTAGACAGTGAGTGGCCTTTCTTTTGTTTTGAAGGCCAAGTGTGCAAAATTTCATCAGTCTCTGAATAAAGCCAGATTTGTATAAAAATCAAATCCACTCTGCCCGCCTGCCACAAAAACAGACATTTTCCTTGTATAAATATATTCTGTTCTTTAATTATTTATCAATGTGTTCAACATTACAATTCCATCTTTATTAACTTTCAGATACCCTGGACAGTAAGATTCACCAAGCTGCAGTCAAATCTATGCAGAAATTGGCAAAAATTGAAGCCAGCTTATAGATTACATCGCCTTCCCTGTTAACTGAGATGTACTAGTTTTAAATTTTCCGAATGATCAAAATCCTAGTGGTCACCAGAGACAGAGAGTGAGAGTCACAGGTGTAGCCTGTGTTTTTGATCTTATTTGAAGGTTAAGTCTCACAATAAACTTTTTGTAACCCCTTTGATTTTTATTTTTAAGAGGAACGTATGCGCGGTCCATTTCGTACATATCTTAAATTTGGATTTAAGATCAAAATACCCAACCAAACTGAAAAATTATTTTTGTAATCAAAAGTATATCAAATATCTAGTACGGATGTGAGCTACTTTATTTATTTTTGCTTTCAATTTTGAGATAAAGGCCAAAGATTTTGGTGTTTCATGATTTTAGAGGCAATTTTGACAATTGAGTAAATGTAAGACATTAAAAAAATAATTTTACTATGTTTATTTTAAAAATACAATGAAAAATAAAAAAAATAAATAAAACATTGTTATAAATGAATTTGTTGGGTAGTAATTTTAATATATAAAAGACAAAATTTTGTTCCGCCCTAAATATCAACGGAAGCATTCTCCGGAACAGGCCTTCCATTGATATGCTTGGTGTAACTCTAAGTGACCAGCTCAGGTACGGGGGCTCCATCGAGGCCAGAGTTAAGTTAGCCTCTCAGAAACTGGGCATACTGTACAGGGCACGCAGATACTTTAATAGTACACAACTGCTAGCCCTGTACAAATCGCAAGTGCGCCCCACGGTTGAATTTGGCAGCCACCTCTGGTCTGGAGCCCCAAAATACCTGAAAAAAACCCTTGACTCTGTGCAGAAACGGGCGGTCCGTTTGATAGATTCTCCTAATTTAACTAACAGATTGCAATCTTTAGAGCACAGGCGCCAGGTGGGAATGCTGTCCTTGTTCTACCGGTATTACAATGGAAGATGCTCCGAGGAACTAGCGTCATTGATCCCCTCGGCACCGGTGCATAGTCGGGAAACACGCCAAACGCGCGCTCAACATTTGTACACGGTTGACATTAGTCACATGAGAACGGGTCGTTTCTACGACTCGTTCTTGAGTTCAACAGCTCGGCTGTGGAACGATTTGCCGGCCTCTGTGTTTCCTCCCTCCTACAATATGGGTCTCTTCAAGACCCATGTTCACTCCTTCCTCTCCTCAAAAACACCCTCCACACAGCATCCTCAAAGATGACATAGGCCCTGAGGGAAATTATTTTTTCCTCAGGGCCTCCTGTGTGGAGTTAATGTAAAAAAAAAAAAAAAAATATTTGGGAGGTGAGAATGGGTACCGCCGCGCCGGGAACCTTTATTGGATAACCAATAAAGGTTCCCGGTACTGCCATAGGTCACCCCAAGTGGTTCGCTACGTTTGGTGATTTAGCAGGGGTGCCCGGGTTCATGGGGTGAAGTTTGTCTAGGTCTCGAAGGTGGATGACCAGGACACACTGAACCCCAGATTCCTACCCACCCCTTAAACCCCTTTCCTTCCGACCCACCCCACTCTTTTCCCCTTCCTTTCCTTAAAAAAACCCTCCACACAGCATCCCCAAAGATGACATAGGCCCTGTGGGAAATTATTTTCCTCTGGGCCTTCTGTGTGGAGCTCATGTAAAAAAAGGTAATTTGTATTTTATATTTACATCCATCAAAATTAATTTTTTGTTTATTATTTATTTTTTTTATTTTATATTTCATTATATTTTTATGATAAATAAAGTAAAATTATTTTTTTATTGTTTTTCATTTACTTGCAAATAATTGCCCAAATCGCCTCTAAAATCATGAAACATTAAAATCTTAAATGGCCTATATCTTATAATTTAAAACAAAAATAAGTAGCTCACACCGTACTAGATATTTGATATAACTTTTGATTACAAAAATAATTTTTCAGTTTGGTTGGGTATTTTGATCATAAATCCAAATTTAAGATTTGCATGATACTGGCCAAAATGGGCCGCGTGTTCCTCTTAACTGTTTATTTCTTTTTTATTAGGTTTTTTTACATCTTTTTATGATTTAGAAATAAATCTTACTTTTCCAATTATTAGATGTCATCGGGTTAAACAAATAAATTATAAAAAAACTTTCAACATTACTTTATTTAACATTAAAATAGAGCATTATATACATTTGGTTTTTCTTAAATTATACAGGTAGTAAATAAAAATATTAATTTTAAAAAGATTCACTCTTACATTCATTCTTCACTTTCATTTCCATACACAACCAGTCTTCTCCATACACTTTAGTGGAGTATTAGTAAAATAAATAAAATGATTTAATTACAAAAGCTTGTGCAATTTTCATTGGGAGAATCAAATGTCATATTAATGTGCTATGTTTATGTTATCTTACCGGAATCCTTGCAATTTCTTCCCTGCTTGTTAATTTTACTTATTATAACTCGCTCTTTACTTTCCGATACACAACAAGTTTGTAAGACCACAAAAATAAGTAAAAAAAGCAGAGAAGGTAGAGAAGAGCAATTATCAAAATTTTGGGGTTTTATCCGCCTTGAAGTGTGGTTATTTGCCTTAAAGTGCGGTTATTTCCTTGAAGTGTGGTTATCCGCCTTAAAGTGTGGTTATTCACCTTGAATTGTGGTTATCCACCTTGAAGTGTGGTTATCCGTCTCAAAGTGCGGTTATTCACCTTGAAGTGTGGTTATCCACCTCGAAGTGCGGTTATCTATTTTGAAGTGTGGTTATCCACTTAGAAGAGTGGTTATCCACCTAGAAGTGTGGTTATCCTCCTTGAAATATGATTATTCTGAAGTGTGGTTAGCCACTTTGGAGTGCGATTATCCCCCTTGAAGTATTTTCATAAAATTTTAATTGTGGTTATCGTGATATAACACTAATATTGTGTCATAAACAATGGTTCATTCCTTCTTTTACATAAGTTATAAACTTTCAATAGTTAAGTTTTCGATATTGCACATGCACATATTTGGATTATGTAAAACTTTGGATAAAGATGAGCTTACAGCAATTGAAATAAATTACCTACCTAATTTTTAAAATCAAATACTAACGTAGAAACACTCTTCTTTTGTGAAGATATTTTCTAGCATGGACATTATAGGTTTTTGTTTCTCAAAACTGCATTTTTTTGACTCTGAATTTCTTAGTCATTGATAAGGAAAACCACCGCAGGTATTTGCGGAGAATCTAAGAGTCTTTTTTTTGGTTTAACTGTGGGAAGAAGGCTTCAATAGGAAGGATGGGGTCATCGGTAGCGATGGTAAAGTAATCAGGTACTCTCCTTGTATTTGGCGATACAGACTTGAACAGTCCAGAAGTGTTGTATTCCTTGCTGGCCGCTAGCGTGAGGTCGGCCACCCTCTGGGAGGGGTCTACATACGTGCTGTCCACTGCCTCCTCTACGGGATGCTTGCGCTCTTCCTTTGCAATCTTCATAATGGCAGTTTCTGATGTGGATTTCTCCGTACTTGCTGCTTTATTGTCATCTTCCAAAATAAATAGTACGTTCTCGGTTGATGAGACGATCGAAATAATCGGTTCAGTTGGATTCATTTCCATAATTTCTACATTTTTAGTTGCATTTTGCCCGCGCTTTCTCAAAGTTGGTAGGTTTGGACGCTTTGAAATGGTGTAGACATTGTTGGATTTTTGTGTATGTTTCTCTGTCCTTTCTTCCTTTACTTCAAACGGTGTTTCGGTGCTGGTTGTTGTACGTTTGCGAGCTGGGTCTCTCCTAATACTTCCCCTCACTCTGGGAGCTTTGGTTATCACAGCATTTTCCTGAGTGAAGTTAGCCTTCTGACTTGGCGGAACTCTTATACTTGGTACAACATTATTGTCTAGGGTTTCTTCAATGATGTTTTCGTCACCCCCTTTGTGTCTTGGATCTTTGGGCATAAACTTCTTCCTCGGTTGTTCAGTAGATGTGCTTTGCTCTGATCCTGCTGATTTGCTGTCTCCATAGGGGTCCTTAAAACTTGGGAACCTCGAACGATTGGGGAACCTGTTTCTGGAAACGACCTCAACTGGCTTTTCTGTACTTGATGTGGATGAGTATTGATTCAAACGGTTTCTGTAATCCTTAACACTGAATCGCGGTCGATTAGTGTCATACTTGGTGGATTTAGTTTTGACTCTGTTGGATTTGGTTGCGCTACTTGCAGGTGTGGTTGTTATAGGTTCACTTTCTGCAGTAGGAGGAACAGTGTCCTCATCTGTTTCAGTCTTGATGATCAAATTTTCTTCTGGCTTGGTGCTTCCCCTGTTTCCGGATTTTAGATCTGTGAATTGTACTACTCGAGTGGATTGACTCGCCTGAACATAAGTTGTGGCTAAATTCTCATCCAGCAGAGTTGGTAAAGTGGGAGTAACCTGTACTTCAAGATTGGAGCTGTGGTGAGCGGAATCGTGATTTTTAGTTTTTATGTTTTGGAATTCTTCAGTATTTATGGAAGAGCCTTCTCGGAACTTTTGGGAAGAATATTTGCTCTCGAACGTATTGACTGAGATGTCGCTGGTGGGTGTGTCTTTTTCGTCTTGTTTGTGTGAGTAATCAGGGGAGTCATTGAATATGCCGATTCCTGTGGGGGAATATTTGGTAGAGGGAGAGCGATGGAAGTGGTGATCCTTGGCTATCTTCATGATTGAGGATTGCTCGACCGTAGCTGAAACTTTGGGTTCCCTTATTGTAGTAGTTTCTGATAAGTCTTCGAAATCTAGTGAAGATTGCGTTGTACCCCTTATTCTGCTGTGTAGCTTGGGGCGGGTGGTGACGGGAGAGGTGGGCAACGTGGTTGGCTGGGCACTACTGGTGGATTCCGATTGGCTGGTTGGACGCGTGGGCCTTGCCTTATGATTATAACGGAACCTTGGTCTCAGTGGTTTTGTAACATCCTCCGCTTCTGGAGCTGGACTGGTGGTTCTGTACCTATTGTATGTTCTTACAGGTATGTCAGTTGTTGCGATGGTTTCTTCTTGGACTTCTTCAGTTGTGGTTGAAGGTTTCGATGGCCTTCTGCGTCTTAACTTATTTCGCTTCTTTGTTTTTTCTTCATTCCAATTATCGGTTGCAGAAGGGGTAGTCAACACTGGCCGCTTAAAGAATTTACTTGGAGGAATGGTCTGTAAGTCTAATACTTGCAATTCATTCTCTGTTGCCGGTACATGTTCCTTGAATGTTTCAAATCTGGTTGTGTAGTCTTCTTCCGCGCTGCTGGCTGTTGAAGTTTCTTGCTGTGGACGGTATCGGGATGGTTTTCGCCGCACATTGGGACGAGTAGTTACTTCATCGTATATCTCTGAAGTAACTTTAGGCGGTGTTTCACTCTGAATATTAAAAGCGGTGCTGCTGTAAACCGGTGATGGGGAACTAAATGCCGTCAAATCTGGTTTCTTCCTGTCTGAAATAATTTCTTTGATTGGTGTTAGAGAATTTTCCAATTGATTCAAGAAGTTATTCTGGTTTTTCTCTGCAATTGTTGAATAGATTGTTGTCACATCAGAACTTATTTCCTGTGTTGTGCTGGAGGGTACTGAAGTGGGGAAGTAAGGTTGGGACAGTAATTTATTTTCATGTTTAGGTATTTCCTTGGAGGGTGTCTTTGAGGAACCCAATGCTTTGCTGGGAATTGAAAATTGTTGGAATGATTGTGATGGATTGAGCCAAGAATGTAGGGTCGGCTGAGTGATGGCTTCCCCGGAAGGTCCCCAAGTTTCTGTTACTTCGTACTTATGGGGTGCGGGTGTTTTCGGCGCATTTGTTTGATAGTTGTTGGTATTATACTTTGTACCGAAATATTCCTGTTCTCTTGGCGGGAAAAATTGGATATCTTCATTCACTTGGTACTTTGTATTAGAAATGGGACTGTTGTGGTTCACTGAACTAAACGCTTGATATTTGTCTTTATGGTTGGTTGCCAATTTAATGCTCTGCCCGTTGAATGGATTGAAGCTGTTGTATGGAGGGGGCAGTTGAACCAAAAGATTCTCCGGGACTATATTGGTGCTTTGTGGCTCAAAAGGATCGATGGTTGACACAGAGGATAAAGTGGAATCAAAGAATGAAGACACCCCTGGTCTCTTGGTGGACAAGTTGGTATTGTAGACGTAATTTTGTTGCTGCTTCAATTTAATGCTTGGGAATCTCTGAGAATCCAGACTTCCCTGGTATTTGCTCAATGGATCAAGTGGACTCGGTATGAAGTTTCCTTGTACAGCTGGGCTTGAGAAGGAGCCACCTGATGCCGAAGGGCTGGAGAAAGAATTGCTCTGACCCGATGGGTTAGAGAAAGAGTTTGTTTGAACTGATGGGTTGGAGAAAGAGTTGCTTTGAATTGATGGGTTGGAGAAAGAGTTGCTTTGAACTGATGGGTTGGAGAAAGAGTTGCTTTGAACTGATGGGTTGGAGAAAGAGTTGCTTTGAACTGAAGGGTTGGAGAAAGAGTTGCTTTGAACTGACGGGCTGGAGAAAAAGTTGCTTTGTGTAGAAGGACTGGAAAACGAATTAATCTTATCCGACGTCAGATTCTTGGCGCTATAATTTTTATGTTGGTAATTTTCATAATGCGTTTGAACTTGTGGCGGTGGAACGAGGTTGCTTGAGAAATCATCCTTTACGCTTCCACTATTGAAGTTTTGTACAGAATTGGCTGAAGAGGAGGGACTCTGAGGAGAAACAACCACATCAGTATTGACTGCAGAGGTCGAGCCGAACGTCTCATTGGAGATATAAGGTGACTTGGTTGGAGTTGCTAAGTATCCAGTTTTGCCGCTGTTGTAGATGACGGGATCTCTTGCCTTAACCGATGCATGACCAAAAGAACTAAAGCTTCCTGCAATAAGAAAAACAAAAATCTTTTTTATAAACATTGGGTTTGTATGCATTTGGAAATTTATTAATAAAAAAAGTTAAGAAGACAAAAGAGATAAGACCATTGTTTACTATAATGTAATAAGTTACTGGTTTTTGCAAAGACTGGGATTCGAACTTGGGTCCTTACTCTATCTAGTTGCCTGCTCAAATCAATCAACTTCAGTTGTACCGCATTTCGGTTTCGGACGGTTTCTGAAATTATTTTACTAGCGATTATAACAGCTTTTTTCTGGTCTACTGTTGATGTGATTTGGTCATCATTCATATTTTTAATGTCACTCTGAAGTTTTATGCTTTCTTCAATCTAACAATTTGAATAAAAGTAGTAATTTACCTAAGATGCTGGAAGGTATCGGGCCGAATGAATCTTCCTGCACTCCAAAATGTTGGAATTGTGATCCCAGAGGAGGCTTATAGGTGACTGGTGACACATTCTGGTTGTGGGCTTTAGTCAGCTTAGAAAGAGACTCGTGAGGGTTCACAGGCTTATTATTTCCCGCTGCATTGTTATTTCCTGGGTTATTGTTACTTCCCTGATTGTTGATGTTTCCTTTGTTATTGTTATTTCCTTGGTTTTTGTTGCTATTTAGCTTTGAATACTCCTCGACTGGTCTGGGGTGAGACTCTACCGGCCTGGCAAGACTGTTGTGGTAAGACTGCAACGATTGGTGATATTGGTTAGCCGCTATCTGCTGAAGGATCTGCGCTTGAAGCTGGTTGACTTTTTGTCTTTTCCCTTGCATTATCTGTCCTTGGTGATTATTGTACACGGGACGATGACTTGGCAGAGACTGTTGGTGTCTTATAAATGCGTTATTATCAAATTGGTACCCTTGCGTCAGTTTGTACGGATTGTTGCTTGCTCCAAGAGAAAAAGGGTTCATGTATGAGTTAATGGGTGCGTTGTAATTTAAGCTGTTGAGAGGAAAATGAGATGTTTTATAGTTCTGTCCAAGAGTAGAGAGTTTATTGTTGAGATCTCTTGTGACCAGTGGTCTTGTTGATGTGCTGATTGCGCTGCCAAAGTAATCGGCTGAAAATCCCTTTAAGTGTGGGCGAGGACTGTTGGCAATGCCCTGTTTAGTTTCCTGATTTGCAGGACCAGTCATTATCTTCTGTGTGGCCTGCAGTTGGTTCTTGGGTTGGTTGTTTTGTTTGGCAACATTTCCCAGGTTGTAGGTCACGAGGCCTGACATTCCCACCGACCCTGCCGTCACTATTGGTCTCCATCCGGCTTTATTAGGTGCCTGAAATCAATAACATTTTAATTACTAAACAAGTTAAGTATGTAGATTTAAAAGAGTTATTTTGAATACGCTTTGTGATGCAACAATAATTATTTATTTACAATATTAATGCTTTTCGGCTTTTACATAATGTAACATAGTATCAGGTATAACTACAACATGAAAGACAGCTTGTAAAACAGCAATAAATAGAAAATAAAAGTTGGGAAAGACATGTGTAGATTACAAATCAACCAATAAATTCAACAATATGTAAATACTACAATATTGCAACAATGAAAAAATATTTTTTATATTACTTACGTGTGATAGATACACAGCCCGGCCATCTTGATAGTTCTGCGCCCTTCCCTGGCTCGAGGATATCAGGCAGATGCTCACAGCTATCCAGTAGCCTGCAAAAATAAACTACAACTTTAGGAGGAAACACTTGATCGCAAGAGATGTATTTTTTTTTCTGTCGACTGTTTTCTCTGAGCAATTTTCTTACGTGGTTGCAAAAATGTTGAGGAAAATAGGCGCACGCTCTAAGAACGATGTACACCTACCTGTTAGCACTTATCATCGATGTCAAACTACAATAATGCTTCATTCAGATAGTCCTCACAACGTACAACAAACTAGCAAATAAATAATTGAGCCGTTGAAAAGTACAAATAATGAAGTATATCGATCAACGTATTAATTATTCTGAAAAACTAAAAGAAAGTTTTTTACTTTTTCAGAATATCATATCTCCTGTTTTTGTGGACCTACAATTATTAACTTTTACTAGTCTAGTCTCCTTCAACGGAAGCAATCTTCCGAACAGACCCTCCATTGATATGCTCGGTGTAACTATAAGTGACCAGGAGGTGAGGTATGGGGGCTCCATCGAAGCCAGAGTAAAGTTGGCTTCTCAAAAACTGGGCGTACTGTACAGGGCCCGCAATACTTTAATAACTGCTAACCCTGCACAAATCGCAAGTGCGCCCCACGGTTGAATTTGGTAGCCACCTCTGGTCTGAAGCTCCAAAATGCTTGAAAAATACCTTCGACTTATTGAATCGTTGAATACCCTCGTTGAATTCAATGTGTGATTACTGAAAAAAATATGAAAACATGCCTCCAAAATACCTTCTATCATGAATCAACTCGAAAAAATTCACTCCATAGTTTTGGCCATTTTTCGAGGAGTAATACTCCATTGTGCTTAGTTGTGAGTAGAAAGTATTTGCATTTATCTAAAATTTTAAGTAGCTGTGCAAATTTCGGAGTGCCAGGGCTCACCGTTCCAGAGTTTTGCTCCTTCAACACACAGTGTTTTGCTTTATAAGATTTGAGAAATCTGGAGATAGAAAAGATAATTTTTTACCTGAGCAAAATATAGACGCTGCCGATTTCATTGTTGGCAGAAGACGAAAAGTCGCTTTTTACAAGTGTCCTGCAAAGAAAAAACAACATTATTCATTAAAATATTAGTTACTATTTGAATAGTTAGTATTGTTACACATCTAAAAGGTTTTAATTTTCGTCTCCACCATCGTGCTTTAGAGGCGCGATAGGAATTTATTAAGCTTGCGTAGTTTATTCAGTTTTTAAATACATAATTTTTAACGTAGTTATGCATTATTAAAAAAAAAAATTCAAAAATTTTCTAACTGTCCGTATTCTAAAATACAATCGAAAATACATGCCAGGGGCTTATTTTCAATCAGAGTGGGAGCAAATTTCGTTGCTGCAACCAGCGGACCCACTTCCACTGGAAAAGCTACCGACATCATAAATATACCAAACCACCCACACCGACATTATTCCAGGAATATCCTTTAGAAAAGGGTGTGTGAGAAGCAACCGAAACGTCACAAAATGTGCCACCTTTTTAAGAGGAAACCACTACCAAAATATGTATGTATATTTGTGTTCCTTATACTGCCACGAAATAAAGATAATAGGCATAAAAATCGCATGACAAACGGAGTGCAGAAACTTTCATTTTCAAGTGCAAAAGCGTTTTTTTTTTTTTAAATTTATTTATTATGATAAAAAAAAATTAATCAAGGGAAACTGTCTCAGATAATCTTAGCCATAATAATTTATTTTTCTTAAGTTGTTTCTTATATGCGTTCATGCATTTCTAATGAAAAATACATTTTTTAGTAGTTGACACTTATATTTTTTATAGAGTAATTAACAATTTTATTTTAATTCTACTCAAAGGAAACGGTAGAAAAAACTTCAATTTATTCAATGCTTATTTTTTGGTGTTAATAATGTAATCCAATTTATGGTAAAGACTAATCTTAAATATTGATTCAGCATTAAGTTTTCCCCTAAGTTAGCTTTGAGAGATGTTTACGTCCAAGTTGCTCTCTGGTAGGAACCCTAACAAGATAAGCTCGACCGATAAAATAACTGAGTTTACTGAAATACCACCCCTTAGCCTAACTAACTTTATCCATCCATTTCCATGGTTTTATCCAAAAACCAATTTACGGTTCACTCCAAAAATTTAACGTAAAATAAAAATAATATTGATTGTGATTTTAATCGACTTACCCGTAGATAATAGAAATAAATGAGATGAGCCATGAACCATCAGTATGAAAATGCACGTACAAAAGTGTCGCCTACAGGCCTACATCGTTCACCCGTTCTACTGCAATACCCATCAATGTGTCGCCTTTGTTTCTACTCATACACCAACCGCATTGTCTTCGCCCGCGCCGCCACGACAGTCCGTACAGTTTGGTCGTAGCTTTGAGCACGCTCAGGCCCGGATCTAGAGGGGGAGGGTGGGTGGCGAACCGGGGTATCTGCCCCGGGCGGTAGTTTTAGGGGGCGCCAAAATCGTAATTTATGTTTGATTTAAAAAAAAAAACTTGATTCACAAAGCGCCTGGCATCCAGCGCACTTTTTTCTATCGAATATTCATTTGATTTTAAAACGCCCAGTTGGTTTTTGAACCCATCCTAAGTTGATTGATGAACGTATCTTAAGTCGATTTTGAACGCGTGCTTAGGATCTCAACGTGGGCGATAACGCCCCCTTGTGGACGTTTGAGACTTTCAGGGGGGCAGTAGAAGATCCAGAGAAAATTATAGGGCGTTGAGATGGCACAGTGAAGGCGTGGGCAGGTAAAAAAATATGGTCTAAAAAGACAAAAACCACGCGCTAATCATTTACTAATAAAGCGAAAGAAACTTTTAAATTAGTTAATTTTCGTTATTGTATGTATTGTAATCATTTTTATCACGTATGCGAAAATTTACATATTACGTTAGTTCAGGAAATGGATGAAAATTGAACTGAAATATTCCATTACATTCAGATTAAATTGGATGAGATGAAATTTTTATTTTTTATTATATAATTTTATCATCTTACATGTATTATTATTATTAATGATTGACACTATATCATGAATACAAGAAGGAAGGAGGAATCCAATAAAATTTTAATCGAATTATTGATTCCGTGACAGTCGAGCCCCCCTATAGGGGGCGCCACTTTCAATTTTCTGACCCGGTTTGAAAAAGTCGTAGATCCGGGGCTGAGCACGCTTCCATGCCACATCTCCCTTTGTTTTTTATTGTCTATGGATTTAATCAGCCGTTGAAACGTACCTAATTATTGGTTTAACATTAAACCAGGAAATTGCATCGATTTGTTGTTAAATGAACCATTTTCCAAGCTAACTACAATTTTTCCAACTCATCACGCAAATTTTGCGTAATTTAATTACGCGCCGCTCTTGCTTTGTTCTTGTTCTTGTTAAAATTATTACCATTCGCACTTTTCTTTAATAATTGCGTTGGTTCATTGTTTGTTGATTTTTCACAAGTCATCCAACGAATCGTTGCATATTCAAGAGGGAAAACGGGAAATAATTTGATAAGAATAATGGTATCAACCGAGAGTTGATTAGGTAGTTGATTACGTACGTATCATTATGCCAACTCGATTCTTATATTTTGTTGACTTCTTTTATCACTTTATCTGTGCGTGTCATCACATTTTCACGCATTTTACATACGCCATCTTGTTGTTACTTTGTACTCGCAAACTCTGTTATTTAGTCAGTTTAAAAACGAGAATTTCCACGGAATTGCATCAGGGCCGGACTTACATGTATGGTGCAAAAAGTCACATCCATGTAAGGGGCAAATCCATAAATTACGTCACACGAATTTCATGAATTTTTGACCCCCCCCCCCCCCCCCCGTCCCTGTCACACATCGTCAAATTTGTGAGACCCACTCCCCCCTAGTGTGACGTCACAAATTTTGCAATTTTACATCTAAAAATAATTAAAATTCAGATCTTTACACGTGATGTCACAGAGCTGATAACCCCCCCCATACCCCTTTACACAATGTCACACTTCTCTACCCCCCTCCCCCCCTTAAGATGTGACGTAATTTATGGATGGCCCCTTACATGGATGTGATTTTTTGCACCATACATATAAGCCCGGCCCTGTTGCAATACCGTGGAAATTCTCGTGTAATCTGACTAAATAACATAGTTTGCAAGTACAAAGTAACAAGTTGGTGTACGAGTATGTAAAATGGGTAAAAAGTGTAATGACACGCACAGAGAAAGTGATAAATAAAATAAACATAATATAAGAATTGAGCTTGGTAATAACATAATAATAAGCTATAATAACTCTATAACAGAACTCCTTGAATCTCAGAAAAAATAATGACTAGGACAATAATATTATTGTGCCCGCTGAGGAAGCCATTCAATTTTCTGTATATTATAGGTATACCAAAAATTCATATTTGGTTTTATTTGTCAGCTAGTATTTCCGTAAACAGCAAACCAAAAAAGGATATATCTAATTTTCTCTTATAATGAATCAAAACCAAACTTTTTATTTTTTTATATAGAGTCGCAGCTGCTCCCGTCTGGAGCCAGTGAGACTAAGGCATCCCCGATTGGGGTATGTTGTGAGGCTGAAGGTAGTGAGGAGGGGAAGTAGATGGGGAGGAGGAAGGCGGGGAAGTACCTGTATATTCAGATCTAGTTATATTTCTAGATCTGAATAGCCAGGTATTATATATAGTCTATTTCTCTAGATCAACCACCCCGCACATAAGAAAACCTACATTACACTGAAACCCTCTTAAGAAGTTCCCTCTTAAGAAGTTTTTACGCTTAACCTTTAACTGCTAACGTGGGGGCCGCTTCATCACATCAAAAATAATAATATCGAAATACTCCCCTCCCCCGCGCGCGACGTATACAACGCTTCCAGTATCTTCGAATTAAGTGACGCCAGAGCCGTAAGTTTAAGATTTTAGATAAATTTTTAATTTAGATTAATTTAAGTCACGTAATTACTGACCCATCGTCAGTAATAACGTAACTTTTTTATAGTTCATTTTTAGTATACAAAATAAACATAAACAACTTTACTAAAGTTTTATACACATAGTTTATTCGAGCCACATCAAGATTGAAATATTATAATAAAAGTAAGTTCATTGTTTTTATTTACTTTATTAGATAATACAGACTGATTTCTGATCTCAAGTGATTTTTGCCAAAAATTATTACACCAAGCTCTGGCGTTATGAAATTATAAATATTAATATATTATATTTCTTATACGTTTTATGTCGCTAAAAAAAAGCGAGTTATTGCTAACCTCAAAAAACAAATCGTTGCCGTAGAAACGATGTTGACATATTTGCGGGAAATCGTAATTAATATCTATCCATAGATATATGAAAATGAATCTCCGAAATGTTTGAACGCGCATAATTTCCGAACGACTGCGCCAAATTGGATAATTCTTTTTTTTACTACTGGTGAGCTCTGGCATTATGAAATTTAAAAGTTTAAAAACTGAATGTACCGGAAATGAATGTGTGGAGTGCAGGGGGGTAGGGGGGGAGGTGGACGGAGGGGGGAGGGGGGAGGGAGGGGGGGATAATTGATAAGTGCAAGCGCTACAGTAATTTCCTCCTAATATATTGCGAGCGAAGCTGCGTGTAAAAGCTAGTAAATAATAATTTGGACCTCAAAATTTTCGTGGATCTCTAATATATAAACATTTAAAGTAACAGGCCGCCCAGCCCCCACGTCGAGTATACGTAAAAAAATCATGTCAGCAGTTAAAGGTTAAAGAGTTTGGTTTTTCGGTCCCTTGAAGACTGAGTGGTGACCCTATTTATTCCACATTTAAGGTTTTCCCACCCCTTTGAAAACTGTAATATACTTGATATGTTAATATTACAAGTAAGCATATAATATTATTTTGCTTTTTATTACATTTTGCCAGCCAATGGCAGTGGTTGATAAGTATGACAAAAATAAAAAAAATTGATTTTATAAATATTTTTAATAATTTTTCTTCATAAATTCTTAAGCAATATATTTTTATACTGCGCATTATCTATGTAACTTTGTTGCTTCATCCAGAATCTACGCGTTTCTGAATAATATTTACTGAATGGGAACCGATTTGCCAAATCATATTTTTTATAATTAAGATTGCAAAATTTAAATCTAAAATGAATTACGACATTGTTGACTGGACAAATGGATGAGTTAACAAACGCAATCCCACTGCATAGGTAAACAAGATAAGTTGAAGAAATGGTTGAATAATGATATAATCTGATTAACGTTGTCTGTTAAGTCGGTACGTTCTCTTTCTGATACGATCATTGCTTTGTTTCTAAATTATTCTTATTGACAATTTTTTGTGCTACCAGATTTAGCATGTTGATAATTGATACGGGTTTTGTTAATGCTATGTGTCAAATTTATGGTTAATTAGAAACTTAGAAGAACGGCGCCATACGCCTGCCCCACGGGCGTGATTAGGGAGGATAGAAAGCCAGAGATTTCTTTCTTTGTCGAATACTATTAATAATAATATGTAAATTCTGATAGATGAAACCTGGCCAACATACTGTCACCTTATTTGGACAAGGTTCTAACTGACATTATTTGCTCATTTCTATAACCAAAATATTTTTCAGAGTAATCTGTGTTGCAATTTCGTAAATACTTGAATGACAAAGTTCTAATATCAAGTTTTTAAAGCTTCCATTTATTTTACAAGGTTCTAAATTCACGTTGAACCTTTAGCAAATTACCATTTTTGCCGCCGTCAAGACCTAGATAAACCTCACCTCATGAACCCCGGTATGTCCAGGACTGACCGCGGTGCAAGGCGATGGGTCGAGAGAGCTGCTGGAGAGGTAAAAGGGTCTACCTCAACCAGTCTCTCCAAAACCATGTACACTGTAGGGAGACAGAAGCATCCGCCACCAAGACCTCGACAATTATAAACCTCACCTCATGAACCCCAGTAACTATGTTCAGGAGTGACCTTGCGGTGCAAGGCGATGGGTCGAGAGAGCTGTTGGAGAGGTAAAAAGGTCTGCCTCAACCAGTCTCTCCAAATCCATGTACATTATAGGGAGGCAGAAACATCCGCTACCAAACCTCGACAATCTTCACCCTATGAACTCCGGCACCCCATTAAGTCACCAAACGTAGCCAACCACTTGGGGTGATCTGTGGCAGAGGCGTTAGAGATATTAATCTGACAGAAAGTTAGAAGCTTAAAAAAATAACCCATTTTCAAGCTGTCACGTCACGCACGCGTCATATAAAAATACCATAGTTAATTTATTAGGAAATCTCTACGCAATGCACGTCCGTGCACTTAGTTTAACGATGGCGCATGTTAGTGGATGTCCTGTTCCTCCATCACGTATCACTTTCATTTCCTTTTGACGTAGTCCCATCTCGGACACGTCTGACATATTGTCCACGACCAAACTAGGGGGAAAGCAGACAGACCTCATGCCTTCCTCACTGATTCAAGCCTCAAGCCTCATGCACGATGTCCAGATGCACCACGACACAATACCAACAACTGACTTGAATAAAAATATATCAATGATAATGCAATTATGTTCTCAGTTGATAATTCGACCGAATTGATTATGCGCCATTGACAATTTAGAAGTGATACCCGAGTGATGATAAGCCTGTGAAATTTTTATTTGATTTCTCCAGGAAGTTCGGATGGAGAATGTCGATCAAAATGAGTAGGTACCCCAGTGCCTGCATTGTAATTTATTTTGCCCTATAACACCGTTGTAAAAGAAAGTTTCAAGTAGCAGAACTATGTGTTGATCCACCACAACAAATTTTATTTGTGTAATTGCGAAAGCCGCACGAAACAAATGTATTGCACCGTTAGTGTGATCGGTCAGAAAAAAACTATGGGAAACTCTAATTTATTGCGTCAAGAAATGACTAGAAAAAAAAACCAGTGTGCTTTAGATCACAC
Source organism: Glyphotaelius pellucidus (assembly GCA_936435175.1). NCBI lineage: Eukaryota > Metazoa > Arthropoda > Insecta > Trichoptera > Limnephilidae > Glyphotaelius > Glyphotaelius pellucidus. The sequence continues at coordinate 5,974,201 of OW386553.1, read as the reverse complement.
GACTGAAGTAAAACTTCTTTATGCTTCATTCGCCTCGCCCGATCACACTTTTCGTAATGACCTAGTCGCGAATTCACCAGCTTACTCCCCAAGTCAAGCGTGTTTTACTTCAATAACATTTCCCCAGTACCTAAATATAAGAGTAAATAAAATATATAAATAGAGAACTTAATATTTTAAAGTGTTTTATATTGGGGTTTTACAAACGCTTTGGCAATCATTATTAAGTTTTATTGAGGTCTCTTCCCTCGGCGGGCATCGACTGATTGGTTTACAAAAAGAGTTTTGGTTGGGGGAAAATTATAATTAAGTTACTAACATTGTGTGTCGAAGGATTACAGAGTACCTAAACTAAATACTAAACGTGACAAATCATCATCTATCGATTTATATAAAGAAGTATGACTATGGCGGACGGCGTGGATTTGATTTTTATACAAATCTACAATTTAATTCTGAGATTGATGAAAAACAAGAGAAAGGTCACTGTCCATTTCAGATTTAGAAAACCACCCATCCAGCAGAGTTTTAATACTTTCAATTTTCACATTTGACATTCAAAATAAAAGGAAAATTATTGCCTACATCTAATTTCGAAAAACTCTGCGTAAAGCCCAGAGGACTTGAATAAATATCATCACGTGTGGGTAAAAAAACATTAAATTTAGTCTGATTTTTTAACAAAACTCGTCAAGTTTAGGCTCCGAATTATTATCGCCCGGCACTCAAGTGTATCTAAAGATTTTGTGATTCGACTCACCACAAATTAAAAGACAATAATTGAAAACAGATTTTTTTTAACATTGAATTTCCAGCCATGATCAATTTGGCTCTAGTTTACTTATTTCATAGTTTGACGCCGCCCGAGCATATTATTTATTGGTCTTCAAATTTCTAAAACGCCTGTTACGTTACAAATAGACCGCCAATATAGAGGCGCGCGCACTACCCCCTCCCGCGAGCGACAAACCGAGCTGTCGCTAGACCAACTCTCGAGCGGCAGCTCGCCAGTCTTCAGCAAGCGAGCTTCCCGGGCCCACGTTCCGCGCGAACATGTGCGACACAAGTTCAGTTTCGCCGGTTGTGCACTTCCGGTCCACGCATGGACGCTGCGGAGACTGAGAGAACAAGCGCGTAAAGCCGCTGTTGGCCCATAAACCAAACGTGAGTCAATTACCATGTTACCCTTTGTGTGCAATTAAATGTTTTAGCCCTAACCACGCGTGATAGAGAGCAGAGACGGACGTTCAAACTAACTTTCAGCTAGGATCGTTCCTTTTATGTATTATTGTGTCTCCTAGAATTGAATAAACTGTTTATGTGATAACCTACCGTGTTTTGCTTGACGAGAGAGGCCCTGGGGGAATGGAGAAGCGTGAAGTTCCGAACCACAAGCACTAGCCTTGAGGTTACGAGAAATCCTGCTTGCACCGAATCCTGAGCTAGTTTTTATTTGGGGCAGATACAGCAACTAATTTGTATTAAATATGTGGGAGCTTTCTCCAACCCTGCCGATAGCATCAGCACGCACGCTGACGCTAACACTGGCGCTAAACGTGGGGCCATTTAAATTTTTTTCTGTTCCACCACGGCCTCGTTCCCAAGCAACAATTGTAAACTCTGAAATGTTATTATGATGTATTGTTTATTCCCAATTGTCTAGCACTTCCAACAGGAATCTCGGCGCGAACGTAATTTCGAATCACAATTTAAATTATTACGGGCGCGATTTTATCATTTGTGAGTCGTCACTCGACAAAATATTACCGGTATTCCAACGCAAGGTGCCCAACCTAGGAAGTTGTCGCTGCGAATAATACAGTGATTACAAAGTGTCGGCCGATTAAAACTGCTATTTTCAATACAAGTGAATAGTGGAAATAAACACAAATTAAAGAAGAATTTATTCAACAATTAAAATCATGTACATGATAAACAAATCATCCGCTTGGTCTCGAAAGTGCTAAATATTTTTAATAATATACTATATTGCAGCACGCTGGTACGTCTCTTAAACGGACACTTGCTGACACCTAGGGAACAAGTGGATTTAAATTCTTTCTGTCATTTGACAATTAAGTATTTTTGACTCTGTCGTCTGATGAAACCGGATCATGCCGAATCACATTCGAATAATGCAAAAAATACTAAATTCGCGTTGACGTGGATTCCTTGACATCTGACACTATAATACCTTGTCAATTGACAAAGAAGGTAATATCTTGTCGAAAAGACGAAGGGAATTCGCGTGTAAATACCAAAAAATTGGTGCTGTTTAAAATCAGGCTATAGGAAGCCGCGTAATGAAACCATGCCCCCAAGATATTGTTGAATTCTCAAACAAATTACTTCCACGAAAACTTGTGAAAATTTTTTCGATTTTTTTTAATTTTCGAAATTTTTTTTCCAAAACGCTTGGAGTTTTTCTTAAAAACGCATGGACAGAGGAAAATCGCTGCCCAAATTTTCTCCAGTTTCGGACTCTGAAAATTTTTCCGATTTTTTCCTTTTTTCGATTTTTTAAATTTTCGAAATTTTTTTTTTTCCAAAACGCTTGGATTTTTTCTTAAAAAACGCATGGACAGAGGAAAATCGCTGCCCAAATTTTCTCCAGTTTCGGACTCTGAAAATTTTTCCGATTTTTTCCTTTTTTCGATTTTTTAAATTTTCGAAATTTTTTTTTTTCCAAAACGCTTGGATTTTTTCTTAAAAAACGCATGGACAGAGGAAAATCGCTGCCCAAATTTTCTCCAGTTTCGGACTCTGAAAATTTTTCCGATTTTTTCCTTTTTTCGATTTTTTTAAATTTTCGAAATTTTTTTTTTTTTCCAAAACGCTTGGAGTTTTTCTTAAAAACGCATGGACAGAGGAAAATCGCTGCCCAAATTTTCTCCAGTTTCGGACTCTGAAAATTTTTCCGATTTTTTCCTTTTTTCAATTTTTTTAATTTTCGAAATTTTTTTTTCCAAAACGCTTGGATTTTTCCTAAAAAGCACGTGGCCAGAGGCAAACCTCTGCCCAAATTTTCAAATAACCCAAACACTTACAAATACGCGTTTTTTCGCAGAAGCATTTTGTAAAAAAAAAAAAAAAAATATATATACGTCCCCAGTGGTCAATCCCTGGCAGAAATTTCTTTCCAATTACGGATAAAGAGTCGAGTTCTCGTTTTTCTCCCAACGTAAGGTCACCCTGACACGACCCTATACACTATGGAAGTCCCTCAAGTCACGCTGGGTATAATCCCCCACATTTCTACGTCAAAAAAGGAAGAACTACTACAGGCCCTGAGAAGTAGAAAGATTTCTCCCAGGAATAAATCCAAAAAATGCCTTATTCAATATGCTTCTTTCTACAACAAAAAGTACATCAGGAAGCACATCACGTTCAAGGAAGAAGACATCGTCTGGAGGAGAAACAACACTCTGTCACAAGGTGCGCTGTACTTCTCTGCCAAATTGGCACCCCGTTTTGTAAAGACGAAAGTCCTAAAGAAAATCTCAGACCTGGTTTACCGATTGTCCGACATCTCTGGTAAACACATAGGTAACTACCATATAAAGGACATTGTAAAAAGTGGTAACATGGAAACAAACTCCATTGCCACGCCCGTATAACCCCAACGGTTATTCCTTGACTCCTAGCAACCATTCGTCTACACCGTGACATGGATCACTATGGAAGTCAACCCTTTTGTTTCGTCACTAATGAGCGGCCTCTCGTAAACGATTGTCACTCATTAGGACACTCAAACGAAACCTTTCTAGCTCTGGCACAGTGGTGTCAACTGTAGCCAAAGTCATGGAAGAAATTATAATTCTCCCTTGTGGTTTCGTTTCATTTTATTTTATTTTTGTTTGTATAAATATCTCGTCATCATCAGTCATTCGCCTCTAATTGCTGCCCCAGGTGTCAAACCTTGGAAACATCGTTTTTTCTAAGCATGCACACCTCTACCTGAAATTGATCACTTCGGAGAAAGGAATTCCCTGTGGCTTACTGCAAGTAGTCAGAGACTACGTGCCCAAGGTTTTGTGCATCGTCACAACTCGCAGCATCATATTTTCACATCATCATGTCATACCTCGTCACCCCTTTCTAAATGTTAGAAAAATTTTTTTGTACATTAAATATCGGGTCCTCGCCAAAGTGCATCTAACCCTTATGTCATATGTAGTTAAATTAGGTAAGCAAACCTGTGTAAACCCACGGCGGTATCAGATGTTTGCTACCCGTTCTAAGTTTTTTTCTGTTTTTTAAGAAAATAGAATGGCGCTCAATAAATAACCCAAATTGCTCTAGCTCTCCCCAGAACTGGATGTGGAGTCTGGAAAGTATCGTTATAAAAGGGACAACTTTCAACGTGCCTCTTCATTAACGATAAATTTTTTTACAACATTTCAGCAACATTGAGTCACCCTGGGTCTCAACTGCTCAAACTGAAATTTTGGGGTTGCCTTGTTGTGACTTATCACGTGCAAAGTACGAGGTCACAACAAGAAGCCAGGTCTCCAAGTGAACCACCCTGTGAACAACCCATCCCATTATTATAATTTTCATAACACCAAGGTGTGTCCATCGCAGTCTGTTTAAGTAAGTAAAACCTAGAAGGTCTTAAACACTCAAATCGGACCAATGTAAATAATTTTCCTTGTCAAACAACGATAAGCGCATGTCTTGTATTGTTGCTACGATCGTACGTGTAAGTACAACAAAAGTTGTACCATCACGATACGATACTCTGTGCGTAACCAAAAGGGTTGTACCACAAAGGATCTCTTTTGCGGTAAGCTTAGATGAAATTCACATTCCATCAGCACGCCAGAATTTTTTTGTCCCTTAATTGTTGAAGTATAAAATCTTGGCCAGATCTTCAAATATGTTTTTGCCTTTGTGCAAGTCTTTAACGTACGCTAATATGGATTTATTATGCTACGGTATTGTTGTACTAAGTACATCAGTATGTCTCGCCGTCTGTATTGAATAGGTACCTTTATATGAACGTTAACCTTTGTTGCCATCATAGGTGGGAACCTTATAAAATCTGCCGTCATAGATGGGAATCTCAGAATATCTACTAAATGCGATACGGGGAGCCCGTTATAATTACTCTGTGGGTTTTTGTCAGAAATGTCATAAATACCTAGTCTTTTGCACCTCCCTTCAATACTGGGCAACCCAGTTGTAATTCGTTCATTGTTATCCGTGAAGACGTTACAAAACTTACTTGCAAATCTTTTGATTTTGCAATCTTGTACGCTATACGTGAAGACGTTATAATACTCACCATGAATCGTGCGAACGAAATAATATCAAACCTTTATGTGTGAACTACTCAATGTAGTCCACACCCCTTTTTTGTAATCATTAATATGCCCGTGGACTTCCTGTCACAAGAACCCAGGAACTATCTACTATCTCAAAAGGACTAATCATACGCTTCACTCATGATTATGGGGCATCGTGTCGTGGGAGTTAAGTTGATGGACACAAAAATACCTAACTCGTTGTCTGGGAGACGAACAAAGAAAATCCCCAGGTTTGTGAGATTTGAGCAAGGGTCTGTCATTTCTCGCAAACAAGTAGGAGAATAAAACGACCCCTAATCTTCTGCCCAATACACGTAGAGGATTAGACTTTTATGTCAGTGTATTCTTTTGTCCAACACTACCAAATATTATTGTAATGTGCCAGGATGACTGCTGTAGACCTTGTTTCACCTCCACCCAGAGGTCGAATTTCGGAAATAGCCGAGTCCCCAGCAGTTTTCTTCGTTCAAATGTTCCCAATTATCACCCTCCCCCTTCCTCGAAATTATCCGTGAATGGGGATATATGCGTTACGCACTTGGCGTTTCGTTTGTCAAATGGGACAATCTTCATACGCGGATCCTTTCAACTTCCTACTCCTTTCCCACTTTGTTATAACTAATCTTGTACGCAATGTTTTGTTTTTTCGAAAGTAGAAAAAATGCTACCGTATAGACGTGAGCATAGGTCATGGAAGACCAACTTCTTTCGAATGGGGAATTTTGTTATACGTACAATCCCTCAACCACGTATTCTTGGAAATGTATTTGGTAAAGAAAAAAAAACCAAAAGGGGTTACACAGAACCTGTCCTTGAATACGTACCTTTGTAACATGTATTAGGAATTAGCCACATTTAGTTAGCTCTCTCTCCGTCTCTCTCTCTACACGCCAAACAAATCCAACTTTTTCTCAACATGCACACTTGTTTCTCTCCAAACTTTTTTCATCATTGGTCTACTAGGCAGGTAAACTTCAAGAATTTTGTTCTAATAATAATTTTTGCCGGATTTTTAAAAAAAAACCAGCAGCTCTGCACCCTATCTACATCTGCGCCTCTTCATGCTGCCCTCGCTACCGTCACGGAGGTCCCTTGCCTTCAATCCCTGCGTACCAAAAGCACCCGACCGCATCTAACATAACCTAGTGTGAGTCGTGCGTGTAGTTGCGAATTGTATCACCACAAAGAACCGACACTCAAAACAAACCCGAGCACGCCAGCTCTAGGTTGGTTCCTGTTCCTGTTGCCCTTGTGCAAATGCTCTGCTGCCATTATGCAAATATTCCTGCTGCATAATACAAATGTTCCTGTTGCCCTTGTGCAAATGTCTCTGCTGCCATTATGCAAATATTCCTGCTGCATAATACAAATGTTCCTGTTGCCCTTGTGCAAATGTTCCTGCTGCCATTATGCAAATGTTCCTGCTGCATAATGCAAATGCTCTGCTGCCATTATGCAAATATTCCTGCTGCATAATACAAATGTTCCTGTTGCCCTTGTGCAAATGCTCTGCTGCCATTATGCAAATATTCCTGCTGCATAATACAAATGTTCCTGTTGCCCTTGTGCAAATGCTCTGCTGCCATTATGCAAATATTCCTGCTGCATAATACAAATGTTCCTGTTGCCCTTGTGCAAATGCTCTGCTGCCATTATGCAAATATTCCTGCTGCATAATACAAATGTTCCTGTTGCCCTTGTGCAAATGTTCTGCTGCCATTATGCAAATGTTCCTGCTGCATAATGCAAATGCCCTACTGCCATTGTGCTGATGCTCCTGTGCCCTTGCGCAAATAACAATACCAACGATTGTTCACAAAACAATCCCACTACATACAAAAACCAGTGTACCAACCACCAATTACGATTCCACTCTCCAATACTTCAATGGTTTCGTACTGGCTCACCCACAGGATCCGGAAGCAGTTACCCTTTCGACCTCTGTGACAGGTAGAACTCTCCACACCACCTAGAAGCCTCATCATGTGTTCTCTTCCTCGTAATTTCTTAAAGGCCCTAGTGTCCCTTGAGTGTAATCTCAAATGGGCCAGGTTACTGTGACAAAGTAACCTTGTAACTTCAGTGAAACGTTCAACCACCCCAGACATCCTACGCAAACCACGTTCGCAAACATTAGCTCACAGACCAATGATACAATTTTAGAGTTTTTTTTTCTATCACTGCATAACCCTTGTACCTTTCTTCAACAGATCCTTGTTCTTTGCAACTGTATTCATGTATGCCACTGCCTTTATATACATTTATTGACAATTCCTTGTTACACCATGTATCATCTCTTTTGTGTTCTGTTCATAACTATTCTCCAGCTAGGAATCTCTCTCTCTCTCTCTCTCCTCGTTTCTCTTAAATGTTTTTGGCACAAGTGCTGAAAAGGTAAGAGGATTTATTAGTCCTACAGCTCCATTGCCACGTCGCTTTTATTGCGGCGAGGGGGGAAGTGTTACGTTACAAATAGACCGCCAATATAGAGGCGCGCGCACTACCCCCTCCCGCGAGCGACAAACCGAGCTGTCGCTAGACCAACTCTCGAGCGGCAGCTCGCCAGTCTTCAGCAAGCGAGCTTCCCGGGCCCACGTTCCGCGCGAACATGTGCGACACAAGTTCAGTTTCGCCGGTTGTGCACTTCCGGTCCACGCATGGACGCTGCGGAGACTGAGAGAACAAGCGCGTAAAGCCGCTGTTGGCCCATAAACCAAACGTGAGTCAATTACCATGTTACCCTTTGTGTGCAATTAAATGTTTTAGCCCTAACCACGCGTGATAGAGAGCAGAGACGGACGTTCAAACTAACTTTCAGCTAGGATCGTTCCTTTTATGTATTATTGTGTCTCCTAGAATTGAATAAACTGTTTATGTGATAACCTACCGTGTTTTGCTTGACGAGAGAGGCCCTGGGGGAATGGAGAAGCGTGAAGTTCCGAACCACAAGCACTAGCCTTGAGGTTACGAGAAATCCTGCTTGCACCGAATCCTGAGCTAGTTTTTATTTGGGGCAGATACAGCAACTAATTTGTATTAAATATGTGGGAGCTTTCTCCAACCCTGCCGATAGCATCAGCACGCACGCTGACGCTAACACGCCTTCTGAATAAATTAGAAAAAGGCAATTACGGGTGGTTTTATTAACAAAAACAGCGCTTCAGAAGAAACGAAAACCTCAGAACCGATGACAAATTGAAAATAAAAGCGAAGATGGGAATGATTTGGGCCGTGCGTTTGTGGAATTTCATACTTCGTTTGGCAAATCTCGCACTTGGCCGAAGAAAGCAACTTATCTCGCTTGTTTTCTTTCTTGCATGATGAATTAACGGTGTAATCGATGTATTGTATCGGCGATCGATGTAATTATCCAAGTATCGTGGATCGTGGCAGTACCAAACAAGCGTACCTACTTATTTAGCTGCTTTGTAAAGCGGGCGTCATTCTGTTATTGAGTCAATTATAACTGATTAGTAGTAGATGGCCTGCGAGTATGAACAAATGAATCGGGAAAAATAATAATCAAGTTATTTTAGGCAGAGTTTTACTTTTAGAAAGGCGAAGAAAATTAAAATTTATGTACAAAAAAATATTGTTTATGATATATTGAAAAATGGATGAAAAAGGGGGGTTAGTTTTGCTGTTCGATTACCATCATTATTTTAGTCATTCATTGTCATAAGTTTCATTAATATTATAAGTATTTATGAATATATGTATAATATGACGGCCGGCGTGGTCCAGCGGTAAGGCCCTTGACTCGTAATCCGAAGGTCGTGGGATCGGATCCCGGCGTGGTAAATAAATTTTATTTGATTAATTTGTGTTTTTTCACAATGTATTCGTTTAAAATAAATAAATAGTATATTTGCGGCACGTTCCAGAGTGGAAGATACTATCAGTATAGCCCTGTTGTAAGACCACCATTCAGAATTGAAACGTTGCTTGAAATGGCTTTAGCCGTGTTTGGTGACCAGATCTGAATAGCCAGGTATTTCCCCACCTTCCTCTTCCCTACCCCCTTCTCCTCCCCACTACCTTCAGCCTCACAACAAACCCCAATTGGAAATGCAACAGTCTCACTGGCTATAGACGGGAGCAGTTGGGACTCTTGTGCGGTATTAAAAAAAACATACTCCTTAGATCAAGGGAGTTTATTTTTCTGGATAGTCGTGAATAATTACTAATTTTTGCGTAGATAAAAGCAAACGCGGCAAATAAGGTTTGTGAATTTTCTATTCAATTATTATTGTTGTGATCGTAATAAATGCAATGTTATTTGTGATTTAAAAACTTTTGTTGTGATGATTTATATGGAATCTCTAAAAAAATATTTAAAAAAGGCCCTATTGTTTATCCTTGAGGGAATCCTCATTTTACATCTGGTCTGGGGCACGAAGAAATATTATTCAGTGTAATTTTGTCAACGTGTTGCATGCAACTAATATTCAGTATGATACCTGTGTCAATTCTAGTTGTAAACATTAACATTTTCTGTGTCAGTGATTCATTCCGAAAGCCGTAATCTGCACGTTAACGTGACGTTATTTTACGAGCGAGAACCGAATCGATCTGAGCACAGACAGGCGCGTTGAATGTTTACCTCTGTCGAGTGGCTGTGAGTAGGTGATTCAGAAAGCCAGGTATCGGTCACTGCAGCTGCCATACAAATTATACCGTTTCTTGAACTTGACACTGATAAAAGGGAAATACAAAAACAGGCTTCTGGAGGCTCTAGCCGCCATTCTACTTAATTGGTCTGCTACTTCCGTTCTCTACTTATTCCTCTGTTGTCGCTAAGAAGATCTAACAGACCAGTATCATACTAAATTATTATTACTAGCTTCAACCGAGTTTCAACAGCTGTTTCACTCAACAGATATTTTTAGTTTCCAGTTTATTATACCTGGTTGCTTGTGAACGTGTGTGATTATGAATGTTATGACTTAACACGTCACATTTTTACAATAAAAATTACTCAACTCAAGATAGATCTGGGATTAATGTTATACACCTATTATAATATAGGTATCTATACAATATGCGTGTATCGTGACGAATCACGGGGTCAGAGTGGTGTGGTGGAGCCACTCTGTGTGCTCTGCGCCCATGGATATCAAGGCGCCAACTACATACCAAACGCACGATATAGTCACATTGAGTACTTGCCTTGTTTCCTCCGCTATGCATTCGGTAACGCTGTATGGCGCTCTTTCCACAGGCAACCGACACTTTATAAAAGTCTGATACACATTACACATACACTATGGTACGATAAAAAACACGATATGATTCGGTACGAGATGAAGCACGTTATCGATATATGAACCGTAAATATGCGCGTGCGATGCACATAATACGAACGCTAACTTTTTACACTGCCGATACGTTATTGTTGCGCCGGGCGGTAGATTTGACGTCATGTACTCATGTGCGCGTCCAACGACACATGGAACGCTAGTCGGCCCTCAGCAAGCAGAAAACACATCGACAACCATTGAGCGTTACGGCACATTCCGCCCACCAAAATACAGAAACTTGTATTTTTTTAAAATAAAATTGAACCTTAACCGAAGCGCAAAATGCCATGAAATGTTAAAGGAACGAAGAGAATACGAATAAGAACTAAACTAGATGATGATAAACTTAGAGGTAACTTAAAACTAAGACGGATCGCGATGTCGATTAGCCGCAACGTTGAATAAGTTGCAAACGACCCACACGGTTGATCTTCAGATCGGTATAACCCTCGTCTGGCACGGAAGTTAAGGGTTCCAAAGTCAAAAAATGACCTGGAGTTGATAAGCTCAAATCGTTGGGGTCTGAACTCAATGGGTAGAGAGGCCGAGAATTTAACGTGGCCTCAATCTGCACGAAAAGCGTAGTCAGTTCCCCGAAAGTCAACGTTTGGTTACCAATTAAGCGATAAGGATGAGTTTTGACCGATTTAACCTGAATCTCCCATACGCCACCGAAATGGGGACTAGATGGGGGATTGAAGCCGAAAACGATTTGTTCCGAATTTGAAGCAGTCTGCATGAACGAATTAAGCTGAGTTTTAGCTCCGACGAGATTCGTTCCGCAATCTGAGTGTATGATATTTACACGACCTCTCCTACCTACAATTCGACGTAGCGCTGCAATGAAAGATTCGGTAGACAAATCCGAAGCTACTTTAAGGTGTAGAGCCTTGGTAGTAAAACATACGAATAAGCAAAGATAAGCTTTGTCTATCTTAGCGCCGCGGTATTTACCAGTTTTGATGTGAAACGGACCACCGTAATCAAAGCCCACGATCGAGAATGGTTTAACTTGATTAATACGAGCAGCGGGTAGGTCACTCATGAAAGATTCTAGAGGGGCTGGATTTATGCGATAACATTGAATACACTTTGACAAGCAGTGGCGGATGGCGCGTTTGGGTGACAGAATCCAAAACTCTTGCGTCAGCAGATATTGCATCGTGTTAATACCTGGATGACAATATTCTTGATGGAGAGCGTCTACTGCCAAGGTAAGCATTCGCGATTCCTCCGGCAGTAGACAAAAGAACTCCGGACCTGTCACCTAAATTGGTGAGGACATTAATTTGAGGGTTGGAAACAGGGGCCTCACGGTCCGTAGACGTCATGGAGTGATGACCCCCTTCTTCAGAAGATAAGATTTCATCACGATGGAGGAGAGTGTGGTGTTTTTGTTTACATTTCCGACACTTAAATAAAGATTTACAATCCTTAAGAAAATGCGAAGAATGCAGACAATTAAAACACCAACGGTGTGCTTTGGCGAACTGGATGCGATCAGGAACTGATTTTAGCGCGAACGCCTTGCATTTGAAAATTGAACGTTCTTCCTCACAACAAGAGCACCTCGGATAATTAGTCGAGATCGAGGACCCGTTGGATTCAGGTCGCATCTTCGTTACATCGCAAAGAAACGATGAAGTATGTTTTTTGGGAGCCTGATCCGATTTACGCATGGGAGGTTTATACGTTGATCCTACACCGGGGTGTCTGTCAACATGATTGCGATCCGGAGACGAAAAATGTAAGTCTCGTACACGAGCTTCACACTGGTTATATAAAAACTCCTTGAGTTTTGAATATGATGGTAACTCGGTTGGAGACTGCAGTTGTTCGAATGCGCATCTTGTTAGTGAATCCAATTTTGACAGGATCAAGTAACACAGCACGAAGTCCCAATTATCTGTTGGGAGATCCAATTCTCTTAAGATTGTTAAATCTTCGTTAAATACGTCGAATACGCGGCGAAATTCATACGGATCGTTGGTCGGAAAATTTACATTGAGCATTTCCCGCCAACACGTAAATGCTAGTTCGCGCGCGTTACGGTAGCGCGCTACCAGTCTTTGATATGCATCCAAGTAATGAGCTCCTTGGACCGGGAACGTTCGAATTAAGCCCAGTGCCTCACCAGACACACTTGAAAACAAATACTGCATACGTTCGATGTTTGACAACGATTTGTTTTCATGAATCAAAGCATTGAACATATCGTAGAACTCGGGCCATTTCTTGATATCGCCAGAAAATATAGGAATGTTTATCTTTGGTAACTTGACGTTCGCGCACGCACTCGCGGCCTTGGATTCGCCAGATTGAGTAGTCAACTCCTGATAAATTTCAATAATTTGGTAGTACATCTCATCAAAAGATTCTCGAATCTTATCTTCATCTATTTCGTTAGAATCGTCTAAGTCCAGCATTTCTGCGTGTGCTGTCCCAAATTCCAGCACTATCCTATCAAGGGTCGTAAAGTGAGCTAACAGTAGATTGCACTTGGATGCATCGTGCAAAGCGATTTTCGCAATCTCATATGTTTTGATTAATCTATTATTCGCTAATGTCCGTTTCCGGCGCAATGCTTGCACCGTTGGGGCCATTTTGACAATAAACACGTTTGGAAACGCTTAAAATAAAGAAAAGGAATAACCTGCAAAACGTAAAGAAATAATAATTATAAGCTATTTTAATTTAGATGTGCGGTCAATGATTCACGTTTTTCGATATAATTCACATATAAATTAACAATTCATAGCATTTTACGCTTTGCATGGAACGAATTTAATACAAAGATGAACATCTAAATGTCCCTGGTTTCTTTTCGGCACCAATGTATCGTGACGAATCACGGGGTCAGAGTGGTGTGGTGGAGCCACTCTGTGTGCTCTGCGCCCATGGATATCAAGGCGCCAACTACATACCAAACGCACGATATAGTCACATTGAGTACTTGCCTTGTTTCCTCCGCTATGCATTCGGTAACGCTGTATGGCGCTCTTTCCACAGGCAACCGACACTTTATAAAAGTCTGATACACATTACACATACACTATGGTACGATAAAAAACACGATATGATTCGGTACGAGATGAAGCACGTTATCGATATATGAACCGTAAATATGCGCGTGCGATGCACATAATACGAACGCTAACTTTTTACACTGCCGATACGTTATTGTTGCGCCGGGCGGTAGATTTGACGTCATGTACTCATGTGCGCGTCCAACGACACATGGAACGCTAGTCGGCCCTCAGCAAGCAGAAAACACATCGACAACCATTGAGCGTTACGGCACAATGCGTATATATCTGGAAGCCTTTCTTTTGGGATACTATGCAGAAGGCTCTTTGGAGTTAACTTGGGTCTTGAAGAGAGATCTATCCATGTTGCAAGAGGAATGAAACACAAAAACAGTAGTATGTTCCCCTGCTTAGTTGTCTAGCACTAGAATAATTTTCCGAATTCCTCTGGCGACTTTTAGCGGAAGTGAATGAAATCCAACTGAAGGTCCAAAACTTTGATTTAGCAAATTCATGAAACGAAAGGTGACGGAAATACCTGAAGCCGGTCTCGCAGATTCTAATATGTTGTCCATGTTCTGGATATACGCATCCGACATGTGCTGGGCATTATTATATATAAATTTATCAATTGAATAAGCTCGTTATCCGATTTGGACTAAATTTATTTTGCGGTTTCATTGCATCGTTTCTACTTATTTTCTGTGAGCAATTATAAAAAAATATATCTCTTGAAGCTACAACCGTTATTTCCAACAATAAAACTTGTTCCGAAACACTAGAAAAAACTTTATAACGGTCCATTAATTAATTTATTAAAATGTGCAGATGAAAGCATGTAGGTAATTATGCAGTGCCGGATTTAACTATATTAACCTAGGAAGCTACTATGGCTAATGCAGTTAATTTTTACACGTTAGCTTTGGATTTCGTAATATAAAAAACCGTTCCATGCCAAGTGAGAATAAAGTCAACTCAACACCTCCTTGAAAAGTCATTAAAAGCTATGAAAAAAAATATTTTAAATTAGCCGATAACCCTAACCTAACGTAACCTATTTAACCAAATTTATATATATATATTTTTTTATCACTCTAAATGACTTATCTGAGATGGTTCTGAGTTGGTTTCATTCCGATTTGGCCGGTCACCATAAAAGACATCATCTGTAATATATATAGCTCTATCTAACTCCTACTGAGTTTTACGTGAGACCGCAGTTGTTCGGAAATGATAACAAAATCTGATGATTTTGTGGTGTTTTTGTATAAAATGGGTTTAATATGACACCAAATCACTAGAATACTTCGTACTTGAATGTGCTTGTTTAACTGAGAATATAAATGGGCATCAATGTTGTGAAAATATTATTCGCGGAGTCATTCACTATAAGAGACTTTGTCATATAAAAAAAACCACGAAATTTGTGTTTTTGCTACGTTGAAGCTATAAACTATAAGCACACGTATGTTTATAGTTTCTATTCTTACCAAAGGTAAATCCGACACTGTTGTAAAGTATAAATTATTCCTCATTTCTTTCATGCTTATTATTTATTTTAATTAGTTTGATGGACGATGTTACCAATTATTACGGTATTTCTTATCTCACAACACTCACTAAGATTTTTCTTTATCGTAACTATATTATATTGTTTCCAATCCAATACTCCTAATACAGTGTAACGCTTCTTTTATTTTTGTTTGTTTTCTTTTGGCTAGCCACCCCTCAAAGAGTATTGTGCATATTTTTGTAGCTCAACTCATCTTATTTTGGTGACCAAAATGGTTTGATATAATATATAATCAAAACTACATAAGCTTTGTTCTTTTTATTATTAAGCTAGCTATTAATCACGGCCACGCGTTGCTGCGACGTGAAATCGAAACACAACGCCATCTACTGGACCCAACCTAGATAACCAAGTGTTGTGTCGATAAATTAACTCACATCGCCTTTAAGGCTCTTGACTCGCATTCCGAAGGTCGCCGGATCGAATCCAGGCGTGGCAAATAAATTTTATTTGATTAATTTGTGTTATTTCACAATTTATTCATTTAAAATTATACATAGTATATTTGCGGCACGTTCCAGAGTGGAAGATTCTCTCAGTATCGCCCTGGTGTAATTGTATTGTGTAATAATTTAATTAACACCTATCAGAATTGAAACGTTGCTTGAAATGGATTTAGCCGTGTTTGGTGACCAGATCTGAATAGCCAGCTACTTCCCCACCTTCCTCTCTCCCCATCTCCTTCCCCTCCCCAATATTTTCAGCCTCACAACATACCCCAATTGGGGATGCCATAGTCTCACTGGCTCCAGACGAGAGCAGTTGGGACTCTTGTGCGGTATTCATATAAAAAAATATCTGTTAGAAACTTATCGAACTTACAAATAATTACAAAGCGTAGTCCTACAACAAACATTTAATGAATATTTAATTGCAAAAATAAATATTGAAGTTAATAATCGAGATATATACTATCCTATCTTTTAAGTTGGACTAAATTACATACAATAATTTTTCAAGCCAAATTTCATCCAAATCGGGTAGTTTCGGAGTTTATCTCGACCAAACGGTGACGCGAGATTTTTAAATATAAAGATTTGGCAAGAATTAAATTCGAATGAAGAATCAAATTTTGATGCAATAAGTTACTTCATAGTCAAATAGCAAAGGAACATACTGGTGAAAAGGTGTTCAATCTACTAGGTACCTACCGAAAAGCGTGATTAGGGCAAGAGCAAGGGGATAGCTACAGCATTCACATGGCGGTTATACCCTTGGAGGAGGAAGGAAAAGGAGAAAGGGGGTGGAAATTTTATCAAAAAGTATTTTGGTACATCTATCTACTGACCACAACTTATTATTTCCATCACATTGATAAAAGGGATGGTGCAAATAATATTGTTGAATTTTCCAGAAATATAGTTTACGAGGGCTATTCTCTATTTTCCTACGCAACACTGGGGCCAATTGAGGGAAGGATCGAACCCCTAAATCCCCCTCCCTTATCTTGTGTTAGGGTAAAAAAGCTATTAAAGAAAGAAAAATGTTGAGATGTACTAGGTTTTAGAACCAAGCGGACAGAAGTTGAAAAAGCTTGCAAATCATATCTACCTAGAGTTTTATGGATGACTAGCTGGTTTCCGGCATGCGTTGCAATGACATATTCAAAGAAATAAATTGTTTCTCCCTGCATGTCCTTTCCCGTGCGTCCCCGTTCCCCTACCGCGTCCCCTTCCTCTTCCGCGTTCCCCTTCCACCTTCTCCACCTTCCCTCTCCACTCTTCCCGCTCCCCCGTCCCACCAACCTAGCGTTCCATATATATTGAGTCCAATACATTCAGTTTTCAAATAGCTCGCGTGCCACCTATTATATTAATTCAAATTTTCATTTTTCATAGAAAACAAATATTAATTTTTGTATATTACAAGAACAATCAATCTGATTTGGTACCTAACATAGGTACCTTTTTAAAATATCTATAATTCTTAATTCGATTCAAATCGTTATGCAAGTACTTCAAATTAATTAATTAATAAAGAGTTTTAAAAATTGAATTTTGACTTACAATCATTATTTTGCAAATTGTCATTCTCATTTTTGACAGTTTCGCAAGAATTTTTGTGATGATTAAAACACTTTCAGATGTATTGTCATGTGGTTGTAATAATCCAGAAACCTTCGCAGGGGCTTAAAGAAGTTTTATTTTGAAGGTTTCAAACATTTCTTATGCTTAATATAGCAATACATAGACATCTCACTAATCCCAAACATATTTTGATTTTTATATATTTAGATATTGAAGAGTGGTAAAGTGTTGTTGCAAGGTAACGGTACTACTACTGTATGTACCACCATCTGTTCTGAATCAGAGATTCCGATGAAACGAGGGAGAGGAGGAAGATGCGCACTGATAAGCTAACAAATTACCTGCGCGTTATTGCTCCAAGTAAGTTGGAATCAATTCCACCTTCTGGCGATTCCAGCGGTGGCTAATATCATTCATTAACGGCCCTTCACACTGGCATTCAAATTCTTATAAAATTATTACCAATTCTTTAATTCATGCCACTGGAGCGACTGCACAATTTAAAACTTTTTTCTCCGATTGCTCGACATTTTTTGGTGATAATTTTGAATATTTTCCGCCCAAATAAAAAAAATCATATCTCCTAATTTTAATATGGAAACATACAAACTGATTTAGTTATATATAGCCAATGAATTCACATATTTTTTGTCGATTATCACTTGTTCGTAGGATTTATAAAAAAAATATTATAAAATCGTTAACTTCTACTTAATTACTTACAAATAAGGGAAAATTTTCCAAAATTGGCAGCAAAGCAATCCAAAGTATTTTAAATAGTGCCATATTGTGGCAAAAAGCGCTTGGATAAGCGCAGTGGATAAACGCGTTCATACATTTCTGATGAAAAAATACATTTTTTTTACTTTAGGCTTAAGTAATTATCATTATTATTAACTTATTTCTACTCAATGGAAACGATGTGAAAAACTTTAATTAACCCAAAGCATTTTTTTTAAAATTCGTTATGTAAACCGATTCGCAGTAATCTAAAATGCCGATTTAGCGTTAAAGCCCGCTAGTAAGCGTTCAAAAATAGTTAACATAATAATAATATATAAACACGAATGTCAGAGGGAGCGCGCTAATATAAAAAAAAAACAATTATTATTAAGCGAAAATAGTGAAACTATTTATGAAACTATTTTACATTATACCTACCTACCTCTCTCATTCAAAATTTAGGCTTATTAGATTTGTCAAAGGAACTGTATAAAAAATGCAAAAATCAGTCATATTAAATACATGTAGATTACGAAAGATTTTTTAAATATTTATATTGAGGGATCAGTAGGATTTATCGGTCCAGTTAGGAGTTCTATCGAGCTGAACCCTCTGATATGAAAATATCTAGAGTCGGTGAATTATTTTCCATTTGATCTCTGGTAGGTGTCATGTTGTTCTTGTATTGTTTTGTATTTATTATACTTATACAGTGCAATTGCATAGATTGACTAGATAGATGATCATTTGTGGAAAAATGTGTGGAAGGGTTAAGTTTTTCCTGTGGGGAAGATTTAACCCGGATATAAAGTCAAAAGAACAAAATTAAAACAAAACGCGGTTAAAAACAGAGCAAAAATCTCTCAACAAATGCTTAAATTGCATAAAGACACTGAGATTGTTTTCGTAGCTGTAACATGTTAAATAAGAGAACAAAATTAATAATTTTGGGAGCATATTTAGAGGGAGGGAATTTTATATAATTACCGTTTCAGCTCTACAAATGTACAGATATTATCTTCAAATATAACATATATTTTTTAAAGAACTTAAAATCTGAAAGTGTTAAAGAGAAATATGTTGAGCGATAACAGTTTGTAAAGCCATCAAAAAATAATCCAAAGGGTTGGACGTTGAGTTGGCAGGCGGATGCATATAATGTTTCTAATCTTAAAGCGAGTACCTACGATGTAGTTTGTAAGTACCTCCTTACTTTTCAAAACGATTTACGTAATATGCATGTAGATTGTAGAGGAAATACCTCTCTTTTTCATGGGGTTTCCTTTCAGTTTCACTTTGTTCATAAACTTTATGACTATTATCTATTTTTAGACTTTTATGATTTCTCACAATATGAAATCAAATGCTATTGATGCGCTTTCTCCAGCCTGTAGACATTTGCTTTGAACTGAAATGGTTACTGTGAATAACTAACTGTAAGTATTGAACGTTATTCGATTCTATAAGCTCGTCATCGAATAAGTCGATGAATAGGGGAAAGTGAAGGCATCAATAATAATATTATCAAGACAGTTGTGAAGTCTGGTGAAATAGACAAGTCGGAATTCATTTGCAGTTAGCAGAGTTAAAAATGGTTCGAGAAGAATTGTCGGTGTTCTGCGAAAGAGCAATAAGAAACGTCTTTGCTATTTTCACTCAAGAATGAGGTACTTAATACTGTTCCGTAAACAAGAAACATACCATTTCACATCTCTACAAACTCCTTATGCATAATTTTCTGTAAATAAGTCAAAAACACAAAGCGTTAGCAGAATGCCGCTAAAATAATTTTGTGTTTATTTGTTGGCTGTTTTGTGTTTGTCTAACTAATATTTATTTAATTATTAATCTTTATTTAAGAAATACCGATGATAAGTTAAAATTACATAAACAAGAATTTCTTTCACCGAATCCAAAAGCTGCCAAAACGATGTTATTTTACGTTATCGATTCTTGATTATTGTAGTAACATGAAGCTCAATTCCTGTTGGAACAACTTATATTTTTAAATTCAATTAAATACAAAGTAGTATTTTTGATCCAAAGTTTTGTCGCATTATTTTTATTTTTTATGTGAATGCCACACAAGAGTCCCAATTGCTCCCTTCTGGAAGGTGGGGAATTACCTGGCTATTAAGATCTGGTCACTAAGCACGGCTAAAGCCAATCAAGCAGCGTTTCAATTCTGAACGGTGGTTTCACAGCATCTTGCACTCTGGAACATGCCGCAAATATGCTATTAATTATTTTTTTAAATAAATTATTTGTGAAATTTCACAAATCAGTCAAATCAAATTTATTTGAGCATGCCGAGTTTTGGACCCGCGACCTTCGGATTGCTGGTCGAGAGCCTTACCCCTCGATTGTGGAGGCCGTCACCAACGTTGTAGATACACCATAATTAACTGCGTGATACCATAATAATAATACTTAAGGATACATTGGGAAGAGTCGAGTAAATAAAAGAAAACTGAAAACAGAACAAAGAGCAAAAATTGAAGAATTAAATAAGTTTTTACAAAACAAAAAATTTCAAAAGAATAAAAAAAAAAGAATTGTAAATAAAGAATAGTAAATAAGAATAACCTAAAATTAGGTTTATATCTACTGAGTAAGATATCAATGAAATCGTAGAACTTAATTACGTTGAACTAATTCTGAAAAAAAAAAACATCCAGTATAATTGACCTGATTGACTTTGAACGTTGACCGAAATCGTGAGAGTAATACCTGAATGCAAAAAACGCTCTGTAATTTACCAAACAGAAAAGATTCTTTGTATTGCGGTGGATGATAATTCTCAAATAAACAATTCAAAGTAAAACGTTAACGAATCAAGCGTTCTATGGGTCATCAACACTGAACAGAAAATCGCTAGAAGTATCTCTAACGATTTCAAAGAAAACTGATGGCCAATTTATATTATAAGTCTTTCCACTCCTCCCCAAATAAATTTGATTGTCGGAAAAGAATTTTACCATATTTGTCCAGTTTTTGACATTATTATATTTATTTTTATTAGTTACAATGACGTCGTTTGTACATGATGTGGGTATTAGGCATAATATAAGTTCAAATTCAATTTTTTTCACAGTATTCTTCACTGAGGTTTTCTGTTCTGAGACAACCTATAATTTTTAGTTCAGTAGTTTTTGTAGTTTTTTGTAGTTAGTTTTGCAGTTCAGATTGCCTTTACATCGTATTATGTTAGTTGATTTTAACTTTGTTCTCTCAGCCATGTTTTTACTTTCTTTAAATATATTCATTTCCGTTATTTTTTTTGTTTGTTTTGGTAGAACAATGTATAACTTCGTTTCTAGAATATAATATTTCTCTTTCCAAAAGATGTGTTCAAACTGGGAGTAACCAGTACATGTTGGCTTATTGCCTTGGTTGAAAATTTATGTTGGCAGTGGAGTATTCAGATATGTTTTTTTAGATTAAATGATATGTTTTTAATAAAGTTTCTGTACATTGTAGATGTTTTAAAATAATTCTTCCGTCGGAGTTCTAATCGGAACTTTCAGTATTGTCTTTAGTACTCCTTTTTGGGCTATGTTGAGCCGCTCTGTGTGAGTGCTCAAGGCAGACCCATCCAGTTATCCCGTACTCTATTTGTGGTTGACACAAAGTGTAGTATACTTTTTATTGTCGTTTATGTTGAGGATATTACGGATGTTTCTAAAGAAGTATGTGTACCTAGAGAGTTTTTTTTTGTCTTTGACCAACTACAGTTAGACAATACAGGATATTCTCGCAAAATTTGAGGTTATTGACGATTTTTTACCAGTTTTATGATTGGGTTAACCGAAGTAAGACAAAATTACTTCGGGCACAGAGTACATTTCTATTGGATCGCCTCTTCAGTGGTCATCAATAGTGCAATAAATGGCCTCGTATTGATTTTCGGTCCGTCGCTCGTCGCGTCTTTAATTCAGTATTCAATATTGGAGAGTGCTTTCGTTTTTTTATGATCCCGCTCTGAGACGTGATGATTGCCACAATTAAATTTCATTTCAATGCCTCGGAAACACTTTCTCAATGGCTCTACGATTCCTTTTTGGGGTTACGGAGTTTTGACAGCGGTGTCCAAACGACAAACGATGTCGAATTAGTCGATTTAGTTCGCAAGTCGAAGCACGTAGTGACTCTTCATGCATAACACGCGCTTTATTTGCATAAGTTTGTGTGGATGATTTCTAAGGTTTGTTTTCACGAACTAAAAAGAAAAGTTATTGAAAATGATTTGTAAATTAGGTTAAGGTTATGAATTTTATGAAGCTTTTAAAAGAAAACCAGTTTAACAGTGGCACGGCATGATTCCTAATTCTGTGGTAAAATGCCTTTTCGCTTCCCTCTCAGAAATGTTTTTGTAGTTTACTCGATACTTTTAGTTTATTCTGACCTACCGTTTATTTAAAGGAGGGTTCAGTTAAATCGACATATGCACGTCTACCCACACGATTAGTATGCATGTAAAGTTTGCTACTAATTCATTCGGTGAACCAGCAACTGTGCGGTGGTTGGTCGTTGTGAGAGACGTACCCTAATTTGAAATCTGGGTACCATCTTGACGAGCTGAAGGCAAACCAAGTGACCATATTTTTGGCAGCAGGAGAGTTCAAGAATGCTTTGACAATGACAATGCAATGACATCAGTCTTACATTGACCACCGAAGAGCGCACATTGAAATAACCAGACCATGCGCAGAAAAGTAATTTTCGCTAAAGTAAGGAAAGAGTTTACAGCGTTTTAATTGTGTCAACCAGTCTCTCCCGATCCCTCACCCCATGAACCCAGGCACCCTGGTAAGTCACCAAACGTAGCGAACCACTTTGGGTGACCTATGGCAGCGGTGTTGGTTATCAAATAAATGGTTTTCTGGCGGTACCCATACCCGCCTCCAAAACTGTTACGGGAAAGAAATATGTATAAATTATAATAAATATTATAGTAATATTAGATATGATAGAGACAAAATGCGTTCTGGGTTCTATCGAATATCGTAAATGTAAGTGAATAAAAGTGTAGATTGCACTGGTTTATTAAAACCGACTCTATTGTTATAAGTATTACTTTGACCTTTTTATAAATGTTTTAAAATTCCTCTGTTTATTAGACTGACCATGGTAATTTTCGTGGTTTATGAACATTTAGTCAGGGCTGCCACAATACGAACATTTTAATAATATTATTTGTATAATTTGTATAGTGCCGTTTTTTGTGAAAAATGCATTGGCGTTTAATGCATTATAATAAAAAAAATAATTATTAACTAAATGCCGCCTTCTCGCTCTTTGTTAACATACTCAACTCAAGTGTCGATCTTTCGGACGATCGACATACAGCATTTGTTGAAGTTTGGGTGTTAAAACAAAGTTACTATACTAATATGTTATTTTTATCATGTCACCACACACGATTGCTTTCCATGAACATTTATACTAAAACAGTGAGGAGAGAAAAGCATTAACCACATACTATTAGCTGTTAATTGTCACTACGCAACAGTTAGAAAACCAAGCTAACGAGGTTATTGCGATTAACTAAATTAGTATGATTACGTATAATAAACAATTATTAATTTATCATTCTCACTAGCGAAACTCGGGAAAATAATTAAAAGTTTCTCTACCTTTGTCACAATATAACACAAATTTAATAAATAGATTCACAAATTTCACGATGTTCAGTGTCCATAAAAAACACCTTACCTTACATAAGGTTTTGTCTCGCGTAATACCACACACCGACGACGTGAAATACGTAATTATTTTTGGCATAAATTAAAATATCCATTGTCATATTTAATTAATTTACAAATAAGTCTTTAAAATTCAACTAATTGTTGTGAAGACGGCAGAAAGTAAACTGTATGACCACTTTTACTGAATTGAATTATGTTTTTGTACAAATTCGAAGTCGGGGATAGCAGAGAGAATTTTAATATGAATTGTTACACACATAACTTTCTTAATTTGCATAAACGTAAGTGAATACTTAACCTAGCTGAGATATCAAAACAAATCGGCATTTCTCTATCTGGAGACTTTGAGAGACATTTCAATGGGAATTATTGTTATTGTATTGGTTTGTGCTAACAATAGATCGAAGATTAGTTGGTGGTATTACAGGTCATCTATTGTTTGTTAGTTTGAGAGAATTTAGATATCAATGCATTCATAATATGATATCTTTATTTGTGTTGACAATATTGATGTCTCCTGACCTCAACATCAACCAATGATGATGGTCTATCAGACGAATTTCTTTTCTGGTTACCACAATCAACAATGCATTGAACAGCTTTGTTTAAGATCTTTTTTAAATGATATAATTGCACATCATAATATGTCTTACTGCTGTGGATACCATATTTAACGTATTTATGATAGAGGAAAGGTGCGCATGGGATAGATAGACGTAGAGAGGAAGATTAAAAAGTACCAGGTAACGGGGTATTAACACTGGTTCTTTTATTGTGAAAATAATTTATGATTTATTTTGTTTTCTTGATGACGAATACATTTTATATAACGATTTAAAATGCGCCAATTTTGATCTGCGACCAAAACCATTATTCCTTAAGGCACCAGACCATTGTAAAAAGAATTTTGTCATTTTTTTAAATTTCATATTCTGTAAGATGCACTCATAAGAAAGAATGCTCTCACCAAATGTTTTAAAGAAATTCGACGGAGATGCAGCATTTTGTGTGAAACCGTTTGAAACAGTTTGTGTGTTGAATTATCTTTCAGCAAAACTTTGAAGGTTTTTCTCGAAACTACTTTTTTCAACCTATAATGTACATCCGATGGAAAGATTCAAAGATTAATAATAAAATAAAAGTGGTTAGTAAAATTAAATTCTTCAGTGAATGGTGAGCATTATTGCGCAAAAATCAATCATTTTAAATACACGTAGGACCACGAAAGATTTTTTTAAATATTCATATTGAGGGATCAGTAGGATTTATCGGTCCAGTTAGGAGCTCTATCGAACCGAACTCTCTGATATGAAAATATCTTGAGTCGGTGAATTATTTTCCCATTAGGTCTCTGGTAGGTTGACATGTTGTTCTTGTATTGTTTTGTATTTATTATACTTATATAGTACACTTTGGTATTGAGGATTTCAAATGACAGACGCAAATTCGAGATGAGATAGATAATGGTTCATGGGTAAAGGGTTTTTTGATTGGTTTTGAGGTGCGTAGAATGAAGTCCATTTGTTTGGATACCCTATGGTATCTATTTTTGGGCCTTTGGAGAGTTTATTTTCAACACACCTCCCGGTGGTGCGCTGCTGTCAAGCGAAGCGGATCCCATCTCACCTTGCCTGCACTTGATGCACTACAATGCGCACAACTCGTAGCGCACTGCACATCGAGTACCACGGTACGAGGTAAAGTGCAGGTGCAGATCGCATAGCGCACACTACTTGCTCATGCA
Source organism: Glyphotaelius pellucidus (assembly GCA_936435175.1). Taxonomy (NCBI): domain Eukaryota; kingdom Metazoa; phylum Arthropoda; class Insecta; order Trichoptera; family Limnephilidae; genus Glyphotaelius; species Glyphotaelius pellucidus. The sequence continues at coordinate 5,948,791 of OW386553.1, read as the reverse complement.
CGCCGCTGTTGCATTCGAACAAATAACGAGCAAAACACGCGCGGCTTTCTCCTTTATTATCAATACTATGTTCGTCTTCTCTTATCTATTACTGAACCTGATTCTGTACAACTCGAAGTTTTGGTTTAAAATATCATACTAAGTATGAAATTGTTCACTATTTTTCAACGGTGACTGGTAGGTACCTACATTTAAAAGAAAATTTTTTGTTAATTTTTTTGTAATTTAAAGACAAATAAATATTAAAAAAAAGAATGTGAAAAGTCGGATTTTCAATTTCCTTAGAAATATCAAATATCATTACGTATCTTCGGGGTTTGCTAAATTGCTAATTATTTAATTATTTAATTTTATCTTCCCTCTCCGCGAACCCCACCTCCCTCGTTCCCCTTCACCACGCCTTTCCTCCCTGCCGCTAAATTATATGAAATACACACATTTTCTTTTATGTAAATTTCATAACGCCAAAGCTTACCATTATATATAGCCCATATGTTATTCTGATGTATGAGCTATATTATTGTAAAGTTTCATTAAAATCCATTCAGTAGTTTTTGCGTGAAAGAGTAACAAACATGCTAAACTTTTGCATTTATAATATTAGTAGGATTGACATTTCGGGAACCGAAATTATTGAAGTTTTAAAAAGTGTTTATTTAAATATAATGTCTTACAAATCATTGACCAGGTTACTTAATATTAGTTTGTGTACTTAAAATTTAATGTTAAATCTGTGATTATTAACTATAGGCATGATACAGAAGTCACAAAATTTAATAATCTTCACGTCGTTAATATGTACGCCAAATTTTAAGTGAATATCGCGCAGAATTGATGTGTTTACAAATTTTACGATTTTTCGTAATTTTTATTATGAATCCAAAAATAATGGGACAAACGGTTAGGGTCCGATAAAAAGCGTTAAAAAAGAAGAAGGGGGGATTTGTACATAGGAATGTTAGGGGGAGCGCACTAGTATTAAAAACAATAATATTTTAGCAAAAATTGTGAAAATGTTTAATAAAACACGACTCATTTGAAGTAGAGCAAAAATCTCGTGGGAAATGTCTTAAATAACATTTAAAGATACTGCGATTTTTTTCCTACATATAACTTGTAAAATAACAGAAAAAACGTTTATGATAATTTTCGGGGCGTATTTTGCGATTTTTTTCTATAATGAATTTCATATAATGACGGTTTCGGCGTAGCGATTTTTTTTGTATATGAGCTCCACACAGGTGGCCTTGAGGAAAATAATTTCCCTCAGGGCCTACGTCATCTTTGGGGATGCTGTGTAGAGGTTTTTTTTTAGGAAAATGAGGATAGGAGAGTTCTGGGAAGGGAAAGGGTTTAAGGGGTGGGTACGAATCTGGGGTTCAGTGTGTCCTGGTCATCCGCCTCCAAGACCTAGACAAACCTCACCCCGTGAACCCGGGCACCCCTGCTAAATCATCAAACATAGCGAACCGCTTGGGGTGACTGGCGAATGTATGGATATCATCTTAAAAAGTAACAAATATTTTTTTAGAAATTTAAAAACTTAAAGTATTCAGGAGAAATATGTTAAAAAACGTTAGAAATTCGGAATGCCGCGGCTAGAGTATAGGTACTTTCAATGACTCTTTGACAGTATATGCAGTTTATATTTCAACGTATTAAAATTCGGAAGCATGATTTTATGAAAGAGGGCGCGAAATTTCCAAACCGAAAGCTCAAAATTTCCTGAGCGCTCAAGGCTGAAATCGATTACAGTATAGCGGAACGCTCCAGTGGAAACTTATTATGTATTTCTGGCTTAAAACAATAAACATGCAAAAAAATTAAATTCCGTTACTCAGTGGCGTTCGCAAGGACATGACTTTCGGAACCGGAAGTGTAGACATGTGCAATGTGGTTCCATGACAACTGAGAATAAAGTCAACTAAACACCTCTTTGAAAAGTCATTAAAAGCTTTGAAAAAAATAATTTTAAATTAGCCGATAACCCTAACCTAACGTAACCTATTTAACCAATTTTTTAATCACTCTAAATGACTTATCTGAGATGGTTCTGAGTTTGTTTCATTCCGAGTTGTCCGGTCACCATGAAATGTACACCAATACTTACAACTGAGAAGAAAGTCCTAAGTTTCTATTCATATAAAATGGGTGTGAAAGTTAACAGTAAAATAAAATATTATTAATTATTTACAGTTTGTTAGCAGGAACAACTTTACTAATATTTATTATACTTTATAATATAAGCGTTATTCAAATCTATGTCGGTGTAATCACCAGACTGTGTTTACCTGTCATTGACTCGATAACGGCTTCACATGTTTTGTATTTGTGCTGACCGACTGGTCGGGTGAGTTTTTTTCACAGCCACGTGAGAATAAGTCAATAAAACAGAATAATGTCGTCCATCGAGTTATCTCTGGACGCGTTTACCTTTTAGTAACAAGAGAGTTCAATAGACACACCTAATGTACCCACCCAAGGCCCAGTCTGCAGTATTGATATGGGAGTGGTTAGTAATGAATCCGGATGTCTTATATGTGTACGCAAGAACCTATAAAGATGTAGTTTAAGTTCTAACGCAACTTAAAATACAAATCTATGTTTAAGAAACAGTTTCAACAACACCTTCCTATAAAATGCCACAAAACTGAAAGCCAAGATGACGGTTCTTCTTCGAACACAATTTCTAACATGGCGGATTGAATTTGCTATACAAGTTTAAGATCTGTTAAAGTAGCCAAATAAAAAAAGATCAGAGGGTGCAATTCACACGCGGCAGAAGTGAAACCTTCAAAAAACAAAAGCGGACAAGAGTGGGAAGATTACGAAGCACCGCACAAAGAGGAGACCGATTATACTCTCTCTTGCTCTCGCAGGCTAAATCCTATAGATGTGTGTTTGTATCTTTTTGGTGTCATTATTTTTGTTTCATCGAGTTTCAAATCTCATCGTTGCTAAAGAAGTTTTCACTTCAAAAAAATAAAATTTCGTGGTACAATGCGTGTTGAATTTCCTCATCATTTAGCCAACGTTTCGTAGAGTGGATGTGTACGTTGTGGTGAAAAGAATGATACTTAAAATGGCAAGCTTTTTACTCAAATTACTACCTGCCCTGATGATGGATACTGCAAGGTTGCTTGAAACTTTGGCTAGAGGAAGCGCGATTCGCCATAATTCCCCAAAACTCAATCACGATAGCAGTTTTGGTCGTAAAAATCAATGTTCGTTTGTACAAAGATTTCGAAACTTAGTCCAAATGTATAATGGCTAACATTGCGAACAAGATGTCCATGTTTCTACCGCTAGGGGCGCTGTCAGCGTTCAGGCACTTGATTTTGAGATAAAACGGAGCAAAATATTAATAATTTGCAAGAATTAGACACCCACAAATAAATTTAATACCATATTTATTTAAAAGTGGACCATGTTTAGTTAGATGTGGTTATTCCATAAAAAAAGAGATCTCGCCAAAAGATCGGAGTCGGATTTTTCTTAGAAATAATTTTAAGATTGCAAAAATTTACACTATGTAATGTTCGCTGGGTTGTATCTAATTTACGAAACTTTAGAATAAATTGAAATTAAAAATACTAACAAGCATGCATACCAATGCACTATCTGCTGTTGAAATATAATAATGAAAGCGAACTCAATTTGAAGGTAATGATAAAAAATAAAAACTTTACGGAGGAATGTGGAAAATTTGTAAATAACATCCGACGAATGAATTTTTTTTATCCCCTTATATAATTATATCACACCCAGGTTTTGTTCCATCTCTCGACCACAAATAACTCTACTAACCAACTGTTTTAACATTTCATTTGTAATTTTTTAACTAATTGTTAACTATTAAAAAATTTTATCTCTCGTGCTAATAGATCACGACTACATTGTTGAGATTGTTAGTATGTACTTACATAAACAATTGTGAAGCGACTGTTTAATCAATTCTCATCACTCAACACTATTTGGAGTAATGTGATTATTGTTATAAATTGTTGCAATTTCCCTCTCGTAAAATAAGTGTTAATTAATAACAGTGCTAATTACTTAATTTCGTTATAACTTGGCAAGTGCAGAAATTACTTAAGAATGTGGGTAAAACGTATCAAAATCACAAAATAATTTGGGCCATAATAACAGTCATCATAATTGTTTTGTAATTGGTGACTAGAAACGTACGTGAAAAATGGTAGTATCTTAAATTTTTTTTTGTTGGAATTGCATTTCAAAAATAATGGATTATTTCTTTACAAACTTGGTGGTAATGTCCCTCGCTTGGTTTTATTCTGAAAATGTTTTCTTTAGGGGTCGGAATCGTGCCTCTCTGATTCTGAATCTTCCAGACTATTTCTTCCACCACTTACACGCTATGAATATTTTCTTTTGATTCTCTTTTCTCCTTCCCTTCCCTCTACATGTAATCACACCATTTATTACACTTCACATCGACCTTGCATTCTTTTCGGATCTCCTCATTTGCATATAGTTTACCACCCATAGGGATCTCATTTAAAATTCAAATGTTTGTTAATTCAAGATATTCATGATAGTTGATTATGATATGAATGTTGTACAAGGTATGTTGTATAGAATGTTGTTGTAAAAGTTTTAATCGTAGTTCTAATATCATCAAAATACGAAATCGAAAATACATCTCTGTTAACCAGACTAAAATCACTTTTCGGTTTCTAATTGCTCGATTCACTTGTTTTAACCTTTATTATTTTATATTCGGCTTTGCGAAGTAATCGGATGTTGTAAGCTCGTTATATGCACTGAATAGACATCACACCCAAAAAATGCCTTCGATGTAGGTTTAAATGGTGTCACCACTGACTTAGTACCTTTTGGTTCTAGTGTAGCCCATTTTGTACGCCTTGTCTCTCTTATACTGTATGACTTCGTGTATCGCCATTTCGTTTGAACGAATTAAAAATTGCGTAAGGTTGATTAGGGGCCATCCATAAATTACGTCACGCCTTAAAGGGGGGGGGGTGTAGATTCGTGTGAAATTGTGTGACAAGGGGTATGGGGGAGGGGGTCATCAGTTCTGTGACGTCACTTGTAAAATCTGAATTTTGATTATTTTTAGATGTAAAATTGCAAAATATGTAACGTCACACTAGGAGGGAGGGGGTCTCACAAATGTGATGATGTGTGACTGTGACGGGTCGAGGGGGGGGGGGGGGGGGGGTAAAAAAATCATGAAATTTGTGTGACGTAATTTATGGACGGCCCCTTAAACAAATTTCTGTATTCGAATTTGAAGCAAAAAATGATCAGACTTTTCGATCGCATTTATTTAATTTTTGATTATTTGGGATTTTTATCAGACACGAAAACATAGAAGTCGATAGGAAAATGTATTTATGTTATGATAGCACATCTGCACGTTCAATAATTTTCATATTTATTCGTTAGATTTTCGATGGAGTCGTAGAATTCATATTGTTCGTCATATTTTTACCAAAATTTGGCAGCTGGTGCGGAGAGTGAGCCGTTAAAAAACTCTCCACCGCGTGTGCTAAGCATAGAGCCTAAATTGTGCGTGATTATCGATACGATACGCGGGCCTTTTCGATCTATAAAACGATGTTTTCTACCGGATTCGGTTCAAGAGATACCTACGAGTACATGTAGCTGGCTGTGCCTAGTGACTGGCACACATGCGCTCTAACAGAAGTGAACTGGATGTCAAAAAAGCCCAGAATATTTTTTTTTTATTAAAGATTCACAAATATTAATTACCGGGCTACGAATAACCTCAATTTTTTTTTAAATTTCTACTATCACTATTAGAAGTGGAAAATGTTGCTTTTGCAATGATGGAGGTCTTACTTTGTAAGAGTTGTATTTCACCTAGTAGTAATGAAAGTATCTAAATTGAAAGTAGCTTGAATAACAATCCTGATAGTGATGTTAATCCGGGGCAAATGCGCATGTTTTGCTCGTTACAACCGAACAAACGAATTGAACGCTATGCCTGGGTGGGACACAGACATATCATTTGTCAAACCAACAGAGAAATGGATGTAATGATAATTTATTTATGTAGTCATGAGAGAACAAGAACGATTCGCTAAACGATGAAACATTTTAATACAAATTAAAGTTAGTAGGTTTGCCGTAACTTTAATTACAAATTAAAGTTACGGCAAACCTACGATAAACGCCCTTTTGGAGTTTTAATGATCACCATTAAAGGCTGATTCTCAACCCACTTTAATACAACTGTGAACAGCTGTAATTATAACGGTTTTGCTGTTATATTTGAAAGAAATCAAAATGGCGGCAAACATCGATTTGATAGATTACATTCAACTTTATTAAAAAATTTCCATTACCTTCAGATAAAATTGAGGAACATATTGGTAGCCAGCGAAAGTGTTTTTGTAATAATTTTATACCTTCTTCAATATATAACGTTATTACTTAATAATACACCAGATTCCATTTCGTTAGTCCGCCCCTGCAGGCGTGAAGCCGCGCGGAGCGACACTGTGTTATTTACCGCGATGCTAGCTATCTGGACCACGGTTTTCATCTCATCTTGAATTCTTTATTGGAAATGGAGGATTGAGCGATCGTATTGTAGAACCAATATACCAAACATTTCCTATAAGAAAAACTTGTGAACGGTATGAACAGATTCCTATTCCCAATGATAAAATAAGTAGAAAGAATGACGAGATGAAGGCAGTTTAAATTATGGGATTTGTATTGGGAGAGGTAATTTCATAACGTATTAACGATAACGTTTCCTAGCAAAGGCAGATTCGACGTATTCGTGCAGTACCGTGGTAGTTGGTATTCAAGCGATTGATTGCTGCAAAACAATACATTTTGTCTACACAACGTACATACACAAGAGAGAAATCGGCAAAGGAATTGCTTCGTTGAAATAGCAAAAAAAGGAAATCTTTAGAAAATTTGTATTTTCTTCATGGACGTTGGTAATGTGTGAAAAATCACCCGCTGTAATAATATATTTAGAAAAAACCTACAATTTCAATTTTTGGGGGAAGCAAGTGGGGGAGGAGTGGGAACTTTTGTGAAAAAACCTCTACTACCAGCAAAACTTCAGCTTTCCCCTAATTTGTTCCAGTTCAACGCGTTCACTGATTGGACTATAAATGTATAGTTTTCTGTAAACTTAATACATTCAGCACGTATTCTATATACACACACTTGCTATGTAGGTACACACACTTGTGTACTAATTTATTTCACAAAGAGGCAACCACAAATACATTATATTTCTTTTTCTTTACGTTTTCTTAAATATCAAAGTAAAAAGTCGATAAAATCTAATAATCAATATGTATTATAAAAGAAAGTCCAAAAAAACGTGCGTCCCGCAAAAACTCAGAAACGAGTCATATGGTGTGGTAGATCTATATCCCCTTCTAGGATGACGGTTCCCGTTTTTACCTAAAGGGCGTGCTTTTGAAGATATATGGGCTGGAAGTTTCGCCCTCTTGAAATTTCTAGAACAGTCTTCCGGAAAGTTCTAGAAGGTTTGATAGAGCTCTAGAAAATTCTGGAAGGAATGGCGGGGTATGTCATGGAATGTTCGGGAATAGGAAATCGGGAACATCATTGTGGAACATTCCAGATCTCGAATGTTGTCCTGAGCGAAGCCAGGTAATCCAGATAGTTATCTATAGATCGATGGTCAGATATATACACGAAAAAAACTCTTCTATGGCAGCAACATTTTGTTTTCTACCTCTACCAAAAATATTCCCTTTGTTTACGAAATAGAAATAGAGTTTTCAAATTTCACAAATCGTCGGCTTCCTTCAAGGTTTTTTAAGAATTGTTAATAATACGAACGTAACAAGTCGAACTAATTAGTTTACATCGCGTTAGCAAGATATGATCACATAAAAGCACTTTTTACAGTGAAAGATGCGTTATTCTAGAATTCCAAAGCAGCTTAAATCGGTTCTCTCAGAATCATTACTCATTTTTGATGAAAAGTTTTCATAAGTTTTAATAGAGTGACTTATTGCACTAAACAACGAACTAGGTTTCTACGTACATTCACATTCTAAACATAATCGCCTTATTATTCAAATTATCGCGTCCACCGACCATAGCAAATCATCTTTGTGAAATGAATAGCTAACAGCAATTGCTGCCATGCATTAAAAGGCAATAAAATCACTCACGAATGAATCGACCCATTGAAATTATTTTAAACACGAAAGATATTAAAACTTTACATTTACCATTAAATATTAATTTATAAAATGAAAAGTTAACACTTTCTTAGAAAAAGAAAATAAGACAGAATTTAGGTTAATGTGTGGTTTCGTGGGTAGGTACATGAGTCAGAACATGATAAAAAAATTTCAAATTCATGATATTTTATTTTTCAGTTGTTTTTAAAAATTTAAACCTTTTACCACAAGGAATAAGTAGTTAGCCAAACATTATTTAAAATGAACTTAAATATTTTTCCTTTATAATAAATTATTTCCATAACTTACATGACATTATATGAATTCGTCTATTAAGGGCGAAACTCTGTTTTTTTTAATTTCACGATGCCCATGTAGAATTTGCTCGTTTTAGCATGTTTTAATTTTTAAGAAAAGCTGTTTAGGCGTTTTATATAAAAACTTCTCAAAAATGGAAAGTTTAACCCAATTTTTAATCAAAATCGTTAATAAAATTTATGTCAAAACACTGACGTAGGCTTTTTAGAAGAAAGCCACTATTATGACGAGTAGAAAATGTTGTGTTTGGTAGGATGGGAGATTTATTACAATTATAGGATGGAGAGAGTGATTATTTTTATGTTTTGCTAGTTTTAGTTATGCATCCTTATTTGAGGCTGTGTCGCCTTCCAAACGCGTCCTCATTCTGTTAAAAACCTTTGGATTTAACTTAAAAAACTAAAACCCCTGCATGGTAATAGTGGAGTAAATACAAAACTTGACACAAAACAGTGAATATAATAATATAACTCACCCAACATGAGAATGTTTAATATTCAAGTAAAATAAAATTAAAGTGTCACTCAATAGTAAATAATATCACTACACTTCACTGTCTAAATAGTCGATCGAAAAATGTTTATTTTAAAAGTGTCGGAATCGAAAAAATGTTTCGCAAAAACTTCATAGAGAGTCGATGGGGTTTCTAAAACCAACCCTAAAAAAACTGCCCTCTGCTTCTGTTGAAGGCATCACTTTCAGATAATGATTTCACTGAATTGATAACTTTTAATCGATGATTATTTATTTATTTATATAATCGCATTAATTGCGTGATCCGAGTCAGTGGTCGGGTTTGTTGTTTGTCCACGCGTCGTGCGCTCGCGACGCTGTCTGAAGAACTGACCGGGCGGGTGGTATTCCGGGCCAAGAAGGCTTCTAAAGCTGCAACCTGCAACACACCTAACTCCCCGCTACCTTTACTGGCGGGGGCGTCCAAATACATTCAACCTGTTGACCGTAGTATCCGTATTACAAGCAATTGGTATCGTGGTATGAAAAAAACTCGTTGAAATCCCTCCCCACACTAGTGAGCAAATTCTTGCAAAAAGTATTACGAAGTCTGTGATTCAAATTGCAAAAAAATGAAACTTCCTATCGATTTCCTTTTTTAAATCCTAATTTATGTTCGCTAAATAGATACCCATTCCTTATGAACACCGTAATTCGATCAGCTCTACAACGTAGCCGAAAAATGTTTACATTCTTTTTATTGAGTCTAGTTTTTGCACTGTTAATTCGTGGTGGAATTCCATTGTACTATAATTGAAATAAAAACACTTTTGCACTTTTTTCCACTAATTTATTTACACCAGGACCGGTCTCATCCTACTACGGACATTTTTAGACCAGTCTGAAAATGTCCGTAGCAGGATGAAACCGGCCCTGGTGTAAATAAATTAGTGAAAAAAAGTGCAAAAGTGTTTTTATTTCAATTATTATTCTTTTTATTGTTTTGGAACAATGACAGAGAAGTAACATAATTGTGTTATAAGATGAATATTGTTAAGAGCTTAAATGTTAATAATCCACATAAAAATTTTCACAGACTGCTCAGTTTACGACTTTTTTTTCACTATGAAGAGATGCTAACAATATATTTTTTATTTTTTGACTGAATACCGCACAAGAGTCGCAACTGCTCCCGTCTAGAGCCAGTGAGACTATTGCATCCCCAATTGGGGTATGTTGTGAAGCTAAATGTAGTGAGGAGGGGAAGGAGATAGGGAAGAGGAAGGTGGGGAAGTACCTGCTACTCAGATCTGGTCACCAAACACGACTATAGCCAATTTAAGCAACGTTTCAATTCTGAATGGTGGTCTTACACCAGGGCGATACTGATGAATAAATTGTGAAATAACACAAATTAATCAAATAAAATTTATTTGCCACGTCGGGATTCGATCCCGCGACCTTTGGATTGCGAGTCGAGAGCCTTGCCGCTGGACTATGCCGGCCGTCATAATTAGAAATAATGAATAAAAAACAAACAATCTATAAAGACAGATAAGAAAAATGAAACCTAAAGATTAAATTATTACGTACGTAAAAAGTGATTGAGAAGTAGAGTAAATAACAACCGTTCGAATATAATTATTCTCCCTGACATGTGATTTTATTTTATTTTCATTTTTTTTAAATAATAATTATTTTTTCTATTTTTTTACTTATTTATTTGTTGTTATTATTTTATATTTTTTATTTTATGGAAAGTTGACAGCAAATCTTAAGTAATACAATAGTTAATTTTGCCAATTATGAACTTTCCACCGATTATAGTAAATGAAAAAGTGTGACATTGAAAGGGTGTTTTCTTAATTAGTTTATTTTATAATTACTTTTTAAAATTATTCCGGATGATAGGAAGGAATCATTTTTTTTTATCGCAACTTTTTGTATTTTTTTTTTATAAGTTATCACAATCCATACTAATATTATAAATGCGAAACTGCTCGAGTTTGTTTATGACCTTTTCACGCATAACACAATATAAAGACTTTAATAATTCTTTCACCAATATAAAGCTAAATTATATGCGCAGACTACAGGTTGTATATGATGGTAAGCTCTGGCGTTATGAAATTATAAATATTAATATATTATATTTGTTATACGTTTTCTGTCGCTAACAAAAGCGAGTTTTTGCTAACGTCAGAAAAAAATCTTTTCCATGGAAACAATGTTGATATATTTTTGGGCTCTATGCTGGTAGGTACTCAGTCTACTGGTCAGCTACTACTGCAGACAAAGCTTGGAATAAATGTCAGAGGAGAGTTCCTATATTAAAAATATAATTCGTAACGATTATAAAGACTGAATGATAAATAGAGTATTTTTTTATTATATTAACGAACTTCCAAATATTTAAATAAAAATAAACATCCGAAATTTTTGTAAGCGCATAAATTCCGAACGAATGAACAAAATTGGATAAGTATTTCTTTTTTTCTTTGAGCTATAGCATTATGAAATTTAGGTGGTAGGCGAGATGTTTGAAAACTGAATGTAAGGGAATGAATATATGGAATGCGGGAGGGGATGGAGGTGGGGTGGGGGGGGAGATAATTGATAAGTGCAAGCGCTACAGTAATTTCCCGTAATACCATGCGAGCGAAGCCGCGGGGAAAAGCTAGTATGGAATAAACCAGATGTTTATACCTATAAGGAATATTTTTTAACAGTATTACGGATTTTTGAAATATCACCACGTAAAAGACGTTGCCCGCTGAAAATAGTGTGGCACAGCAATTTTCTTTTGTGTTTTTTTTCGTACAATATTAAAAAAAGTATGCTTTATGTTTTCCTTCTGTAATCCTTCAGCTTTTTCTTTCACGGAGCTTCCACACATGAACGCAACCACCGCAAAAACCAATTCAGTTTAGTTGCAAAAGGACTAGGAATATGATTAGAAATTAGAGAAAGCACGATCACGACCATCATTCAGAATTGAAAAGTTGCTTGAAATGGCTTTGGCCGTGTTTGGTGACCAGATCCGAATAGCCAGGTACTTCCCACCTTCCTCTTTCCCATCTCCTTTCCCTCCCCACTACCTTCAGCCTCACAACATACCCCAATTGGGGATGCCATAGTCTCACTGGCTCCAGACGGGAGCAGCTGGGATTCTTGTGCGGTATTTACATATAAAAAAATATAAGACAAAAATTTACAAGTCGACTGTAACTAATTAATTATAGTTAAACTAATATTTTATTTTGGTTTTTGTCGACAAGTCAATTATTTTCGATAGTCACTGGTGTGATACATTCAAAGAAATATTTAAAAATTAAATAGAAATTTCTTTATTTTCAATGCTGCAAGCTTTAAGTTTTTAATGATTGAAGATTTATTTTTTTAATGTGAAGACCGCACAAGAGTCCCAACTGTTCCCGTCTGGAGCCAGTGAGACTCTGGATGAGGCTGAGGTCAAGGTGAGGCTGAAGGTAGTGAGGAAGTACCTGGCTATTCAAATCTGATCACCAAATACAGCAATTGTGAAACAATACAATTTATTTGCGTATGCCGTGTTTTAAACCCGCATTCTTCGGATTACCAGTTAAGGTCACGAAGGCCAACTTAGATGAAGTAGATTAAAACACAGGCGAAACAAACTGATAATTTTATAATGCCTTCAGAAGGCAAAACAGCTTGTCACGCGTAGAAAAATTATACAGCAAAACTTGTTTGCAAATAACTGTTTTCGTTAACTGAATAATAGTATTATTGCATGCCTACTTACATCTATATCATTCTAAATAAAACATCGAAAAGCATTAAAAGAGAAATGTCACATAAAATAGTAAGTACATCATTTAATGTGGAGTTTGTGATAAGTATTCATTTAATGTGAAGTGAAATTTGTTTAGTGGACGCTTAAAAATTTTATGTGTTCGTTCACGTGCCTTACGTTTTGTGAACTGTGGATTTAAAGAGAGTGCATAACAGCGGGAATGAAGATGAGTACTTCAAAAACAGAGGCGATATAAATAAGGTGATACTCGTATATTGGATTATATTTTGAACGAAAATCCAAAAATAAGTAACAATTATTGATTACTAGCTTTTCCCCGCGTATTAGGGGAAATTACTGCACTTGCCAATTATCCCCCCTACTCCCTCCCTCTCCCGCATTCCATACATTCATTCCCGGTACATTCAGTTTTCAAACAGCTCGCGTGCCACCTAAATTTCATAATGCTAGAGCTCAAAGAAAAAAAGAATTATCCAATTTGGTGCAGTCGTTCGGAATTTATGCGCTTACAAACATTTGGAGATTTATTTTTATTTAAATATTTAGAAGTTTGTAAATATAATAGAAAATGGCATATTTATTATATAGTCTTTATAATCGTTACAAATTATATTTTTAATGAAGGAACTCTCATCTGACATTTTTTCCAAAACATATTCTAATATTTGAATTTTCTGGAGTAGCAGCCGACCAGTAGGTAGGGGGCTGAGTACCTACCAGCATAGAGCCCTCAAATATATACATCGTTTCCATGGCAACGATTTGTTTTCTGACGTTAGCAAGAACTCGCTTTTGTTAGCGACAGAAAACGTACGATAAATATAATATATTAATATTTATAATTTCATAACGCCAGAGCTTACCATTACATACAGTTTATAGTCTTCGCATATAATGTAGCTTTCTATTGGTGAAAGAATTTTGAATTTTTTTTTATTGGTTAATGCATGAAAGCGTAACAAACAAACTCGAGCAGTTTCGCATTTATAATATTAGTATAGAGTATAGAAGTATAGTTGACATGACGATGAACATATAAAAAAAAATATATATTTTATATGACAGTTTTCTCATCGGCCGATTGATGAAAAAAAACAATTCAATATTTAACCTGTTTAAGTTTTTTTTTTTTTTTTACAATAAGTGATGTGTGTGCCATGCCTCTCAAGAGGAACTCTTGTGTTGAGAGCAGGAACTGTGTTGTAATTAATATAAATATATTATTATATAAAATATATTATATGTACGATATTATGTTTATGAATTTAAACAAATTCACAATCTATATTATGAATTTGCTGTTATTGAACTTTCGAACAAGTTGTAAGACCAGCTTTCTTCTCACAATATAACACTATCAACCCGTATTGAAATATTTGCTATAAGCAAGGAAGCATTTAAATAAACGAATGTTGTTTAGAGTTACATGATCTGTCACTAGATATCGAGACATTTTACTATTCATAATATATTATACAATATAAATGGTTCATAAAATATACTATGTAGGCATGATTATGTTATCAGAAATATATTATTCTGTATTTATATTATATGTTCTACCACCACGATTGCAATCTTCTTTAATCCCAGTGATTGAGATTGCTAAAAATATGTTTTGGTAAAGTCCATATGACCGAGGTTCGTCAAAATACAAGTTGATTTATTTAGGTTATCGTAAGGATTACAATGAAAATATGACTCGACCAAACATCCGTACTATAGAAGCAGGGCTGGGCAGTATTTGAATTACTTGTAATTGAAATGCAAAAACGTATTTTGTATTTGTATTTCAATTAGGTACTTCCTAAAAATGTATTTTGTAATTGGTATTTCATTTACCTGATGCTCAGGTTTTTTGTATTTCAAATACTTGTAGCTTCAAAATACATTTTCAAATACATTTAGCGATCTTAATAATGATAATGAAAAATAAACTGTCATAGATAATACATGACTAAAAACGCTACAATCCAGAGCAATATATGTTAATATTTAGAGTTGGCAACACAAGCAAGTAGCTTGTCTATTATCGTTTTCATCGTTTCGCTGTATTTATTCATGAAATTGTGAGTTAATTGATAATAGATGATCAAATTCCGTCAAATCCAAAAAATCGTCAAATACAAAATTTTACAAGTGCAGCGGAGATGAGATGTGTCTTCTGAGCAATATGATTGTCATATTCAATTCTTACACGTCTCTGTTTCACTCTGCTCAGCTTTGCTTCTATGGAAACGTACCCTTAGATAAGGGCACTTAGGATAATATATTGCAACCAAAGGTTCTACCAAAACCAAATATATTTTGTATTTCGTATTTTAAATACATGCGAAAAAGTAATTTGTATATTAATTACAGCAAAGCATGTATTTTGCCCAGGCCTGTACAGAAGGCTCTAATTTATTCTCCAGCTGGCTACTCAAACACTGTGGGAGCCAGCGGTATATCGTATACCATCGGCTATTTCCTATAAACTATAAATTGGTAACTTTTCACAATACTTCATGTGTCACATAAACATTCCTAGATTCCTCCATAATGGGGTATTTCCACAAACCAGGTATACCGCTAAAAACATGTGGAAGATTTAAAGATTATTTTTCTGAACATGATTATTGCATTAAAAATGTTTAATTTTAATATTTTCATTCATAATTATTGATTTCAAAATACGCGTAAACGGAACGAAACGAAAACGGCCCATGACTGCTTGTACGCAACATGACGTCACTAGAGTCGCCGTTCCGAGGTTTGTGTTACTATCAAACATCTAAACATTCTCGACTTGTTCGGGGTTATGGACGGTTTTATTTCATATTTAAGATGATTGTGTTGTTTCTACAGTTTTATATAATATTGTCCAGTTGTAATGACTGACAGTAGTATTTTTAACGGTGTAATCCGACAACTTGCCTAAAATAAACGCTAAAATGAGTAACAGTAATTTTCTAAGCCCTAAATTTCGGGATTCTAAGACGATATGGTAATGAAAACATTTTATTTAAACAAACCCTCATATTATATACGTTATATAATGGTTTCGATATTTTGACAAAATAGAGTTAATTCCGACCCTTTTAAATTTAAATTGGAACAAAACAGCAAGTGTCAGTTCGTTACATAACTTCCCTGTCATAAAATGACGTTTAAAACTTTGGCCATTCTACAAGTAAATTTCCTTATTTTAAGTGAATACCGCACAAAAGTCCCAACTGCTCCCAAACATCTGGAGCCAGTGAGACTATGGCATCCCATTTGGGATATTTTGTGAGGTCGAAGGTAGTGGGGAGGAAAGAAGATGCGGTAGAGGAAGGTGGTGAAGTACCGGCTATGCAGATCTGGTCACTAACCACGGATAAAGCCTTTGAAGCAACGTTTCAATTCTGAAAGGTGGTCTTACACCAGGGCGATACTGAAAGTATCGTCCACTCTGGACTCTCATGTGCCGCAAATATAGTACATATTATTTTAAACGAATAAATTGTGAAATGCAAAAAAACTTATTCAAAGACCGGTCAGTGGCTGATTTGGCATCGCGTTTGGGTTCTCCATTACGACACAAGCAACATTATCCTGTTTCCTATGTGGTGGTAGTAGGAGATTTTCACATAATGTCAGATCATTCGTAACTCGTAAAAAAATATATTTTTTAAACGTTTATTATAAAATTTATATTATGTATTATATACATATTAACGCCGGGATTGCAAGTCGAGAGCCTTACCCCTCGACCACGGAGGCAGTCATTAGTGTGTAGATATCCATCTTACGACTGTATATAAAGGTGTTTCCACGTTTAAATTATGAATTTATATAGTCAAAAACGAAAGGTTTTTTTTTGTAGTTTAAAATTTAAATCTGAAAAAAAAAGGCACGGGGGCTCCATCGAAGCCTCCTTCTTCTTCTTACTGTACTAAGGGCCAATATATTCTGCAGATAGTACACAACTGCTGACCCTGTACAAATCGCAAGTCCACCTGTTGAATTTGGTAGCCACCTTTGGTCTAGAGTCCCAAAATACTTGAAAATTCAGAAAGCACAAACGGGCGGTCCGTTCGAAAGATTTCCCTCTCAAACAAACGGATTGCAATGTTTAGCGCGCAGGTTTCAGATTGGAATGGTGTCCTTGTTCTACCGGTATTTCAATAGAAGATGCTCCGAGGACCTAGCGTCATTGAACCCTTCGGCGCACACATTAAACGCACGCCCAACATTTGTACACGGTCGACATTTTTTGTCGCCTTAGAAAGGGTCGTTTAAACATCTTATTTTGGGTTTTTCTTGTAGTATTTGTAAACGTGTGTACCAAACTATACATGTTTTGCAAGTGGGAAAATATAGGATAAATATAAAGATATAATTCGAGCAAACTGGAAGTCAATAAATAACACCAAGTACAACTTACGAACTCACTAGTCACCTACGGGCGGCGATCGCATGATGAGAGGCGCCTGTGACGTCACAGAGTGAACGGGGGCAAAAACATCGTTTTGGGGGCATTTTCAAAAGGCGTATTTTAAAACGTTATAGAAAGTTAAGTCGTCGTCATAAAAATAAAATAAAAATTACGTTATCATCGTAATTTTTTGCTTAATTTTTTTCAATAATAAAAAAATTTGTGGAAATACCCCATTATCATTACAAAAGCGCAGTTTTTTGTTGTTTTATTTCTATGCGAAACCTTTTCTCTTTTTCTTTTGACGTGGCTGCACTGAGAAAATGAGTAAATGACATAATAAAGGTCAGTTCTGTATTCTGTAATGGTAACGAGCGTTGACTTCTTCTTCTGCAACAGTTTATATCACCCGGCAAACAATGGGAAGGAAAATGAAAGTGCATAGAAATTTATATGGGAAAATCTCGTATGAAAAGAAATAATGGAATTATTGATTATGATTTGTAAAGCCGTATTCTTTCTTTCCTTTACAATCTAGCGACATTTTTTATAACTACGTAACAATGGACGAACTCTCATTTTTCAATCATACAATGTATGAGTGGTTTTGTGTACAGAAAGTACACATTATACATAACAATAAAAATAATACATCTACATCTAATTTGTAGTTAGGTAGGGTCTTATGACAATTGATCCGCCGACAATTGGCCCCCCGGCGAACTTATATACAATTTGCAGTCGGCTTAGAAAAAATATGGTTTACCTAATTACACAAAATAGAAATAAGTTACCCAGAAGGAGATGTGCAAAGAGGATGTACCACCGAATAACAAAAGAATAAAACATATTTTCAATCAAATGCATGAGGAAAAATCTGCTTCTCTATATACTGTGAATACCAGCGCATCGACATTGTGTATAAATTCCTTTAATATTCAAACCAACTTATAATAAAGCATATTTTTAAGTCAACAACTATCGGGTCACCGTTAGTTAAAATAAAGACCAAAAATAAAGAAGTGTGTTGTGGGCGTATCTGGTGTACCCAAAGAAAGGTCAATTTAACCTTAAATTATTTTTTTTAATATTTTTTTTCACGCTTAGCAATAATTTTGTTGGTGTACATATGTTTGATAAGAATAAATAACTTAGTTTGAATATCACTTTATTGAGTATATAAACCAACCGGTTTCCATTCGAACCGCACCTTCGTCAGGGTCCCTACACCAAATTTAACCCCCTCTCACTAACCTACCTCCCCTTTCCGCCTCATCAAAGTTATTGTTCTCTCACCTTCTTCAATGTTACCTGTAATTAATTTAGAACTCTAGTTTCCCGCAGGGGTAGGCAGAGAGGACGAACCGCCAAACAACTCGGTCTTGGCACACACTCCTTGCCTCTTTCACACTCGTACATCGCCTCATACATACTCTTTTATTATTTTGACTCTCGACATGGCCCGATTTACTTTTGTGTTAATTACACTTAATGTTTTCGTCGTGCGCCCTCGACTTCTTCTAACGTTTACATTGACGTCAAATATTATCCTTACACTTCTTTCTTCATTCGTTTGCTCTACGCACCCAAACCATCAGAGCATCCCATTTTTTTTTAAAAGAAACACAAACATTCCCGGGTTACGAAAAACCCGACAATGTTTGAAAATCTCCTACTACCTCCACAGAAAGCCGAAAATGTTGCTTGTGTTGTGATGGAGGTCTTATCCATCCGAGGAATCGAACACGGGACGCCAGGGTGGGACCCAAACGCGATGCCCATTCAACCACTGACCTGTCAACGATCACGATTTCTCACACGATCATGGTTTTATTCAGGGATGTTATTTCTATAGCATTAAGTCTACTTTCATCTTTCCTCTGCCAGTTCCAGGCTTCAGGGTAGGTACCAACACTCCATTGCGGAATGCTAGCTTGGCTTTGGATATTTTTTGTCAGCGTTCAGTCATCCATTAATGGAATTTTTAGAATAATTTTATAAAACCCCGATGAAGGTTCAGGTCGAATTGAAACCGGTTGGTTTATATACCCAATGAAGTGTTATTCAAACTACGTTATTCTATTATTTTACTAACTGCCCGGAACCGTGATATCCCCGATGGCAATATGCAGTGGAGAACGAAAAGATATGGAAAAGAGGAGTACCTAGTTTTTCAGATCTGAAAGTGATCTAAACCATTTCAACTATTTGATTTTGATTGAATTACTCTGAAACGTACCACAAATACAAGTTTTTATGAAACATAATTAAAAGTTTAAAATTCTTAACTAAGGTGGTCAAATCGTCAATTTTTTGGTCAGGTGAGAGCTCTTTTTTGTAAAATATGCTGATTTCAACATTAATAGATATACTCTATTAATTGTTGTGATAATGTGAGGTGTTTGCTCGAATTAATTAGACCTACCTACTAATTATGAAAACAGTTCAGTGAATATTTGTGTGGGTATCTTTATAACGTACCCAGTCTATTATTGTGAATGTTGGTACTAACGGGCCGATGTAAATAATGTTAGTGAAGTTTAATCTTTGCTCATCATGCGAGAAAATTGATCGACTTAACACGGAGTAATTTATAATAGAAATTGCAGTGTGGCGCAAGTTTACGTCAACATGACGACCATAACAAGTTAAAACCAACCGCCATAATATAACGTTTCTTAAGAATCAAAATATTGCACATTTTATTTTATTATTTGGAAAAGGAAAATTTTTTGGTTAATGAGAATGTTTAATTAAACAAATTGAAACTTCTAGCAATTTCGGAACTAAAGGCTTGTTCAGACTAAGCCAGTAGTTTAGTCGAGTGGTAAGTAACTCGCCACTTGACTCGCCGAAAATCGTTCGCATTACTTTCAAGTAGAGTACATATTGCCCGCCGCCCGATGCAAGATGACGGCGGTTGACGGGCTGCTACAAAGCAAAGTAAATACGCTAATTAAGCATATTGTAATGCTTAGAAGAGCTGAAATTTTAGAAGAGGTGGAAGAATAAATAAGTAAAATGAAAATAAATAAACTATATACACGAAAAGAGATTAATAGCAGCATTAATAAATAACTTTAGAGTTGCATCTTTGCTCCAATACCACGACATTTCCGCGCGTCTACAAATTAATGAACTCTGCTAAAACGGCGGGTTTGCGCAAGTTAGTGCGCAAGGACGCGTGGAGGGATCGCTACTCGCCGAAAAATTAGAACGAAATGGATTGAATCGACTAAAGAGCTGACTAAACCACTCTACTAAAATTATGGTGTTCGGACGCGTTTAGTTACTACTATACTCTCCACTCGACTAAAATACTCTACCAATGCGAACGGGTCATGAGGCCCTGCACACTAGCGACTAAATTCATGTAAGTATTACAAAAATATGTTTTCTTTGCTCCGTCAGTATATACACATTGTTTTCATGATTAATTTATACACTATCAGCCTTACCAAAAATTGTCTTCAATATTTTATACAGTTGTTAATCAGCCGTGTATGTTAAAACCTTACTGATATGGAAACTGACAAAAAATATTTCTTCAAAATTCGCAAATTCACTTTGTGGCGTCATTATTAATTTAATTAAAACAAATAACTTTGTGTACACCACTATTTAATTAACAATATCAACATGTTTCGAAAACTATGTTTTCTTCGTCAGAATAAAAGGATAAAATTTTTATTTTAAAAATTTTTTTTTGAATAAAAATATAAAAAATAAATATATTTAAAAAAAAATTTCATTAAATTGACCAAAAAAATAGTTCATGGAAAGATCTATATATTACTTGTTGTTTCCATTCTCGGACAGATGTCTAATGAATCCATTTTCGGATAAATAATCATTTTATAATGCGTCAAATTAAGTACATACTCGTATTTTACAAAATAATCGGAAAACTTTTTAATGTTTGTGCCTGAATTTCACAAAATAATGCAATTTCGCGCTGTTGTTTTTGGAATGAATCAAAATGGAGGGCGTTCAACGAACTTGGATTTGAGAATTAAACCTTACGCCGTCCGCATAAGGACCACGTGTACATTTTGTATCAGTTACCGCCCCGACACGAGGATGTGTGGACGTCTCTACACTGCACGTTGCTTGGTTCCGTGCAATCGATTTTAAATTTCCTTATTATTATATTAAACAATGCTTAAAAAAAGAGTTAATGTTTTTTACAGGCCTTTAAGAAATCAACATATGAAAAACAACTCTCAAATATCTTCTCCAACTTTTCCAAAAACTTCTTCTCAAGTGTTTTTAAGTCCCTCGCAAAAAGGGGCGTGATTTCGATGTTGAATTTCTCCAGGACCAGTGGATCACTTTAAGAGATGTTTTATTTGTAATAATACGAAAAGAAAATGAACAAACTTTATTCAATGTGTAACCAATGTATGGATCTAAAGGTACTTGGGGGGGGCTTGGTGTATTTTTCCAAATCTAGAGGTCAGAAGACTTATGGTAAAGAAGTTGAAGATTCTAATTACCTACATTAATTAAACATGTTATAAAGACATTGTAATAAAAATTGCGCTAGTGTTTGAAAATGTTGCGTTTGTGTATAATTCCATGACAATTAATAGTGCGTAAATGCTAAGTGGCATTTAATAATATCTTCTCTGTTGATGATGTATTTCCCACGAAGTCAATGCACATTCACGTGGCGGTTTTTCTTGTTGATTACCTCCACCCACTTCACCGCTTTTAATATTTACTTACTTTCTAATGCAGTCTGCGTTATGTTATTACATACATGCACTGCCTTATTAAAAAAGCCAACTGCATAAATAATAATGTGAATGCTTTTACGCAGACATGACTGGTAATAATTCGTTTTTCTATGATAATTCGTTTAATTTTTCAACGTAAAATGGAGGTTCTGTAAATGATGCTAAATAGCAGTTCCATCCGTCATCAATATCCTTACTCCACCATAAATAGAATGTTTGGAACGCTTAGACAATAATATTATTTAAATGAGAACTAATCATTTTGTATACGCCACTTATTTACTTAAAATTATCAACAAGTTTCGAAACCATCAGGATAAAATGAAAATTAACAAAAATAAAGAAACACGTCAATAATTTTGATTAAATAAGTGGTACGTACAAACTGAATTGTTTTCATAATTAAAATGATGTCACAAAGTCAATTTGCAATTTAAATCCTTATTTTATTTCCTTAAAACGTAATGTAGGAACCTTTATTTCTTTACCTTTTATCATTATATTAATACGTGAAGCCAAAACTCTGTACCCCTTTTTACGAAAATTGCGCGGACGGAGGAGTATGAAATTTCGCACACTTATAGTTTATATAGAGGAGGAGTGCAGAATGCTAATATTTTTAAAAAATTATGCATAAAAATACTTAAATCATTAATAAAAACATTGCACACACTACCATGTATTTGACACACACACACGCGTCTTTACTCTATTGTTTATTGTTAAAGTCTATGGTCAAATTGAGAATAGATTAATATTGTTTGTCTTTGATCTACGGTCTTACTGAATGTCAAACATAAAAAAACATTACAATTATGGTCGAATCATCATCAGTATATTAATACGTGAAGCCAAAACTTTGTACCCCTTTTTACGAAAATTGCGCGGACGGAGGAGTATAAAATTTCGCACACTTATAGTTTTTATAGAGGAGTGCAGAATGCTACTATACATTTTTTTAATTATGCATAAAAAAAATAAAATCAATTAAAAAAACATTACACATTAAATTAATTATGGTCGAATTTCGACCATTGGGCGACCACTAGTTATTATTATTATCCCTTTACCTCTAACCTTATTGTTTGTTGGCTCGCCAACAGAATACATCACTTATATTTATTATAAAGTTCTCAAATTGAATATGGTTTCAGTGACAATTCCAATTAAAGGTGAGCACATCTCAAAATTCTTAACATGTTTCATACATAATAATACATTATATTGTATGTACAATTTACATGCATAAACAAGAAGGATCAAATATAAGAAAATACATACATACACATTTGCATACGTGTGCACACCCTACTTACACATATATACATACCTATGCATACATGAACATACATGCTTGCACATTTATACACATATTATAGCTCTAAGCGAGAAGATCATCGGGGATATGTAAGTACAAGTTCTTTCTGTAGGTAATAATTGATTTTTTATTTTATTTTTAGTTTATTGGGGAAACAAACAGTTACTTAATACATATTAAACGAAGGTAATTAAATATTACATGGTTTAATAAACCAGCTAAGTTACCGCGAAAATTCATAGTATACACATAAAAAAACATAGATTGAAACAATAAAGAAAACTTAAGTGGGTAGAAAAATAAAAAAAATTATATTTAAAAATGAAATAGAAAACACAGGTTTTAGTATGTGGGATAGATAAAATGAAATTAAACTGTCAACCTATATAAAAATAATACAAATCACAGGATAAACATGATTAGCCATTTACCAGCGCCCTTGAGGTGATTTTTCAAAAAATGGCGCTGTATAAATCATTCAAATATTATTATTATTATAAAAAGAGAAAAACATCATAATATGAATGAGAAAACACACAGCAGGGGTAGAGTAGAGGGTTCGTAATTAACAATTTGTTTTAATTTTTGAATTTGAAAATACATCCATGTTGACAATATTTATTCATGCTCACAATATTTATTGTATAGTTTATTGTATTCATGTTCACAATTGTATATTGTATAATATTTATTGTATAATATTTTTTGTACATATTTATTGTATAACTTCATGTTCACAATATTTATTGTAAAATCGAGTTATTCTTGAGGTTGGTATCTTTATCCAACTAACCTTTTTCTGGACATGCTCGGATGCCAATTCTCACTTTTTTAGACTACTGCAAGGATTTATAGAAAATTCAGCTTTTTGGGAAGTTTAGGTCTCTGTGTTCCCGGTGGCTGTCTAACAGCGTCATCATATCTTCCTGCTTTAAGACTAACAATAGAGGAATATAATATTGTTCCCGAACAATATCCAAAGGTCCAAAGGAGATTTTTAAAGAGTCTTGCCTCATTGACCCGATTTCTAACATTGCCCGCATTTTTTTTCTTTTGTGGAAAATTTTTGTTTGTTTATTTTTATGTGAATACCTCACAAGTGTCCCAACTGCTCCCGTCTGGTGCCAATGAGACTATGGCATCCCCAATTGGGGTATGTTTGTGAGGCTGTAGTGGGGAGGGATAGGTCCAGAGCCTGACTCCTCGACCACTAACTTGATTTTTTGCATCTTACAAAGCTTCTTTTATGTATATTAACACATTTTGTTTTATGTACCGTAGAATAAGAAATTTAAAAAGAAATATTATAATTGTTACTACTGCTAAATTTGATAAATATTCGTTTTCTATTGGCATTTAGTAATAACAGCATAATGTTCAAAACCTTGCAAGTAAAAAGTAGACAGTGATCATAACAGACTCTGAAGTGATGCATGTTGATGTTGAAGAAGCTGCGTGTCGGGGAAAATGGAGACTGTTCTGTGCCTAGAAGTAGAAAGGCGTATAAATTAGCATTATGTCATCTGTGTAGATGATATACTCCAGTCTATCAGGCGATCACCTTCGTGGTAATAGAATGTTGATGCGTGATGGAGAGATATGTAATGTTCCACGCATTACAAAATATTCTAATCACTGAAGACAATATTAGCGACTCTAAATCGAAAATTTGAAACGGAAAATCAGAAAAAAGATACGGTCACATCTAGGAATTGAATCCAGGTCCTTAGCCTTGCCGGAATGTTGCTCTACATACTCAACAACTACTGAGCTA
Source organism: Glyphotaelius pellucidus (assembly GCA_936435175.1). Lineage (NCBI taxonomy): Eukaryota > Metazoa > Arthropoda > Insecta > Trichoptera > Limnephilidae > Glyphotaelius > Glyphotaelius pellucidus. The sequence goes on along the minus strand of OW386553.1, from coordinate 5,923,799 downwards.
ATGGGATTCTATCCGCTTTGGTCATATTTAACTGTCATACTGCGACCAAGAACTACCAACTTTATCGTCGTGATTAAGTACTACAATTTGAGGTTTTACTCACTGAGTTAAAATAAAAATAGTAACAATATTTTTAATAATGTGTTTACAGTTGATGAAACCCTATTACAATACGCGAGATCTAATTTACATGACTAATGAAAATTTTAACATTATTATATTTTATAGTTCTTGCTTAAGAAGGCTCTTGAACATGCTACAAGGTTCGTAGAAAACTTATTAATACCAAAAGCAAACAAAAATTTATTTCAAAATAGACCCTACTACTTGGTTATTAAAGTATATAACAACCTACCACGTAACATTAAACAAATAAACGATATACTCGAATTTAAATCATCACTGAAAACATTTATTTTAAACAAATGTCATCACACTATAAATGAATATCTTACATAAATTAAAAACCCCTGTTTTTTTTTAATTGCATGTAATATAACATGTAATTGTGGTGTCTTATAATTGTTGGATTAGCTGGAAGAAATTGGATGAACCTTTAAGTTATTCCTTTAATTTATTCAATTAAATGAAGACATTATGAGCGAAACTCAATCGAAAATCTGGAAACAGAAAAATCAGAAAAAGATATTTACACCTCTGGGACTCGAACCCAGGAACACCCTACTTTCCGGGCGGGTGCTCTTGTCCACTAAGCTTAGGTGTAGATATCCAAATCGGTCACCTTTAACTGTACCGTACTTCGACTAAGAACCACCCATATTATCTTCATTTTTCTTAACGCATATTTTTATTGGCTGCCATCTTTATGTATGATTGCAAGATTCAACTCGAAATAAATGCAATCTAGATGGTGTCTGGATAAATTTTATCCATTTTATTAGCTCAGTGGACAAGAGCACCCGCCCGGAAAGGGAAGTCCTGGGTTCGAGTCCCAGAGGTGTAAATATCTTTTTCTGATTTTTCTGTTTCCAGATTTTCGATTGAGTTTCGCTCATAATGTCTTCATTTAATTAAATATTACAATTGAGGTTTTACTCATAAAAGTTAAAATAAAAAAAATAATAATTTAATTTATTCCTTTGTGCTTTCTGTATTTTTGTGGTGTTTTTCTGTATTTAATTGGTGTTATTTCACAATTAATTACTTTAAAATAATATAAAGTATGTTTGCGGCACGTTCCAGAGTGGGAGATACTCTCAGTTTCGTCCTGGTGTAAAACCACGATTCAGAATTGAAATGTTGCTTGAAATGGCTTTAGCCGTGTTTGGTGACCAGATCTGAATAGTCAGATACTTCCCCCACCTTCCTCTTCCCCATCTTCTTCCCCTCCTCACTACCTTCAGTCCCACAACATACCCCAATTGGGGATGCCCCAGTCTCGCTGGTTCCAGACGGGAGCAGATGGGACTTGGAAAAAAATTAATTCCCAGGCGAAATTACTAAGATATTGTGTGGACAATGTGGACATACGTAATTGTTACTTTAACTTTGTAAAATATATTATATTTACTTGCCTTATATTTTTTAATAAAAAATACATTTTTGCTTACGTCCAAATAAATCATTTTAAAATACTTTTTTAATTCGTTCTTACACAAAATAGGCACAAGAATCTTCTTATTATAATATACTTTGTAAAAAGTGTTGATAAAATTTTGGTCCCCGGTGGTTTTTTTGAAGTCTTTTTGTCTGCAAAATCAAACAATTTTTTTCTTCCACATGTCACAGAGCCGAGTAACCGCTCAATCCCTCACTCTGACTGCAACCGTCCGATACTGTATTTTTATGTTTAAAAAACGCCCCAAGAGTCCAAAATACTACTACCAAGTCTTCATAATGAAAAACTCTTTTGAAAAAAACTTTGTTGGTTTTCTATAAAAATGCAGTCGAAACTTACCTGCTTTGAGCAAAAAATGCATTTACTTATAAATGTGTTTGCATTAAAATAAAGACTGCATCCGGATAAGAAAATAAGGATAGAAAGCATATGCGTGTTTAGATACAAAAAAACGTTTAACGTTTTCGATGTCTAAGCTCCTTTGCATGTTCAACAAAAAATGTCGATTTCCGGCTACAGACCTCCAATAAAGTTTCCCTCCCATGTCGATTAACGTAAAAAGTTAAATTATTGTGGAAGTGTGCATAGTGTTCATTTGAAAGAACACTTCCTTCAGGGAAAAGTGTGAATTAATTTATTTTATTTAGACTCTTTTTTGCACTTCATAATATTGCATGTGTTCACGATTACGGAAAACCATTCTAAAAAATAAATTGCTCGACTGTTTATCTACATTTAGATAATTTAAAATACCTATTTCCGTCGTGTGTCTGTAACTCCGGCTTAATAAATTCTTGAACTGGGGCTTCGAATTTTGAATTTGAAAATTGGAACAGTTTATTTGAAAAATTCCAACAAGCCACAAAGTACCTATCTATCATGTAATTTGTTTACTAGAAAATTGCTTTTACCATTTTTAAATTTGGAACTGATTTTTTGAGATTTCAGATTGCATACAAAGGCATATCTTCTCCAAGCTTAGAAACTGAATTTGAACAATTCATTAAATTTTAAATTTATTTTTCAAGTTCTGTGAAAGTTCTAGTAACATTGTGTTATAATTTCAATTCTGTGACATTGTGTTATAATTTGTTATAATTGTTGTAATTTGTTGAAATTATAACATTGTGGTACAATTTCAATTCTGTGTAAATTAATAACGTAATAACAGGACTTGAATGAAACCTTTACAGAACTTAAAAATTTGATGAATTCTTCAAATTCTGTGAAACAACCCGTTCATAAATAACCAATAAAAGTGTGTTTATCAAAGCCCCGTCTCCTGCGACCTTAGACATAAACATTTGTTTGAACATTCGCTTAAACATTACTATAAACTTTGTCGACGGGGGCGTGGCTTTGAACAATTCTTGTTCGCAGATGCAATGCTCGTACTTTCCGTGACCGGTGGAAAAAGTCCTCCTCCCGGGGAAGCGAGGGAGGCAGGCGGGAGAATTAATTAATTTTTTTACAGCAGCCACGCGATGCGGTCAGTCATGGAGAATAAATCGAACGAGTTTTTAGGGTTATGTCAATTACGCGAGCCTAATAATTATGAGTTTAAAGTCGTGTAATAATCGATATTAGCCAAAATTCTCTCCTAATAAATAAATATCTACAAAATCTATGTTTTCTCCCTCGTGTAGCATCTCATCCTCATGTTGACATTTACGTAAACGTCCAACGTCAAGTGTTCAGTGCGTAGATACTTGCTCAACACAGACCACCAGACAAAATGTGGCCACACCAACTTCGGCCCAATGTTTAAACCATATTTCAACAAACGGAGGAGACGGAAAACAAAAATGTTTACAGTAACATTCAAGCAAATGTTCAAGTTCACGGTCGGAGGAGACTCGCTTAAATGGACCTGCCAGGTAAATCTTAAAAATTTAAACAAAATAAATGCAAATTTCAAATAAAGAAGATTTATTATGTTTTAGTTATAATAATATTATATTACGTTATTAAATTAAATATAAAATATATTTGGTACCTACTTTATCGCCTGTCTGATATGATTTATACTTACCTGTTCGCAGGAGTACAATTCAAATCACGCATGCACCTATGCACCGACAACCTAAATTATCCTTTCTATTAATTTCAAAACTTGGATCATCACACGAAACTAAAAACCTCAAAGACAGAAAAAAGCGAAGACTCGTGAACGGATGTAAATCACCAAAATCTTGGTTCGAACTTCCTCCATGGTTCGAACAACAAAATTAACAAAACGTCCTTCCTTGAATTTTTGTACGCATTGCAATGTTTTGATTTATTTTCTGTGTTCGTTTCATGGTCAACGGAGATGATAAAAAAAAAATGGGCTGATAGAAACCTCTTCTAACTAATGTTATAGTTACAACACTACAATAATACTGACGTAAGTTAATTAATTCAAATGCAATTATTTCCATGGTTAGTGGATCTGTCTAGTTATGTTGTACAAAAATTAACGTTTTCCGGAAATCTTTTATGTTTAAATGTTCTTCTACTGTGGATGGTAAAGATGTATATGCATAGGTACAAAAAAAAACACCCAAACATGCAAATCTATATATATAAAAATAAAAATGTGTTTGGAGATTAGTGTATTGTGTATCACTGTATTAAGCATAGGAAATGTTTGAAACTTTCAAAATACCTTCTTAAAACCCCCGGGAAGGTTTTTGGATTATTTCAACCACATGACAATACATCTGAAAAGTTTTTCAATCATCATAAAAATTCTTGCGAAATTATCAAAAATTTGAGAATGACGTGTTGCAAAACAATGATTGTCAAATCACAATTCAATTTTCAAAACTCTTTAGATTAATGAATTAATTTGAAGTACTTGCATAATAATTTGAATCGAATCAATAATTCTAGATATTTTAAATAGGTACCTACGTTAGGAACCAATTTTGATTGTGCGTTCATATAATATTTGTTTGTTATTATTTATTACACAAGAATGAATATTTGTTATTTATGAAAAATGAAGATTCGAATTTAAAAAATTTTAATAGGTGACACGCAAGCTGTTTGAAAACTGAAACTACTGGGACTGAATATGTAAAACGCGGGAAGGCGGAGAAGGTGGAGAAGGTGGAAGGGGAACGCGGGAGTGAAAGGGGACGCGGGGGAGTACGGGGACGGGACATGCAGGGAAAAACAATTTATTTCTTTGAATATGGCATTGCAATGCATGCCGGGAACCAACTAGTGTACCTACAAAATAGTTCCAATTAAGTTCATAAAATTATTCTTACATGTAAAACATTTTACTTAAGAAACCAATTATAAAATGCAAAAACCAAAGTTCTGAAAATTTTATCATTCAGAAAATAATAAAGAACGTTATAAAAAAATCAGAGAGCGTAATTAACACGCGGTAGAAGTGAAACTAAAAAGTCGCTAGATGTCGCTTTCTTTTCTTATGCCTTTTATTTTAAAGCGTTTGGATATTTATTTACAAAAACCAAAAAAAATTTTTTTGGACTTCGTAGGATTCGAACTCCGTTCGCTCGATATCTGTCTCTCTGGTCGCTAGGATTTGTCCGGCACCTTAAGCGTTGCACTACGGGAGGGTCGAGCCGAGATGCGAATTCAGCGCATTATATTAGAACCGATGACATTCATATAAAAAAATTTAGTGACGTATTTTCGTTTCATCTGAAATTCTAATCACTAACGACGCTAAAGAAGTTTCATTTAAAAAAATACCAACCTAAATTCTTGGGAACCTGTTGATTTTATTCGTTCGGAAGGTAAATTGAAATTAATTAATTAACATAGAATTCTACGAAAAAAGAGCTATGTTGCAACGGTGAAATTTTTGAAATGAAAACAAATGTTGTCTTTTTAGAAATATCTATTACGAACGGCTGATTCAAAACATTGAATAAAAGCAGAAGTTTTCCGTTAAACCCTTTTGCAAAACTGAACAGAAGCCGTTGAATATTCTTTACCGCAAAATGCCGCCTGTAATGATAAAATTACATTATTATCTTAAATAAGCATTTTAATTTAATCCATAAAAAGTCATGATAAGCGCGTGATACGAAAGGAAGCTGAGATCTTACGTCTAGCGACGTGATCGTGAGATATACTGCTTTTATGTTATTAAAACGTTGATAATCATTTCCCGTCTAACTCGTTTAGTGAAAAGCAGCTTCCTCGTCTGGCTTCAGATGATAAAATGCATTCACTCCGCAGTTATGGCTTTATGTTCATTAATCTTGATTAATTTTTTTTTTGACAAGATTCCCGAGTAGAAGAAATAAAAAGAAAACACCATTTTACGTAATCTCAGTGATTACGATTACCGGTATGCGTTATGGAAAACTCCAAAAGAGGATTGATTGATATTTCAAGTTGCTTTATTTACGTAATCGTAAGGTTAACCTAAAAACTACGTACAACTAACTAAACTAACAGTGAAAACCTAATATTGGTTAAATAATTAACACATATTTATTATCCATACTAATATTATAAATGCGAAACTGCTCGAGTTTGTTTATGACCTTTTCACGCATAACACAATATAAAGACTTTTATAATTCTTTCACCAATATAAAGCTAAATTATATGCGCAGACTACAGGTTTTATATGATGGTAAGCTCTGGCGTTATGAAATTATAAATATTAATATATTATATTTGTTATACGTTTTCTGTCGCTAACAAAAGCGAGTTTTTGCTAACGTCAGAAAAAAATCTTTTCCATGGAAACAATGTTGATATATTTTTGGGCTCTAGGCACTCAGTCTACTGGTCAGCTACTACTGCAGAAAATTTAAATATTAGAATTCGTTTTTTTTTTTTGACAAGCTTGGAATAACTGAATGATAAATAGAGTATTTTTTTATTATATTAACGAACTTCCAAATATTTAAATAAAAATAAACATCCGAAATGTTTGTAAGCGCATAAATTCTGAACGAATGAACAAAATTGGATAAGTAATTCTTTTTTTCTTTGAGCTACAGCATTATGAAATTTAGGTGGTATGCGAGATGTTTGAAAACTGAATGTAAGGAAATGAATATATGGAATGCAGGGGATTGGGGTGTGGTGGGGGGGGGGGGGGGAGATAATTGATAAGTGCAAGCGCTACAGTAATTTCCCGTAATACCATGCGAGCGAAGCCGCGGGGAAAAGCTAGTACATTATAAATTATTGTAACTGTTAGTTTTCCAAATAAAATCAAAAATATAAAAATACTGCACATAGTATGTACCTATCAGGGGCATGCCGTCAACAAAGCACATACACTCTGCCTACCCTACTTTAATCCTAAATCACGTATGTTTTTATATCAATTAAGTCCCTGTTTTTCACACTGGCTGCCCTGATTAAAGAATCTGTGCGCGCCACTAGTACTTGTATAAGTAAATCCAGTAAATAATAGTTTTTTACAAATTCGAACAAAGTTAAACTTACCGATTAAAATGTACTTAGGTACCTGTTTTTATAGTTAATTTTTGCCACCGGAATCTTACCCTTACGAAAGTTGAAAAAATAGGTTTAGAGTAGTTAAGGCTCCATTATAAGCGGTCGAAAAGTAGTACGGAAGATAGTTTTGCAGGGGAGATATTTAAATACAAATTATGTAGAAAGCGCGCTAATATTAAATACGATTATTGAAGGTTCGACTAAACAAGACTTACCTAAAATAGATCAAAAATCTCTTGACATCTCGTTAATAGCATTTAAAGAAACAGTGTGATTTTTTTTCAGATTCAGAACCAGATGGGTTTTTTATAATTTTCAAAACGTTTTTCTACCGAGGGAATTTAATATATGTAATTGATTTTTCAACTTGGCTTCTTCAAAAATAAAACATATTTTTATAAGAGCTTAAAAATTTTGTGTTCAAGGTAAGTATGTTATACGTTTTTACCAGTGTTCCCACGATACGAATGTTGGTAAGAATGCAAGTTCCTAAATAAATAGAAGAAGAAGTAGGCTGGACATATGCTGAGACGCAGGCTGCGCAGAGCAGAGCAGATATATCGCCGCACGGCAGACGACGCAGAAATCGGTGACCAACATATGCGCAGAGCAGAAATGTAACCAACTTAACTTAGTTCGGCTTGTATTTACCTGGGCGCTGATCGTTTGTGATAATGTCGAGTTTCGAGCCCGATTCTGACTTGAAATTAATTATTTACTATTGACTTAAAGTCTTTCAAAGCGCAAATACCCAAAAAAGCGAAATCTTAATGGGAAATACTGCCCGCCTGTGCACAAGTCCGTAAATATGGAACTTGTTAAAGTGAAAGATAACAATTCAGAATCGAAACGTTGCTTGAAATAGTTTTCGCCGTCTTTGGTGACCTCTAAAGAGCCGTGTACTTTCCAACTTTCCTTTTCCCCAGCTCTTTCTCACCCATATAACTTTCAGCCTCACAACGCACAATATATCCCTATTCTAACCTGACCATAAGTCCATTTTCCCCGACGAGAGCTGCACTGAGGCATGGGAAGAAGTACAAAAAGTAATCGATGTACTAATTATTTAATTTAATTTAATCTAATTGTTAATTTAATTTAATTGTTAATTTAATTTAATTTAATCTAATTGTTAATTTAATTTAATTATTTAATTTACTATTAATTAAGTAATTGAAGTACGATTTACTAACAAATATATAGAAGTAGTAAGAAGAAATCGGTAATTGGAATTACATAGTATTCCAACACTTCAGAAACCTGTTGTATTTATATTTAGAAATTGATTATTCGTATAATATATAATTATATTATGTTGAGTATACCATTGCAATATTGCATTATTTACAGATCACATTGCTTGCTTTGTAATTTACATGTTTTCTCAACTTCAATTTTCTATTCTTTGCTGTCTTACACGCTCATCATAGCTGTCTTTTACTTAGGTACTCGTATATCTTTTCATCTTGAAATATACTTTACTCATTAAATGTCTACATTATACATTTACTATGTACCTCATCTTCATCTTAAGTTATGTACACATACTTTTTATTCAATAGAATAATTATTAAGTATGTATATTTCTTTAGAGAGATACTCCAATATTGCATTGCTTAAACAGGGTTTCATTTTGCTTTCTTATTTACATGCGTTCCGTAACTACCATTACTGTCCACGTAAATACAACTTTCTGTCTTTTGCTGTTTTACAAGCTCATGGCTCTTTATTACTTACGAAATTCTAATTTCTGGTGTTGTATTTATTCCTTTTACTTTGTTACGCAAAAGCCGAAAGGCTTTTTTTAACAGGTGTTCTCCCTAATATTCATATAGGTGACTGACTGAAAAAATGCAACTTTATGTTTTTATTTTTATATTTTGTTCATCAGACAAAAATATAAAAATAACATCATGAACATAAGGGGCCATCCATAAATTACATCACACGAATTTCATGATTTTTTTACCCCCCCCCCCCCCCCCCCCTCCCGTCCCTGTCAAACATCATCACATTTGTGAGACCCCCTCCCCCCCTATTGTTACGTCACACATTTTGCAATTTTACATGTAAATTTTTTTTGCGTTTTAATTATTTAGATTTTTACATGTGACGTCACAGAGCTGATGACCCCCCCCCCCCCATACCTCTTGTCACACAATGTCACACATCTCTACTCCCCTTCCCTCCCCTTAAGACCCTCCTCCTCCTCCCCGTGTGACTTAATTTATGGATAGCCCCTTAACGCCACACAACTCGACTGATTAAAAAATTTAAGTAAAAGAAATAAGCATTAGAAATATGGAATTATGATTAAAACCTCAACGCAAGCTGGTGCTAAAGAGGTTAAAAATTGAAATGTAGATAATAATACCATGTGAAAAACAATAAAAAAAAAATTAACAACAAAATAAATTTTGCCACCTATTTTGTCGCTTGGTTCGCAAAATCAGTTCAGTTTTAAAAATAAAAAGTTGAGGTGAATAATTTTACACGTTACTTTACTTCAGCAACATGCAGGTACGAATATTTCACATCATGTACATCATCACAGACAACCGAAATTAGAATGTTTGATGATGATTTCTTCCACTTGCAATCCATGTGCTCACTTAAAATAATACCAAACAAGGCGCCATTTTCCTTATTCAATAATATTTTAAATTGTTCAATGGCTAAAAAGATAGTTGAAGCCGGGTGGCACAACTAGTAATATAATGTTGTGGTCCAAAGTGGTTTAACAATTTCCATCCAGAAGACTTCCGCACGCGCAGCTCTCTCCTGACCTCTTAGGGCTCTGCGGATGCAACTCGCTACATGAAACCTGTTACTCTATCCACTTACATTATCTTATTACGTTCTATAATTATTAACGAAACTTCTGCCTCTGTTGTTCACTATCTACCTTTGAAAAATCTATGGTTTCCCGGTGGAGTAGACAATCGATTACGATGCTCGTAAAGTGGTGTATTTTTAGTAAAAGCTTTTTACATTGTGGTAGGAAGGTCTTATATTTATTATTGGGCTTCTTAGCAAGCTCCTTAACAAGCACCAGAACCAAAGAAAGCATTTTTTCCTCCGCACTACCTTCAGCCCCACAACGTACGTAGGTCTGTTTCCTCCAAAGTAAAAATGCCATCATTTTCTTGCATCTCTCTCACACACTGCACCGTGACGTCTTCGTAGACCCCTTCCAATACTAGATACTTGCCGTGGCGATAATTTTAAACGGTGGTCTTTATTCATATTTCAACCATTTTCGTTACTCAAAGATCGAACAAAGTTAAAGTCTATGAAGCACGTATACGACTTCTTTCATTCTAAGAACTTCGTCAGTTCAATCCATTCACAAAATAAGCAGTAATTTTCATAAAGAACGACATTATTAAAAAAAAATTGAAAGTGAATATTGATAGTTAAGACGAAGCTATACGTGAAATCCTATTTAGATTGATCTTTACGACGAATCGGTTTACATTATGAACATCAAAAAATATGCTACGGATAAATTGAAGCTCTTACTAGGTTTTTTATGTATTGGAATTATATTAAAATTATTATTTACATATAAACAAAAAATATAAGCGTAAACCACTGAAAAAATGTTTTTGCATGACTTAACTATGAAGTTAAGAAACAATTTTAAAAAATACCCCTTTATGGCTAAGACTATTTTCGAGGTTTTGAATGTTCTAACTTTTTTCGTTATTATAAAATTATGCACAAATTAAATAAAAACCATTTTTTCGCTTACTTGCTTCGTGCAAATAAGACGCTCGATTTAAAATTTTGTAGGCATGAGAATCGAAATATTTTAGCGTTTATATTCCTCTTAACGGAAACCTATCTGATACCATGGAGACCGCTCTAAAATTTATCAATCTTTGGTCGGAATCTCTGTTAAAAAAAGTGGACCGTGCTCGCAAATATTGATAACTGACCCTAGATGATGGATTTGGTCAACTTCGTATTGATATAGGGTTTATCGATAGCCCATGCAAAACCTACGGTACATTATTCCACAAGCGAGGGTCTCTTTAATGATATACCTGTACCTACACTCTCGTGAACCTGCAAATTCAATATTTACCAAAGCTGATAAATAGGTACACTAAGTATTTGGGTGTACAGTGGTAAATACCCACTGAATACACACTAGAAATGGCTTCAATAATTTGGGAGGCGGGTATGGGTACCGCCGCCCCGAGAACCATTGGATAACCAACACTCCTGCCATAAACCATCCCAACGGGTTCGCTACATTTGGTGATTTAACAGGAGTGCCCGGTACTTGGGGTGAGGTTTTTCTAGGTCTTGACGGCGAATGCTTTTGCCTACCTATTGCGTGTTGGGCAGGATCGGAAAAGGTTTGTTGAAGGAGAACTAACTTAGAATCTCCCCTGCCGAACTCTCTCGATCCATCGACTTGCACGGTAGTGGGAGGGATGGATTCATACGTCCGTCACTCCTGGACCCATTGTCCCTTAGATTCCTACCCACCCCTCATACGCTTTTCCTTCGCAGAACTTTCCTCTCCTTCCTTTCCCTAAAAATACCCTTCGCACAGCATCCCCAAAGATGACATAGGTCCCGAGGGAAATTGTTTTCCTGGAGCTAATGTAAAAAAATGTAGATTCAAATGAAAACTGATGTCGTCACTTACTAAATACCTTTTGGTTCCAGCCTATTTAGCACGCGCTCTGTCCAACCTATTTTTAATTTATGATGATGTAAAGCAGTTCAGATTTGAAATAGAAACCCAATTGGCAAGACTTTTGGATCACAGACACACCCACATCGTTCTTGTGTTCTTCTTTATTCTATGATAATACGTCTTAGGCAGGAAACTATTTAATAATATTCAGTAGCCTCTTATTAATGGGACGAAATAATTTTTTTATTAAATTAAATAAAATGTAGGTACCTGCCTGTGATCTACATGTTGCTGGTTCCTCCACAGCAAGTGGAAGTACTTTTGTGTCTAGAAATCTTATGGAAACCTACCTAAACAATATTCAAGATTGCAATTCGAAAGCGGCCGTATTTCATATATGATTTAGAATTACGAGCAGTACCTATTTACTACGTACACGTATGTAGCGCATATCGCATATGCAATTTTCAATTATTATTTATTTACCAAACTATGATATCAGCAGGCGGAACAACGCCCGTTGTGGCTGTCTTGAATATAAAATACAATCTGATACCAGCAATGGTTTTATATTAACGAGAAAATCATTAATCAAATTAGAGATCTACACCCAAAACATTGCAGTATTTTGCTTCACCACTGAAAATAAATTAGGTTAAAAAAATATTATGTGTTTAAAAAATTATTGTACATTGGCTCGTTAGTTCCACTTCTATACAACGTGTTTTCTGTTTTCAAAAAAAATCTTTACGCAAGCTTCCTTGAAATTGTAAGTTCCTTCAAAATCTACATTTGCAATTAGTTGCATGCATGTTCCAAATAATTGAATGTCATCAAAAAGTCGGTGTAAGTTGCGCAAATTTAGTGTCGTGCAATCTTCAGTATCTCAGCAGTCATGGCTTTTATTTCTACAATGCACATTGTTGTTGTACACAACTTTCACGCAGTTACAAGGAAAACATAAGCCCGCTCAGCGGGAATGGTTACGTGACGTCAGTTTAATTTTTTACTCTAAGCTTAGTTTTAATTTTTTACACTAAACTTAGTTACGACTACCTACTGACAGTGCCGTATTTTCGCGCTGGCGCCATTCTAAGTTTGTAACAAATAACTAATAAATGCGTGCATGGTGAAACTGGCCGTTCAACATACGTCATGAAACAAATTGTGCGCAACTAGTTTCGTAATGTAAATTTGGCTTTAAGTCGAATTTTCTCAGTTCAGTGAATCTATCCAAAAAAATTTCGAACTTTGTTTTTAGTTACATACTTTTTGATTAATATTTCTATTTTTGAAACTGATAATTCATGGTGGAATTCCATTATAATATATTATAATAAAAACAAATATAAAACTTTTTTCCACTTTAAGTTTAATGACCGTAACCGGTTTCAGCTCGCTAGAGCCATCTTCAGACTGGACCCAGTCTGAAGATGGCTCTAGCGAGCTGAAACCGGTTACGGTCATTAAACTTAAAGTGGAAAAAAGTTTTATATTTGTTTTTATTATAATATATTACTTTTTGATTAATATACGAGAGCTGTCCGTAAAATAAGGTCTCAAATGTGCGATCCGGCAACTCTGGCGTGTAGCCTGGTTTCCCCATGCTAAATGCCCACCACGCTGCCACTCTCTGTGACGCTTAGTCTTGGCGTGGCAGCCGTTCGCAATGGAGCTTACGCCCTTTAATGCGTTTTTGTCTGCAAAGAACAATACCAAAATGGTAGACATTCATTATCGGCTGCATAAACTGTACGGAAAGCAGTATACGAGCACGAAAGGTTGGTTTAAAATGTCTCGTCTCCAGTAACAATTGACTTCAAGAATTCCTCGCAATCGATGTCGTAACACTTCAACCCGTTGTTGTTTGTGATTTTTGGTGAGCATTTTGGGACCCACCTTGCGCAGACCTTGTGGTAATTGTCTGTCAAAAACTTCTCAATTGTGGTCTTACTGATGCAATCATAATACAGAGCTCCGAAAAGCTAATTACAGAGCGTTACTTATACCCGGCGGGTGCTGCGAGCGGAAGCTCCATCGCGAATGGCTGCCACGCCGAGACTAAGCGTCACAGAGAGGGCATTTGGCACAGGGGAACCAGGCTACATGCCAGTCTTGCCGCGAGACCTTATTTTACGGACAGCCCTCGTTTTACTTTTTACTGTATTATTTCCTGCCTTGTAACTTTTTATTTCAATTTTTAACTTTTTCATTATACTTTATATTTTGTAATTTATGCTTTTACTTTATACTTTCATTTACCAATCTTATTTTTTACTTACAGCTTATTACCTCAACTCCTTTTTTTACCTTTTGTTTTTATATTTAACTTTACATTTATATGTTACTTTCGTTTTGTTATTGTATTATAAAACATATATAAATATAATTATGTTAATTGCACATGTTGTGCCGTATGTTTTGAAATAAATAAATAAATATGTCTTTGAAATTTAATAACAAGGAAAAACTAAGAATCAATATCTATATACAGGAACGCTAGGAGCTAGGAAATCAACGTTTTGGATTTAATTTTTATTCACGCCTCCAGCTGAGTTTTCACTAATTTTTATTCAATCCATGCCTTTGCGGCTGCTAATCCAATGAAATTTCATTACATCTGACACAATATTTTAATTTGTCTATTTTAAAACTTCTCAATTTGTTTCAAACGATAAATTTTTATTTAATAAATTATAATTCTGCCTCAAAAACACTTAAACACGTTAGGAACCACGGTTTAACTATATTCTTCGTTTAGTTTATCGGGTTTTTCATTAGCATTTTTTGTTGAAAACTTTAATTTTTTTGTTTTAAATTTGGAAATAATGCATTCCATTTCGATGGTTCACACCCCAGACGGTAACGCTGTGTAAATAATAAATACCTTGTTATTATTTAATGGTTTTCTGCACAACTTTCTGAATAAACTGCAAATCAGGAAAAGTGTGTTAATTACTCTAATTATGTACATCAATTAATAAGCGATGCAAGCAATCAGTGAGTTTTTTGCAAATACATTTTGTCAATGCCACACAATGAAGAGCGAATATTTCGGAAATGCATTTTATGATGTGCAATGATTTCACGATTGCAGTCCGCTACAAGTATGGCATAGTATATATCACAGATTCTCAACCTATTTTTGCCCACCGCCAACTTTGAAAACATTTTTATTTCTAGCGCCCCCTAACTCGTCACGGCGAAGGGGGTGTAACGGGATACCACGACAGGATTACATTTGCCGCCACAACGGAGGGGGTGTAATGGGATAGGGAAAATATTTTTGTGGATGGATGGCCCCCGACGCGATGGGGTGGGATGTGGGATGGGTTTCTCTGGGTCTCCTACCGCCCCCCTGAAAGTCTGAAACGCCCCCCAATTTTATCTTGGTCTTCTACCGCCTCCCCCTAAGGGGGCATTATCGCCCACGTTGAGAACCTACGGTATATAATTTACAAAAAAATGTTATAATATTACTAGTATTTAGTTCTGTAAACAGTACTTAGACCTCGTGGTCCAAAAATATGTTTTAATTTTCTCTTACATCAAAACCAAATTTTCCCGCTAAAATCACAAGATTTGTAATTAGGTACTGATGCCTACCTACGTAGTAAAGAACTCCAGTCCAATTTTTTTTTATTTTTTTTTAATGAATAAAGACCTTCTAACTTAAATAACCTCATTTTTATTTTTATTTTTATAGTTAGTTTTAATAGTTAAAATAATTATCAAAGTTTTAATTTTTCAAGATCCCCCGAAATCTAGTGTGAATCGTGTGACGTCATCATGGCCAAAAGTTTCAGTTGTCTTCAACAGGTGTTATCATTTTGTATGGAAAATCAATGGGGGTGTCAGAAGTCGAGGCGTTTTTTATTCAAGATTAACTGCTTTTTAATAAAGAAAAACATTAGGTAAAATGTAAACATCAATCTTTACTGTTATTGTTTTGTACCAATTGCAATAATACATCTGTGACCGCACCCAATAAACAGTTTATTGGTGTTCCAAAATCTGCATTATTTAATATATTGTAGGCATATTAGACGTCCCCACGGTAGAGTTTGGAGAGGAACGTTACTTCAGGCCGCCGCACAGAAAAGTCTCACAGTGAACTGCGCTGTAAACCGTTTTCTCACTTTCGGTCTTTACTTTTCTGCGCGGCGGCCTATAGTGCTCGAACAGTTGTTCGTTGCCGGCCATTTTGGATTTCAGAGTTGGAGCATTGCGAAAGGCGTTACGGTCGTTTAGTACAGTTAAAGTTTTTGAATATTTTAAATAATATAGATAAACTAATAGAGATACTTTATTTTTGATACTGAATTATTTAGGCCTAAATAATGTTTCAATTAAATTAATAACTATTGTATGTCTAAATCTTTATAAACCAATAACACAGAATGTTGAAGGCCTGTCATAATTTTCAATTCAAATATACCAGGTGACTGGAGAATTATGGACGCGGTGACGTCACGCCTCACACATTCAATAATACCAACTTGACAGGGTGTTTTAATACGTTTTAAAATGGACTTTTAAATAATTTTTTTAAAACTCTACGATAAATATTATTTAATAAAACTTATATATTCAGAATCAGCGTTATCAATCAATATTTTTCACTGGAGTTCCTTATTATAAATCATACATATTTCATGTTTCACGAAGCGACGGTACAGGGCATATCTATTACAGCATTTGCGGGGGAGGGGATTTCGACCATAACTACAAAAAATCGACGATATACAAACATAAAATCGTTCGATATCCGTACCAACTTAAAGTTTTTAAAGTATTTTTGAGGTAGATTTTACATTATAATTATAACTTCGGCGGGCCAACTGTCGGGGTTCATCGTCGGGTCACTAGCCAGAGCCGTAGCTAGGGGGGGGCAGTGCCCTACCTTAAAATACCTGTGCCCTACCTTAAGAAATACCTACATCTACTATGGTAATATACTAGTAAACTCAACATTGATTGCGATCAATAGGCCTCAGAGGTTGTCAATGGGTCACGAAAGATGGCAGGCATGGCGTTTCTAGCCTTTGAAAAGAAAAGAACCGAGTCAGTTGATCTAAATGAAGTGATATGTCGAATCGAAACATTAGATTGTTTTAAGGAAGGACATTTTATTATTTTTAATTTTGTTTTTATTCTGTAATTTCAATTTATGTTTGGTACCTAATATGAACCTTACTAAATGAAAAGCCATTGATGCTGAAGTTACTTTTCTTCTTTGTTAGCAATGATCAAGAATTACCTTGTGTACAAATACTTATTATCTACCTGGTGAAATAACACAAGGTAATCCTTTGTCATTGTTAAATAACTAAATGTTTTGGTCATCCAATTAAGTATTGCCTCACACATGTACGACGAAAATCGATTCACCAGATAGGATCAAGTTACA
The DNA here is from genome assembly GCA_936435175.1 of Glyphotaelius pellucidus. NCBI lineage: Eukaryota > Metazoa > Arthropoda > Insecta > Trichoptera > Limnephilidae > Glyphotaelius > Glyphotaelius pellucidus. The sequence continues at coordinate 5,906,711 of OW386553.1, read as the reverse complement.
TTTTTACTTGCGCCCTACCTGTAATTAGCGCTGTCCTATTTTAAATTCAACTCTGGCTACGGCCCTGTCACCAGCCATGGCGATCTACAAGCGGGCCCAGGAAGATGTGAACTGACCACGTGGAAGAGTGTTGGATAGAATGCGCTTGGAAAGATAAAGGTTAAGTTTTATTTATTTAATGTCAACGGTATGCTTACACCATACACAATAATTTATTACACGTCACAATAGTTAAATGTGAACATAAGAAAATGATAAAAATATTTGATCATTCAATGGCATCAAAAAGGAAAAAATATAATTAATTAAAAAAACGTATACGTAGACACATGGTATTAAATCAACATTGATTGGAATCTATAGCGTTCTTGTGGAGTTAACACTTCCGTACCGGACCGGGGGAACGCACTTACACTACGAGAGTTTTACACTGTATCTGAGTTGTTTTTTTAAACCACATGCTCAATAATTTGAGTAATCCTAGAAAAACTATTTGGTTATCGATCTGCATTAAAAAAGTTAACATCGCATCACTACTTTTCTTAATATTAAATAATTTCTATCAAATTCCGGCGAGAATCTGTCCCGCTCGCCCCCCTTTCCCTCTGTTCAGGCGTTACCCGTTCCCATCTGCTGGAAGTATCGGAACAATAAGGAACTCCAGTGCAATTTTTTTAAATTAATAATGACCTTCTATATTAAATAACTGCATTTTTATTTTTATAGTTAGTTTTAATAGTTAATATAAATGTCAAAGTTTTAATTTTTCAAGATCCCCCGAAAACCACCGTATCTAATGTGAATCGTGTGATGTCATCATGACCAAAAATTTTATTTATAGTTAACAGGTGTTGTCATTTTATATGGAAGAAGCAATAAAACTATTCAATAAGTAAAACGTTATTTAGGTGGAATTATTTATTTATTATATTATATTTATTACATTATTATATTTTTCAATATTATTACGGGAGAGTGGTGTAAAAATTGTTTGAAATTATTAGTGTATTTATCAAATGATTTTGAAAACGACTACTGAAATACGATGAATATACTTCCCTCTAATTATTATCAACACACAAAATTAAGTAATTAACACCCTTTAATAAGCAAAACATATTGAGGTCCCCGAGTGACCCCCCTTCGGATCATGTGTGATTTTTTTTCTTTCTGGGACGAAAAGGTTAAATAGATCCGCCACATCTGTGAATCTACAGGGTTTTCCAATAAGAGGTGTTATTTTGATATTCAAATAATTTCAATGCGTTGTTGAAGCGTGTATCGTTCCATTTTTATTAATGGCGTAGTTTCTACTTGTCAAATGTCAAAAAATGACAGCTTCAAAAGTGACATCTACCGAAATAGCGGGCTATTCAAAATAACACCTCTTATTAGAAAACCCTTTATTACTAACTGCACGTAAACTATATACTACAAGCGAGTGTTTGCAATGCTCGGCCCTGGTATTGTTACATTTAAACAGGATTTTGGAACGAGTAGCTCTCATAGGTAAATGAAATTCAATGAGGTTAAGTAATTCAGGGCTGTCTCCATCACCATTCTTAAATTTTGAACATGAAGGGTTTGAAGGTCTACACGAATAGCTTGGGATTCAAAAATATAAATCTCAGGTGAAGCTCGTAGGTAATAATTTTTTTTAATTTCATTAAATTCACGTATGAAAAATTTTCATCCAATAAAACCCCATTCATTGATATCTACGTATACTTTCTACCGTTTTGAAGGAAAATCCCGCAAAAATTGTAAATTTCTATTTTCGAAAATAAAATTAGTTTGGATAACGAATCTGATATTCATATTTTCGTTGTATTCAATTTCTCCCCTTGACATAACTATATTAAGCAACATAACAAATGTTAATTACAATTTTAATTGAATCACGTAAAAAACATTAAATAATATTGTAATACAATATTTACTAATTACGTTGATTTCGACACGAGTTTTCAGAAATCGTTCGCAATTTTGTTAATTTATAATAAATTATATCGTCCAGGGTACTGCTTTAAACTCTTACATTGTCTGTCCACATTTATTTAGCGTAATAAAAACATTTAAATATGTCCAGTACTTTCATCGCGATCGATTTCACCAACGTAATGTCACGTTTTAATTTGGAGTGTTATTTCTCAACAGTGGAATACTAATAAACAAAACAGTCATTAATTCAATTTAATTTGGAGAAATCGAATTAATAAATACGCATTCCTTTGTTTTCAATTAATTGGGGGGGGGGGTGTATTGTCACCTTTGGATTGTAAAAATATTTACTCAAAACCAATATTATATATCTGCGTTTTTTGGTTTCAACCTAGAATCAAGCATTTCTTTGCAGATTGAAGGCATAATTAAAGAGTTTTTTTCCTTTATTTTTCCCAAGTGTTACATTTGATATATACAATTTTATGAAAATATTAAGAATAATGGGAACTCACTAAGGCGCAGCCTGTGCGTGGGTAATATAGTTAAATATATTTTATTTTTGTACCTAGAAAGAACAAATAGTAGGTACGTATATAAAGCAAAAACATGATTAAAATTTGTCTAAACGGCTTGCACAAAAATGCATACAACAGTGCAACAGTAAGTGTATAGTGTAAGGCTGGCTTTACATTCTTAAGTTTTTTTCCCGTAATTCGCTCGTGTAAGCGAATTATGGCCAAATTACCAATGTAAACGACACCAAAAGTCACTTAACGTAATTTAAAGCATGTTACAGAACTTCTTCTTCCGGAAGTTTTTTGACAGGTCTAATCGCGTCCGCACGAAATTACAGCCTTCTCACAGCTTATAAAATCAGTTTGATAAGCTCAGAGACTTTTTGTAAGAAATAGTACCAAAATGCGCCGTTGCGAAATGTCAAAAATCAAAAGACATTTGTTTTTATTGGATTTTTTCCCTATAAAACTAGTATTTATCTCCGCTTATTTGAGTTTTCTGAAAATGAGCATCCTTCTATTCAATTATCGGTCCAAACCTTTATAATCTCAATGTTTCTGTTTTTAAAATTACGTATTTGAATACGAAGTCAGTTGCTGTCGGCAGCCGTCAGGTAGCTGTCATTCGAATAAAATGAAAGAAATCCATTAATTTTCGCCTTTGACGGCAAAAAAGTGCGTGGAGAATTGTTTAATTAAAGCCAAATTCTATTTCAGCACTTTATTTGGTCCTTTTCGACTTTATAGACAAAATCGCGTAAATTTGACAGTAGCAGGTCGTTGTTGAAAGGAAGCCATCTTACCGCAAATAAATTTACAGATGTAAACGGTCTCATGAGCAGTTACACAGGTCGAACTTCCGAAAAACTTCCGTGATCATTAATTACCACAAGTCAGATGCATATGTAAACGCTCCTGGGAGTAACCTGTCAAAATCTTACGTAATCCGTAATTTTTAATTACGAGTGTAAAGCTAGCCTTATAGTAAGTGTATACTGTAAGAATAAGTAGTGTAATTTTTGTGAGAAACATAAAGTGATTCAAATTAAACAACGTTTCAACATCTACATTGTCAAGCCACGACTTCAACTCTTTTATATATAGAGGAAGTTTAGTTATCACTAGAATATTTTTCAGTAAAAGATTGAATGTACGAGGTCCAATGAAACTGCTGTGAGTTTGAATTTGTTTGGTATTCGTTTGGGGGGTATAAAAAACATTATTTTCTCTAATTTTGATTCTGTTTTCATTTTTTTCGAATTTAAAAAAGTGTTTTTTCCTAGCCAAGTATACTTTAAAATAATTGATTGCCTAATATTGCAATTCACCGTCAATGTTTTCATTTTACTTTTAAAATAATATTGGGACGGTTTTATCATAAAATTCGAATAATTTATCAAATTTCAAAGTTAATTTTCAAGTTAAACGAAATTTCTACCGAAGACCTATTATGATTCCGAAGCACGTGGATAGTAACAGAACATGATATCAACTTGACGATTTGATGCATTTTTCAAATTTTGTAAATTATTATATCACTAGCTTTTACCCGCGGCTTCTGTCACATGGTATTAGGGGGAAATTACTGTAGCGTTTGAACTTATCAATTACCCCAACTCCCCCCTCCCCGACCCTTCCTCCTACCCCCTCCCGCATTGCATACATTCATTTCCGTTACATTCAGTTTTCAAACAGCTCGCGTGCCACCTTAATTTCATAATGCCAGAGCTCACCAGTAGTAAAAAGAGAATTATCCAATTTGGTTCAGTAGTTCGGAAGTTATGTGCGTACAAACATTCGAAGATTCATTTTTATTTATGTAGATATATAGATATTAGCTACGACGCCTTTAATAAAATTATGACGACTAAATATGACGCCTTAAATAAAATTATGACGGCTAAATATGACGCCTTAAATAAAATTATGACGACTAAATATGACGCCTTAAATAAAATTATGACGACTAAATATGACGCCTTAAATAAAATTATGACGACTAAATATGACGCCTTAAATAAAATTTCCCGCAAATATATCAACATCGTTTCCACGGCACCGATTGATTTTCTGACGTTAGCAATAGCTCGCTTTTGTTGCGAAAGAAAACGTATGATAATATAATATATTAATATGTTTAATTTCATAACGCCAGATCTTACCATTATATACTATAGTATACGCACATAATGTAGCTTTCTATTGGTGAAAGAATTTTTAAAATCTTTTTATTGGTTAATGTGTGAAAGCGTAACAAATAAACTCGAGCATATTCGCAATTATAATATTAGTATAGATTATAGGCCAGTTGCCTAACACTTCTGAAATAATCACAGAACTTGAATAGAACTATCGCAAAACGTGAAAATTAAGTTCGTGTGTTCTTGACCCTTAGTGTGTGCCATATATTTTTAATTGTTCAAAGAGAAAAGGAATTCTCAAACTTGGGCAAATTTATAAAAGCTAGGACTCGCCGAACAGGAAATAGCTTCTCTACAGAAGTCCTTTATTCTTGAATTGTAGAATGAGCAATATCCGACTAAAAATAAAGCGCCGGTATTTCAGAACACCAAGGAATTGTTTCAGACGGATTACCTTGTCACGGTTCTTACCAGAGAGCAAGCAAACACGGCCCCTAAGTCATTCTGGTGCCCGAAGTTTTTCAAATAGTATTTCAGAAAATCGCTTTCATAATAAAAATTCCCACGACGCGTCGCGACATTTCCTGCAGAACGAGATGCCTTCCAAGTTCAGCGCAACATTAGTGGTTGATGATTGACGATAGTACACACCACACCAACTACCACTTTCACCAATCACGCTTAGCGTCCGGTACCTACACTAAAAATGGCTCAAACGCTGAACCTCTGTGTCACCAGCGCCGCTGTGGTGGTGGTGGTGGTAAAGATCACTTTTAAAAAAAATTAAGTACTGACGCAACAGTTAAGCCGGGCTGGGGGCTCAGGGTCGGCTGACCCTTTTTGAGAAATTACGTTGACTTTTTTTATATTAAGAGGAATATAAACGCTAGAAATATTTCGATTCTCATGACTTCAAAATTTAAAATCGAGCGTCTTAGGGGCCATCCATAAATTACGTCACACGAATTTCAGGACTTTTTGATCCCCCCCCCCTGTCACATTTGTGAGACCCCCTCCCCCCTAGTATTTCATGATTTTTTGACCCCCCCATACCCCTTGTCACACTTCTCTACTCCCTCCCCCTTAAGGTGTGACGTAATTTATGGATGGCCCCTTATTTGCACGAGGCAAGTAAGCGAATAAGTGGCTTTTATTTATTTTTTGGGTAATTTTATAATAATGAAAATAAGTTAGAACAAACAAAACCTCAAAAATGGTCTTAGCCATAAAGGAGTATTTAAAAAAAAAAATTCTTATATTACTTCATAGTAAGATATGTTTTTAGGTTTTCACGGCCAAAAGTATTTTTGTTACTTATTTTTGGGGTGTTATGCCGTGTTTCGCTACCTCCTTCTTTAGCCAACGTTTCGGACAGCGTTACAGTGTCCATCATCCTCATCTGCCCTGATGATGGACACTGTAACGCTGTCCGAAACGTTGGCTAAAGAAGGAAGTAGCGAAACACGGCATAACACCCCAAAAATAATTAACAAAAATACTTCATAGTTAAGTCATGCAAAAACATTTCTTTTGGTGGTTTACGCTTATATTTTTTGCTATGTAAATAACATTTTTATTGTAATTCCAATACAGAGAAAAGCTAGTAAAAGCTTCAATTTATCCGTAGTATATTTTTGTTGTTCATAATACAAACCGATTCGTCGTAAAGATTAATCTAAATAGTATCTAGGTTAATCTGAATAGGATTTCACGTATAGCTTCATCTTAAGGACAAGTTTTTCATCAAATGGGTACCATTGGCGCAAATGGAACGAAAATGGATGAAAACATCGTAAATGTCACAGAAAATTTTCCAAAATATGACCGGAAACTTGTAAAATCGATGTTTAATGTCTCTACTAATGTATCGATATTAACTTCAGACATTTATTAACTAATATTTAGCCATCTAACAGATTATGGTGTAGATGGGGTTGTAATTTTGGACAAGTGTATACCAATATAGATTAAATATAATATGTTGAGACTATACACACATTCTTAAAGCATACACTGGAAAATAATAGTTTGAAATCACCGAAATGTAAGTAATTAGCGTCCCTTTAGGCTAAGTATATTGTTAACAAATAAAAAAGAAATTGCGAAATTTGCAACTTCTCTTTAATCCATGTTCTTTTTAAATATTTAATTAAGATGTACTTCCAAATATTTTATTTATGTGAATACCGCACAAGATTCCCAAGTGCTCCCAAGCGTCGGGAGCCAGTAATACTGTGGCATCTGGCATTTCTAATTGGGGTATGTTGTGAGTGTATTGGAGTGGAGGGGATGGGAAGGAAATGAGGAAGAGGAAGGAAGGGAAGTGCCTGAGTATTTAGATCTGATCACCAAACTCGGCTAAAGCCACTTCAAGCAACGTTTCGATTCTGAGTGGTAGTCTATTACAAGGGCGATAGCTATGACGAGTACGTACCACTCCATAATGTGTATATTTAATGCAAGTTGCAGCAGATCAATTATTATCGATCGTACGGTTAGAATTAAAGGTTCAAATTAATGGCAACCCCCCCCCCCCCCCCTCCCTCCTTCCGCTGCCTACAAAGTTGCATAAATTATCATTATGACTGCCCACTGCCCAGTTTCCACAACAGCTGACAATGTCCAGAAAAAGATTCTTCAAGGAGATAGAGAGACAAAATTATTTCCAATAAAATTGGCCACCCCGGACAGCTGCCTAGTAAGAGATTAATCGGAATTGCTTGATTTGGTCGAGGGTCCTGACACTGGGCAGAACATGTTCTTATCAAATGAGTCGAAGTGCGTCTAGCAGTTTATAGTTCGCGGGAGAAATGGTAACGTGCATCGGTCAGTCTCTGGTTACTATTATTGTCGGTGGACGCAAGTGGATCGCCCCACTTGGCGCAGCACTACTTTCTTCTGCTAGATACCATTCTGCGCCATCAGGTGCGTGAAAAACGCTGATTGCTGAACCAATCGTCGGTCCTCTACACCAGCGGTTGTCAACCATCTTGAGCCTGCGTACCCTTCGACTCTTACTACAATTTTTTTGTACTGCATACCCTCTTAAACTATCTTAAGTACAAGTGTAATGAAAGATATGTTTCACGTGTAATTTTTTAATTCTCTTATTATGAATTTAACATTAATCAAGTCGTTCTAATACATTGAAAATGTTGAGCTGAATTTTAAAAACCCAACTTCGTGCCACGATATTGCGTAACCCCAATTTTTGCTTACCACAGATTGAAAACCGCTGCTCTACACCAATTACCTAGCGTCATTGATCCCCTCGGCACCGGTGCATAGTCGGGAAACACGCCAAACAACACGCGCCCAACATTTGTACACGGTTGACATTAGTCACATGAGAACGGGTCGTTTCTACGACTCGTTCTTGAGTTCAACAGCTCGGCTGTGGAACGATTTGCCGGCCTCTGTGTTTCCTCCCTCCTACAACATGGGTCTCTTCAAGACCCATGTCCATTCCTTCCTCTCCTCAAAAACACCCTCCACACAGCATCTTCAAAGATGACATAGACCCTGAGGGAAATTATTTTCCTCAGGGCCTCCTGTGTGGAGTTAACGTAAAAAAAAACCAAATTCAAGTAAAAATATCGCGAAATCTACGATTCACTCAGCTAGCTATAAAATAGTAATAAATTCTGGGATGGGATAGAGTCTTACAGCCATTTACTTTCCTAAATGTGTAGGTGCCTATCCATAAAGTAGTTTTTTTATTCCTAAGCAGATAAAAAAGGTCCAGTCTTCAAGCGTCGCATAGCTACCGCGTAGAAAAATTATGTAGGTACCTACCTACAGGTCTGTCGAAATGGATCCAATCTAACTTTTATAGTTATAAATAAGAGGCGGAATGCGGAGGCAAAAACGTTGGGAATGTATGGCGAGCGATATGCTGAAATATGCCAAAACCAAATGATCTTTTATCTTTTATAGCCAAGTCTGTTGGCCCCATAAAACAAATTAGACCGGTCAAATAACGATAGTTTGTTTTGCCTTTAATAATTAGCGGCTCTGGAAGTTTCGTTTTGCCTCCACATTCCGCCTCCTAGTTATAAACAAAGCAGGTATCTATAATCTGTCCTTTCGATTTCAGACCCTCCTGTCACAGCGTTGAAAATGCAGCACTGATACCCTAATGCTGGGTTCGGTCCTGATCTTTTCCATAAGAATCTACGGTCAAGTTATAGGACGAAAGTTGAAGTCGATTCAACTTGGGTTTTTATTTCGTAGAAAAGCCTGATAGGTAGCTGTTAATAAACTTTGGGATCCCACCATCATAAATACATACATATTTCTATCTATTTCCTTAGTCTAAAATGTTTTTTACTGCTACTTATGGGAACTGATTACTTATTGCAAATAATATGAGCCTGAGATTGGGTAGGTGTTTTATCTTACAGAAAGCATTTTTTTGTTCATGTTTTTCAATTATATTCTTCATGCTAGTGTGTATCTACTTATGACCGAAGAACTCAACAACGTGCAACTTCTTCACTCCTTTGAAAAAAAAATGATTAAATAGGTTACGTTATGTAAAGTTGTGCTTGTGCCGATGATGCTCCGGAGACCCGTTCTATTACCATTCATGCAGGATTTTTTTGCGATGCGATTTTAGCCCTTTTAAAACTTAATAGAGGAGGACAAAAACAGAATCTCTTGCGCAAATAACATTGTCGATTCTACTTTTTATTTAATGAATGTAGCCTCTATGATAACCCTTCAGATAAATTATATATGAACGTCGAAATTCTTTTTCGTAAAACATGAAACGTTTTTGAAAAAATGAAAATATTTGAGTTGAGTCGCAAAGTAGTACCTAGTTATAAAGATGATTATTGAAAACTCCTTTTGATTGGTGGTTTTCGGGTGGATTATGTATTCAGGTTTATGTAGACACCTACAATAAAATCAGTTTTGTATAATCGAATAATTTGTTTTTATTTTTTACAGTAGTAGGTACTAGTCTCCCAAATGAGAGATTTTTCTTTTTGTTTAGAAAAAAGTTTGGTGTTGGGGGGAAACGTGTTACGATGTAAACATGAAATAAATTTTAATTATATAGACAAATTATCTGGTAAACAGAAAACAATTGAAAAAATAAATAAAAATCCCAGTTTTTATTGCAATTTTTTTGCAAAAATTGGCCAGAGTAATTACCGCACGGCTCCGCGAATTTTCGTCCGGTACTCGAGTGTATGCTAAAAATTTTCTGATCCGGTTTTCCACAGGTTAATCGGCCTAAGTCACCAAAATCGTCAAATAATACCTAATGAAATGGAACGCAACTAATGAATATCGACAATAAGCCTGCCTTCTCTAAAAATTAATTAATTTATTTCCAAAATTTATTTTTTAAAATTGCATTAGAATTTTTTTTAATTTGAAGAGCAAAGGGTGCATGGATCGGAAGAAAAAACCTAAAAAATTAATATTCTTAAAAACGGCAAAGATCGACCATAAAAGGTGAAAGAAAAAATAGTTTCTATTCGTACTATGCTTTATGACTGCTGACAACAAAGTCAGCACCATAACACGTCATGAAAGGGGTCGGTCAAAGACCCCAAATGCATATTATCGCTCCTTGGTCTACGGCAAAATTGAATTAATTTCCACTCCGTATTAAATACAGAGATATATTTATTTACGAATGTGGATCACGTCTAGTAAATCCATCAGCCCGGTCCACGTATTGTTTGTGGTATTTGAAAATTACTTTCTCGAACATACCTATGTACGTCGCATGTTGCGATTTCCGAACATGCACAACATTTCGAAATTCAAATGATACGCTGGCGATGTATTTTAGTAGGTATTTGATGAATTCTTTTCTATGTCAATGAAAACAATACATTTTTCTTCGTCACGCGATAGTGACAATATATTTTCTACCGTGTATAAATTAATTACATTGGGGTTGAAAGTGAAATGATGATGAACCGACTTATTGAATATTATAAGTTATCTTTTATTCATGGGTCGTACAGGCATTAATAAAATTTTACATATATGTGTAATGTGTCTAACTCTGAAAGAATATCCAGCGTGAGTGGTTTGGTTTATTTATGTACCCATAAAAATACCAGATCTCAAACATGTTTTAAAATATGTTTTAAACTATGTTTAAAAATGAATACCGCACAAGATTCCAAGCTGTTGCCATCTGAATCTAACCGAAACCATTAAAGTTCACTACGCAATCTCTAATTGGGATATGTTGTGAGGCTGATGGAGTAGAGAAGGGAAGGGTATTTACGGGGAAAATGAAGAGTGAGAAGTGAGAAGCCCTTGAATATTCAAATCTGGTCACCAAACACGGCTTAAGTCATTTTAAATATCATTTGAATTCTGAATGGTAATCTTTCACCGACACGAGCACAGTTTGGTAGGTATGAATACATGATATTATATCACCATTTCATCAACTGGAATTTTTGCAAATTATTTATGAAACGTTTTGTCATACATTTCTTTGCGGAATACATTTTTTACACCAGAGCAAATCACGTTTGTACCAGTAAAGATGGCGCCAGTTAATTTTTGAAATAATGGAGTAAAATAATATTTTTTTAATTTCCCTCCGTTTACGCTAGGTAGGTACTTCTGATGAAAACACAGTGCTGCCATCATTGTAAAATAAATATGGCTGCTAACGTGCTAACTTCAATCAGCTGGTTTGTGATTTTGTGATATGCGTGAATCGTTATCAACTTCGGGTTAGTTGATGTTGTCAAGTATTGTAGAACTTCGTGCATTTGAGGATTAAATTGTCAAAATGGTGAGCTTTTAATTACTTCAATACGTTTCGCATTCCATATTTCTGAATGCTGGCACACAATGGACGATATGGGCAAATTAATATTTATTAGGTTACTTTGAGTGCGATCTCGGTGCGGGGAACCACACGGCCACAAGATGGAAGTAATCCTTGGGATTGTGAAACATATTCCATAATAAATCGTCTGATTCTTAGTTTTAATTTGTTTTCCGTAACCTCCCTCTCATTTCCTTTTTATTTCATGTCGGATACCTGCCTTTTCTACTCGCTTCTTGGACCGATCTACGAAGGATATTTCAATCAATGAAATAATTACAATAATCGTTTTGTGTTGGTGTTTCAGTCCGTGAGCGACTTCCTGAAGGATCTGCCGTCGTACGATGAACACAATTTCACCCTATTCAATACAGATAATGGAATAAGAACGTGTTCGAAGAGACCATCGGTATATTTACCTACAACGGAGTTTCCATCTGAACAAAGTAAGAATACTGTGTAATAATCCGCACTGACAAAACTAAAATAATTTTTCTCTCCAGATTTTCAATTTTAAATAGGTAACTCAATTACTGTAATTGTTAAGTATTGGTGAACACACCCAATACAAAAGAATGTCGAGTACGTAAAAGAAATGCTGTCAACATGTTTTGTAACCTTCATTTTACCACAGATTTATGTTTTTTACTAACAACTAATAATCTTCCCTTTTTGATTGACAACTTTTTTTAGGGACTCTTTCTTCTCAGTCCTCTCCTCCCCAATAAAGTGTATCTGTTCTTTATTTTATTATTGTGTATTTTTTTTAAGCTTTTAGGGTCTTCGCTCATGGAGAAATCGAAAACTGGTTGGCAACTCAATTACGGCACAACTCGACTTTACTATTTCAGTAATTATATCAGCTTGTTTAACAAAAATACTATTTATTAAGTTAGGAGTTACGAGTGTTTTCGTCGCCCTTGACGCCTGCTCTTTGATAAGTTGCCTGTGTGCAGACCGCCAATGAAATTTGCAAGTTGGTTTCCTGTGGATAGCGATTGAGTTGCCATCTGGCTTTTTTTTCAGTTGCCTCATGAGCAGATGGACTTTAAACATAAGTTATTTTAAGTTAGTTTAACAGGTGACTGAACAACTCAACAATGTGCAACTTTGTCATTCCTTAGAAAAGTCATTAAAAAGGATGAACAAAAAAAAAACTTGCTTTTTTTTTATTTCTTGGGCATTAACTATGTAACAATTTCTAGACATTTTGTTTTTTGAAGAGTTTTATTAAATGTACATTTGTTACTTAAATTTAATTAAATCTAAAATTAATTTAGTGAATAAAATAATAGCGCCTTGCAAATCTCCTTTACTAACCATGTTTCCGTATAATATTGACTCCTCCCACCGCTTTCCCCCTCCCCCCAAAATTATCCCTCCCACTACTCCCACCTAATTTAATTTTTGGTACTTGCATTTAATTTTTAAGTTAGTTTTAATTCTGCTCTTGAATGATACGGTTGTATCGAAACCGGTCGCGGAAAAATTAAATTTAAGTAACAAATGTACATTTAATAAAACTCTTCAAAAAACAAAAAAAAACTTGCTTAATAGGGTTACTTTAGGTTAGGTTATGGGCTATGTTTAATTATTTTTTTCATCCCTTTATAATAATAATTTCAAAACCTTTCAAAGGGGTCTTGAAATCAGTGGCGGCTGGTGCTCATAAAAATTGGTGGTACGCCAAAAATCTTAGACACCTACCTACCTAATACCTTCTCTAATTAAAATAAGTTTAATTATGAAAAAATCCTATCTATTTGTAGATTAGGTCGTAATGCATTGAGTCTGAATTAATTGTATTTCTTAAGAAAGATTAAATTCTTTACTTAAAAAAACCGCTCCGTCTAAACCGACGTCACAGGGGTTGTGAAGACAATTTTTAACAACCCTGAAAAGCATCCCATATTCCATAAATTTACAATAGTTAAAATAAATATTGACCCATCAGCATTTGTAAATTCAAATTCAATCAACAGTTCATTCCTTAATTTAAATATCATGAAAATTGTATGTAGATTTCTACGAAAATTGAGTTAAAAAGTGTTCAGTTTGTCCCACATCCAAACGTCTTCCCAATGCATCCGAAACTCGAATGAAATATACCTATACATACTGTCTTAACATGTCCGTCACATGTTGTTGTGCTGTCGTTGGTCGATGTTGAGCGAAACATTAAATGAAAAAGAGTAGATGTTAAATTAAAGACACGATCTCGATAATAGTATGACACAAACGTGTCCCGTTTAATATGCTACAGAATGAACCTGATGAAATTTGATGTTGTGGAAATTTTTTGAACGCCGTCTGCGATTTACTAAAATTTACAAAGCCCAATTTGCTACCCACGGTTTGGGCTCATTAGAGAATTTTGGAAGGATTCTCGTCAATTCTGTGATTGATTTGAAAAACGAACCACCGCTCTGAATATAGGCACACAATGATCTGCTTTGTTACGCGCGCAGTTATGTAGACACCTATTATGTATGCATTATAACTGAAGTGTATATTGTTAACAGTGATGAGGCAAGTCGGAAATTTTGTGTGTTTTATTGGCGCTCGGGGATTTTTATATTAGCAGAAATTTTGGGAGTGCACCGCTCCTCTGCTCCTTAGAGCCGGCCGCCACTGCTTGAAATGCCACTTTGTTAAGTTGTTGTGGAACCATTTTAACATACACACATGTATTCAACAAATGTGACGATAAGGGTGTAAAAAATAAGGTTTGTAATCTGTGGTTAAAATAGGTACATATTTAGAAAGGAGAGTTAATATTTGTTTGAACCTCTCTTATGTTTTTAAATGTACCTTGGTTTTAACGATGCATAAATTGATAAAAATAATGCAGTCGCAACATCAAACTTGGAAAACCACTCAAATCTATGTCCTAAAAAATAATAAATACGTACTTATTTGTCTGCATTGTGATTTGGGCTTTAAAATTATTGAAAGAGATACATTTTTGAGGTGACCAGACAACTCAGAATGAAATCAACTCAACACCTCTGCTGAAAAGTCATTAAAACGATGAATTTTTTTTAATTAAAAATTGGTTAAGGCGCCGTATACCCGTTCAAAATGAAGAAGATGGAGAGGTATGTAATTACGAATGTTGGAGAGAGCGTGCTAATATTTAAAATGTGAAGTGAAGTGAAAATTGTGAAGATGTTTAATAAAACACGGCTCGTTTAAAATAGAGCAAAAATTTCGCGGGGATCATCTAAATTAGCATATAAAGAAACACTGTGAATTTTTTCTTACATATAACTTCTAAAATAAATTAAATGAATGTGTTTATAATAATTTTCAGAGCATACTTTGTGATTTTTTTTTTATCGAATTTCGTTTTGGGGAACGTCTAGATATTATCTTCAAATATAATATATATTTTTTTAAGTGCTTAAAAACTTCAAGTGTTTGTGAGATATGTAAGAAATCGGCAGAAATTCAGGTAGCAGCGACTTTAATAGGTCATGGGCTATTTTTCAATATTTTTTTTGGTAGCTTTTAAAGACTTTTCGAAGAGGTGTTGAGTTGACTTGATTCTGAGTTGGCATGGAACCATTTTTGAATATAGCTTGACATGCATAATTTTTTTTACGGTCTAGATTTTGTATAAAAAAATTATTGATTTTGCATAATGCTTAGTTCACACTGAGCTATATATCTGCCAGCAGATATCTGTTGATTATCTTATCTTTTGTCCTTTCACATGAGGCTATCAAATATTTCTTCCTGTGGTAGGAGAGGGGGTCAGTCGAATTAGGGAGCGGCAACGGAACACATATTTTTTGTACTGAAATCTGTCAACTTGACATCTGTCATCCACGGGTCTAGGCAGCTCTGTAATTACAATGACCCCCTCTCCTGTTTTAGTCAGAGAAGGGGAGAGTTATCTTCTGGGATATCGCGTCTGGGGCGGTTAAGTCTGAGATGTGTATTGTCTATGATTGATCTGCGCTTAAAAACGCTTAGGTGTGAACGGTCTGAGGGGATTGTATGGAGAGCGTTATTTGGCGTGCTATGATCTTTTATATTTGAAAGCTGAGTGTGAACCAGCTCTAAAATGTTCATTTGGTAGTTCCTCCTTTGGCCTCCTGCCAAATTAGCTGTGTATACTTTGTCTCCGAGAAAGCGTTCACCAACTTGCTTTTTCTTTTGTGTTGTGAGAATTGTTTTTTTTAACATGTTTTGCTTTGTGATTTCAGTCATCGTAACAGAAAAAACAAATATATTGCTGAGATATCTACACCAACAATGGGGAAAAAAGGTTTTTAATCCAGCTTCTTATTCATTTAATATAATTAAGACCTTAGAATAATTTATATATAAAATGCAAAGAATGGAAGACCTGTCAAGATTTCTTTAAGCCAAGTACATTCTTATAATTATATGTAAGCTAATGTATGAGCTGAACTTCATTTTTAAAAGTTAAATCATAATTAAACATTGTTTTAATGATACAAATCAACATACTTGTCCACTGTAAACCACAGATTCCTTCATCAGAATAAAGATTTTACTAAAAATTTAAATATTCGGAGAGGATTAGAGGGAGTGAGTAACCAATTAGATATCAGAGAAGTCAAGTTTTGTATTGAAGTATTACTTACTCTGCCTACATATTTTTGTCACAATGAAAACACTTCCGCACTTGATAAGGTCCCGTCCAAGTTTTACGTTTTTATCAATGACTTTATATAAATAAACTGGCCATAGTCTCACATACTCACAATATAAAGTGGCAAGTAAGTAACCCTCTTTTGTTTTCATCGGTTTTCAGTAATTTCTTATTCAAAAGTTATTCGTGCATAAAAAAAGATATGCTACTTCCACACCGAAGCCAACCTTTCAACTCGAACTTCCAACGTACGAATTACCCCTCTACACAATCATCCGAACGATGGTAGTTGGAAGTTGGCCTCAGTGTGGTCGTACCATAAGACAATCAAAGAATTTGTGTGTATTTTTTCTGATGAAGTATAAAATCGTTGTATTGTTTATAACAATCGAAAATAGTAAGTAATTTGCATATACTTATAAATGAAATGTTATTTCTTCACTTTTACTACCGTTTGCCGTGTAATGGAAACATTTTCTCATCCGACAGGAGGGCATTTTGGCACATTTTAAATGTAATTTACCCACTGGTAAGACATGACCTTACTGGACAAGTGACAGTTTAGTACTAAAGTACTAGAAATCGAGACTAATGCAATTGCCTTACTTTTGGCTTCAACTTAACTTCAATATCTACTGTAGCAAGGCAAGCTTGCACAGATAAATTGGTATTGTTGCAAGGTTCTTTTGAATGAAAATTGTTACCTTTAAAATATGAGCATGTTGTGGACTCTTCCGTAGAATAAAGAATATAACACTAATAAGTGCCTTCCGTACAAATTTGAATGGAAACAGATTTTCCATTTAGCCTATCAGCCCAGCGTTCTGTTTCACTTACACTCATCTGAAATTGTAGATCTCCGTCCCATTTCAATTTCGAAAATGCAGTTTTGTATGGAAATTTAGGCCCAAATTGGGCAAATATTTCGATCACGAAACACACCCACGAAGGCACTTGTGTAATTCTTTATTTTATGGTTTCTTATAAAAATTGTTCCGTTTACGACATGAAAGGAGTGAAAGAATATTGTTCTGTTAATGATATGTGCTTAAAAACAATAAATAATTCCATTTTCAAAATTACCAGTGATCTCTGAAAAATTGTCATGTTAACAATTTTATTTTTGATTCTTGTGCAAACAGTGCAATGATATTTTTTGTTTGAATTTTAACATTAGGGCCGCTCCCGGGCCAAATTGATCCGGCTCGGTTACCATCACAAGGGGGAACACTCGGGCCCGAACCAGCCCAGCAATATCCCGCTGTAGGAAGGGGACCTCTAGGGCCAGATTCAATAAATATATTCCTTTTCATAAGTAGGTACCCCACAACTTTTCAATTAACCCAATGTTTGTACAATGGTTTTTTGAAAGGTGTTCCAAATAATATTATGCTGATTTATACACCGATATTGACTATTTTATGCAATAGCACATTTGAAGAAAACTTCTCATTTTATTAAATTGTATCTTTTTTAAAAAGTTTTTAGTTGTACATAAATAGTCACACCATAGATATTAGAAACAAAGGTAGATGCGGCGTGGAAGTGCATCAAATGTCGCCAAGCTATGAGCAAACTTTGTGAACTTTTAAAGCAGCAGCTTATGAAAGTTTTGCATTTGGCGTGTAGGTAGAAAAAAGGCATGACACCGCTGTACATAGATGCGAATTGCAATGGTATGGGTGAATGGAGGTGACCTGTGTTGTGCGTGCGGTTCCAAACTAATAATGTTTCAAGGCCCATCTCCTTATTTCTATTGTCTATGAGTCACACCAACATCTTCGTATATAAATACCTCGAAACTGACTGCCTCTAGATTTGTTTAAATTTTTAGTTTTCTTTTTTTTCTTTACCAACGTTTCTTTTTTCTGTTTTTTCCATTTTTGCCTTCTGTTATGTTATTATTGTTAAATATTTTTCTTAGCGTTACAGCATCATATATTTTTTTAATAATATTTTTTATGTGTCGAACAAGATCGGTGGCCATTTTGGCTGTGAGTTTGTAAGCATTTATATACAGAAGTGTGGGTCAAACCCGTTAATTGATATTTCAATAGACAGACGCTCGCATACTATGGCAAAATTAACTGGTTTCAGGAGATAAATAAATAATATTAAAGAACTGATTGAAATTTATAAATTTAACAAGTTAATAATGTTATTGTCATCAGTTAACGGGATACGACTCCGATTTTTCTGAAAATAACACCTTTTATTGCAAAATTTGTAATTCGTAATCATTACCACCCACAGAATTTTAATACTCCTCGTTTCCTTTCAGAATTCCCCCAAGAAACGAGAAAACAACGGAGAGCTTCCCGGAATCGACGACTCAAGACCCAGAAAGCGGCCGCGGCTCAACTCCCCCTAATCTTACCCCTCCGCATGTAATTCGTCTACGTCTTATATGGATTTTTTTATTTTAAAAGTTTTGTAACATTTATAGTATATGTTTTAATGAAATTAATTTTGTTTATTATTAGATCTAATCGAATGAAGGCACACTCTGAAAAGCTGAAATGGGTACAGATTTATTTGGTTTACTATAACCACTTGTGTATTTACTTGAGAGAGGAAGCATTAATGACCCTCCATATGAGCAATTAAATTCTTCTAAGTGTTATCAAATAAACAATTCTATCAATAAGCTGTAGATTGCAAAATATCGAAAATGCAGCACCGCTACTCTAACATTTTCTTTAATATCTAATTTCAATAAATAATTTGTAATGAACATCTCAACATTTCCGGCTACTTTGGAGAGTTGACTGAGTTAAGATGTTTATTTCAAGATATTTAGCGAATTTAAATTAAAAATAATTTTTTAAACAAATACAAACATTCCCAGTTTACGAATAACATGAAAGTTTTTGAAAAACTCCTACTAGCAATAGTAAGCAGAAAATGTTGCTTTCATGGATGGAATTGAACTCACAACGCCTAGGTGGATCCCAGATGCGATGCTAACTGACTATGGCCACTGACCGTTCAACATATTTGGTTAGCAGATTTGCAAAACCAGTTTTTGTGCGATTATCGAGTAAAACCTTTTGAATAAGAGTTTATTCACTGTCATAGAGGGCCTTTAAGATGTTAAGAAGTATTGGTAATCTACCATTTGACCATTTGAAAGGTGACAAAGGATTGGTAACAGTCTTGGATTTAACCAGTGTAAATGGAAACATTGCTTCTTGCCCTCTTTCCTGGATTCTATCCTACATACCGTAACAGAAGCAGAACGAGACTTGAGGCAACTAAGACACTGGTCTCAGGCGTGATAGCTGTTTCCAAAAAGGTCCCTCACTGGCCAAAATACCTTGTAACGGACTACTAAGATGAATACGTAGGATGCCTATAGGTTGCGATTTAAACTCATCTGTATAAACATTTGAATTTAAGCACTTTTGAAAAAAACACAAAAACATTACTCTTTCAACTTTCTTTGCTTTGTGCTTTAGAACAGAGGTCGGTAAATGTTGTCAAGAGTGGATTTTACATCTTCAAATATGCGTTATACCCAGACAACCAAGTTGCGAGATACGACGGTGTGTTGTGATAGCCATTTGGTGACCTCAACTGTATAAATGTCCTCCCTATTTGGCCCTTGAAACAGTATGCTTGCCGACCCTTGCTTTAGAATAATGCTTCTTCTCTAGTCAATCCACAACCTATTCTCTGAATGTAAGCATATATATATTATAATAATCAAACTATGATTTTGTAAGTGCATATAATTTTCAGGGATGCTCAAGTCATTTGTTGTGTTAATGAACCAGTTAAACTTTTAAGACATGTGTGACAATACCAAGTGTTGAGTGTGACATTTGATTAGAATTCCTGATCTTCAAATAAACTAATTTAAGTTGATGCACTAAAGTATCCCAATTATTAGACATTTTGCATTGGGGAAACTCTTCTCTTAGGTAACTTAATGCTTAAATTTTTTTTACATTTAAAATTCACTGAGCAGCTTAGGAACTAGGTCAAATTTAATTGAAATTATATGGAATGGTTAAATCTCTTCAGGGTGTTTTTTCTAATGCGATTTAAACTCGTGTATTATCACATCACCCGTAAAAGAGTTTGTTCAAATTCTGCAGTAGTGCTTTGGTGAAAACAATTTTTTAACATAATGATGGACAAACATGAAGTAATCATAATATTATCGTATAAATGAGGACCCAAAACCTATATGAAGTGACGCATTTATCACGTAATGTTATGTAAATCAAAACACAAACTGTATGAAGCGGCATATTTATCATATAATATTATTGTATAAATGAGGACACAAAACCTATATGAAGTGATGCACTTATCACATGTTATCATATAAATCAGTTCACAAAACCTGTATGAAGTGGCACATTTATCACATAATATTATCAGGACACAAAACCTAATTGAAGTGACGCATTTATCACATAATACAGTGAAACTCTCTTAAGAAGTTTCATGGCTTATTTTTTCGGTCCCTCGGCCCCAAATCGGCCCAATTTTTCCCACACATGAGGTTTTCCTGCTTAAGAAGTTTGTTTTTTCCGGTCCCTTGGAAAACTTCTTAAGAGGTTTTCACTGTATTATCATATAAATGAGGACAAAAAATCTATATGAAGTGACACATTTATCACAATATTATCATATAATTGAGGATACAAAACCTACTTCAAGTGACACATTTATCACATAATATCATATAAATGATGACACAAAACCTTTTTTTTTTTTTTTTTACAGTTAATACCGCACAAGAGTCCCAACTGCTCCCGTCTGGAGCCAGTGAGACTATGGCATCCCCAATTGGGGTATGTTGTGAGGCTGAAGGTAGTGGGGAGGGGAAGGAGATAGGGAAGAGGAAGGTGGGGAAGTACCTGGCTATTCAGATCTGGTCACTAAACACGGCTAAAGCCATTTCAAGCAACGTTTCAATTCTGAATGGTGGTCTTACACCAGGGCGATACTGATAGTATCTTCCACTCTGGAGTATCTTCCACTCTGGGAACCTATACGAAGCGGCACATTTATCACATAATATTATCATATAGTTGAGGATGCAAAACCTACATGAAGTGACACATTTATCACATAATATTATCATATAAATGAGGATACAAAACCTATATGAAATGGTATATTTATCACGTAATATTTATTATCAGGACACAAAGCATGTATGAAGCGACGCATTTATCACACAATACATATTATCATATAAATGAGGACACAAAATCTATATGAAGTAACACATTTATCACATAATATTATCGTATAAATGTGAACACAAAATCTAATTGAAGAGACGCATTTATCACAAAATCAGAATTTTTGCAATCATCATAATATGCTGACCTAAAAGCACAGATTTTGTTTACGGAGTCCCCTCTGCCCTGTATAGTTGTGTCTCTGAAGAATGAAACCTGTGAAACACGGAGTACATTTTTGTCTTCACGGTCATAATAATATATATACTTAACCCTCGATTGGATCTAGTTTGCAGAACTATGTCCAGATTACAGAGTGATTAATTTCTCCTGTAACTTTATAAGTTACATGATGATTGGAGCTTTTTAGCAACTTTGTAAGGTAGAGAATATAATTCTTGACGTTTATTAAATAAATTGGCATTCAACAAGAAGCAATAAAATATAAAAATGAAATGTATAAGTTTTTCCATTATATTTAATTGTACGTAAACCTAAGTTACTAACCCTCCATAATATAGGTTTCTTTTTTTATTTCAATGAAATAATGTAAAGTAAATAATTGTCTTTTAATGTTTTATATTACAACTGTCTTTATAGCGAACTGTGTTTTATTTGCACCAATATATCTATCCATACACATATGATTACACAGTGGACGTTTTGAACGCATAGAGCCAATAGAAGAGGAAAGAAGTAAGGACGAATATCTTTTCTAGCCCCTTGGGGCTCGGGCCTATTTCGATGAAAGGTCAAAATATTTCCACCTTTCAATAAAATCGAAATAAATTAAATGTTTCTGAACGCATCCGAAAACTAAAAACTTTTTTTGAAAGATGATGAAATACGCTTTCAAATTTTATGATTCGAAATAAACATAATTTTTAACACAAAAATTGTGTTTTTCTAACTAAAACTACTAATAATGAAAAAAAATAAAAACACGTTTTATTACACAAATGTATTTTAAAGGTTATTGTCAACTCACTTATTTGTCATTTCATGTAAAAAAATTCCCAAAATTTCATAATTTTTTTCAAATTGTGGTCGGAAACTTTGGTTTTGCAAAGGTGTACTTTTTAATTATTTTGTGGTTAATTTTTAATAAATTTGAATATAAGGTGTGGTGTTTTCTCTTTCTGACACCATTTTGATCGTATTTCTATAGTAGTAGGGGAGACAATGATTTCTATGAGACCTATATAAGTTGTTCTGAAAGGCGATCAAATTAGCCTGAGGGGTTATATACCCTCAGTATTTGCCCGGTGAAAGACCACATTCAGAAACAAAATGTTATTTGAAATGGCTTCAGCCATGTTGGTGGCCAGATCCAATTGGCAAATACTTCCCGGCGTTCCTCTTTCTCATCTCTTCCCTCCTTCAGCTCCCTTTCAAACCAGAACAAAAAAGGAACCGGTTCTTCAAAATTAAAAATATATTCATTTTTGATAAATTCTCCAAAAGAAACTAGTTCCAAAAATAACCGAGGTTCCTCAGAGAAATAGTATCGACGACATCAGTGACTGCAATGGCTGCAGCATTAGTAAACACCTTAGAACCCATCCCTTGCAAATTATATGCATTACAATTAAAACATGGAGCAAAGAGTATCATCACACAGTTTGAAAAATATTTTTACAAGGTAACGTTGCTATATTTAGTTCTTTTTATTTTAAGCTGTTCGGACTAGAGGTCGGGGCGGCTTGTACATATTTATAAAGCATGTGAATGTGAGGCTTTTCAAAACATAGTTCTGCATAAATTTTTTTATTAGTGATAATATATTACATAAAATTTATAATATATTACTCCCAATGAGTTTAATAAAACTCATTTCGGGAAGGACAAGATTACACAAATAAAAGAAGTTTAAAAAATTTTGGGAAAAGAAAATTATTTTTACACAAGAACACGAAATTCAATTATTGACAGAAGATAAGAAATTCCCCAATATGAGTCGAGTGGAAAGCCTCCCGAGTACTAATCTGGAGACCACGAGTTTAAATCCTGACGTGCACAAATAAATTTTATTTACAATAATCTTCTCTGAACAATTTTCCTTTAATTGTTAATTATGGCGAGCCACAAAGTTAATGCTTTTTACAAATATTTAAATTTTATTTAATTAATTTGGGCAGTGTTAACGTAAAAAATCATGATCAATAAAGGTTATTAAATTTTGGTTGCATTAATTTATTTCCAATTTGGAAGATCGCTATGGGTACCACCATCCCAGGAATCCCAGATTTATTGGAAAACTAACTCTTGGCCCAGGTTCATCACGTGAGGTGTGTCCAGGTCTTGGTTTTGGATGCGCATGCCCACCGACTGTGTGGCAGGGCGGATAGGGAAAGGCCAGTTTGGGAAGACCCTTTGACCTCTCTAGCTCTTGCCTCATTCACATTCATACATACTCTTCTATTATTCTGACTCTTGACCAGGCCCGACTCAAGTACCTGATTCACTTGATCATGCCATGTCTTCTCAGGAGTGCCCAACTTCTTCTGCCATTCACATTTGCGTCATATATTATTGTTACATTCCTTTCTTTGTTCATTCGCTCCATATTCCCAAATCATCTGGGCATACCTATCTTAATCTTACTCATTACACTTACATGAGCCTTGCATTCTTTGTGGATCTCCACATTTCTCACACGATCATACATGGTTTTACCATCCAAAGGCCTCAGGGATCTCATTTCTACAGCGTTCAGTCAACTTTCATTCTTCCTCTGCCACCTCCATGCCTCACTGCCATACATCAGGGTAGTACCAGCACTACATGGACCGCTGGCTTTGCTTCTTTGGACAGTTTTTTGTTTGCGCCAACGGCGTTCAGACCTCCAAATGGAGTTACCTGTATACAAACTCTTTCAATATCTCGTCTTTCATAAACATACCTACCTGAAATGAGCACTAATTATAAGGAAAATTGTTCAGAGAAGATAACAAAAGAATAATTAGTAAAATAATAATATTATAACTAGTAAAATAATATTGTACCTACAGTTACTATTGTAGGTTAAAGATAAACACACAAAACAAACCTAATGAGAAAAGCAAAATTTATAATATTAGACAGTGAAAACTGGTAATGTCAACCCTGTGTTCCAAATTAATTATCTATTGAGCCAAATAGGAAACGCTTCTACTTTCAAGAACGTTTTTTTATGAACTGTTTAGGTAGGTATATAAAAATGAAATAAAACAAAAAGCAAAGGAAGAAATAAAAAAGCCTATAAAAAAAAGAGATATTTTAACAAAAAATTCTCTCCAGCGGGGAATCGAACCCCGGTCTCCCGCGTGACAGGCGGGGATACTTACCACTATACTACTGAAGATACTTTGCTTGGTGTCATAATACCGTACATAAATGTCAGAAACGCATTACACAAACTTATTTTCATTGTTATTTTCTAATTTAAAATTTATTCACAAATGATAAGAATGTTTTAAAAACCTACCTACTTAAATTTGTTTGTTAATAGTACCCTTTACACACAGAGTTCGGAGCGGGACGTGCTCCGCGCCACTTCAGGCCGCCGCGCAGAAAAGTAAAGACCGAAAGTAAGATAACGGTTTACAGCGCAGTTCACTGTGAGACTTTTCTGCGCGGCGGCCTGAAGTGGCGCGGGGCACGCCCCGCTCCGAACTCTGTGTGTGAAGGGTACTATGATAAGCAGACCAAAGAGGTTTATTGTAAAATTATCAATTTGAAGGTCAAAACAAGCAGGTACCTACTTACCTACCTCCTCTGCTTGCTCTAATTCATGAATGTACCGCGAAAGTCAACACAAAACAAATATTTACCTAAATAATAATATTATTATCTACGGCAGCGGTTGTCAACCTTTTTGAGCCTGACCTACAAATTTGTTGTATCCCGTACCTATTCTATCTTGTGTGCACGTGTAATGAAAGACATGCTTCAATTGTAATTTTTAATACTCTCATTATATTCAATGCTCCGATAAAAATTTCCATAAGGAGTATTTCATAACATATTCATACTTAAATTGTACGTTGTAAAAAAAAACATTGGATAACAGCCACTATGTAAATTGCCATCTCAACACAGGTGTTTCACACCTAGTGAGATGGGCAATATGTCATTAATGTAACCAATCGTCACCTTAGTCCGTATTTGTCCAACAGACCATTAGAAAATTTTACAGGAAGAAAAGGTTTTCTTTCATTATTTCAATGAAACATTATGGATAAAGCTATTTCCGTAAAGGTAAAGGTCTCATAAGTTTAAATAATTTTTAGTGAGTGATTAACTATAGGTACTTTTTTATACTCTATTTTTAATTTTAAAGTAGAGATTGAACAAAAACTAAAATGGTCTGTTGGACAAATAAGAACTGAGGCGACGCAATGTAATATTAAAATAATACAAATAAAAAAATATATATAGGGTGTTAAGGGACGTACTTGACCTACTTTAACCAGTGATTTCTGACATTATTTGGAGTAAAAAATGTAAATAAAATTTCGGTCTCCGGTGACATTTTTGATGTTTTTTTTTTACAAAAACATTAAAAAATTGCAGGTGTTGGACAGTTGGAGACGGGGTAAGGGGTGGGTCGGCTACTCGGCGGAGTGACCAGTGACGACACGCGGAAGAAATTTTTTTTTGTTTCATTTTGAAGAAAAAAACTTTGAAAAAAAAAAAAAAGTCACCAAAAAAAGTCACCGGAGACCAAAATTTCATTTACATTTTTTACTCCAAATAATGTCAGGAATCACTGGTTAAAGTAAGTCAAATACGTCCCTTAACACGCTGTATAATACATGAATTTAACAATCAAGTCACACAAATACAATTAATGCAATTTTGTACAGAGTGCAACACGACTTCGGGCATTTTTAATCTGTGATTCTTCATCCAAAATTGAACAACGCATCTTTTTATTTCAACAAAAAAAATTATGTTCTCCAAACCCAACTCCAAACTCACAGTGCATTGAGGGGGTGATTTTTTTTTTATTAACCTGAAAAAAAGCCTCGAAAATGTTGAATTTTAAAACATATATTCTATATTCGGGCCACGATATTGCGTAGGTACCACAATTTTTACCAAGGTTGTTACCACATGTCCCACAGGTTGAAAGCCGCTGATCTGCAGTAATAAGGGTCATAAGGGTAATAACAACTTATCAGCACATTATTGTTTCGAGAGATTTGGGAATCACATTTGATACGCACCTAACATTTCACGTTCACATTGAAACGATTTGCAGCAAAGCTTTAAGAATGCTAGGATTTGTGCTAAGCAACTCCAGACATTTTTGCAGCTCGGCCGCGATTCGCGTGCTCTACTATAGTTTAGTACGTAGCATTTTGGAAAGTGGTTCAGTAGTATGGGGACCAATGGATTTCACTTACTCTCAAATGATAGAGAGAGTACAAAAGAAGTTTCTGAGATATTTATATCTTAGAGACTTCGGATATTATCCCTGGCTATATCCATCAGCCTTTTTGTCCGGCATGCTGGGTATTAATAGCCTCGCCGATAGAAGGAAAACTGCTTTGCTGACAACAGCATATAAACTTTTAAACGATAATATTTGTATTCCCGATATAATACAAAAATTTGAGTTTTATGTCCCCGACAACTTCACAAGAGCGCGCAGACACAGAACTTTTGTTGTTCCGAGATGCAGAACTAACTTACCATTAGTAATGCCGCTCGGAAAAATGATTCTATTACTTAATTCCCTGTCCCCTGAAATCGATATTTTTCAACTAAATATTAAAAAATTTCAAAACGCCATTATTACTTTGTAATAAAATGTATGTTTGTACTTATTACTTTATATTGTATTACTTTATAATAAAATGTATGTTTGTAATTGGTTTTGAACTGTAAATGTACATTTAAAATAAAATAAATAAATAAAATAAATAAACTCCTTTATAAGCCCCATCTGGGCCCACGCTTCAGTCTCTTTTGAAAAAACTCCAAACATTCCAAAACAAAGCCATACGCATAGCCCTGGGCGCCCCCAAATGGATGAGGGTAGCCCAACTACATAAAGACTCTGAAATCCCCTTATTAAAAAATCACATCTTAAGTCTCGCGGAAATCTTTTATGCGGGAATTCCCACCCACGAAAACGCGTCCATAAACTGCCTCGCCCGGTACGACGAAAACATACGTACCACAGATAAAAAACCTAAACAAATCCTCCGTAAAGTTTAATCTCCCCATATTGCAGCCATGTACCTTTGCAAAAAAAATTTTAACAAACAACTAAAAAAATCAATTTTCCAACAACCATTAATATAAATTCATGATGAAAGAGAAAGGGGCCTTTTTGGCCCGGAGCTCTGTATGCCAATATTGCAAAAAGTCAAAAAAACTCCTTTATACAGCGCCGTTTTCGGAAATAAAAACAATCTCAATGGCGATTTATTGCTTTTGTCCAGCTATAACCAAACAACAACAAATTTATAACCTGGATAGTGACGATTGACAGTGATGGGATTGGCTTACTTGGTTCCATGCCAACTCAGAATAAAGTCAACTCAACACCTCTTTAAAAAGTCAATAAAAGCTATGAAAAAAATAATTTTAAAATAGCCCTTAACCCTAATCTAACTTAACTTATTTTTCATCATCACTCAAGGCGTGGTATACCCGCTCAAAAAGAAGAAGATGGAGATAGGTAGGTATATGTAACTACGAATGTTGGAGAGAGCGCGCTAATATTTAAAACGATAAAATTGAGGCGATAATTGTGAAAATGTTTAATAAAAGCGACTCATTTAAAATAGAGCCAAAATCTCCTGGGGAACATCTAAAATAGCATTAGAAACACTGTGAATTTTTTCATAAATATAATTTCTAAAATAAGTGAAATGAACGTATTTATAATAATTTTCTGAGCATACTTTGCGATTTTTTCTATCAAGGGAATTTCATGTAATTTGCGATTCGGCGTGGGGAACGTCTTGATATTATTTAAAAAAATGACGTATATTTTTTTAAAAGCTTAAAGACTTCAAGGGAGATATGTGAGAAATCGATAGAAATTCGGGTTGCAGCGGTTTAATGATTTTTCTGAGGTGGTTCTAAGTTCATTTCATTCTGAGTTTTCCGGTCACCGGTTTACTTATGCAGTGATGTTTTATGAACCTAAGCAGGGAGCCATAAACATAATTTATTGAACCTTTAACCTTTTTATAGCAAATTGTTCACAGTGAATTTATTAGCAAAATGAAACTAACATGCCATAATAATACTAGTATCTGACTGGTGGTGGCAAAACCATTGGTAATGCATGGCGAGCGATACGCTGAAATCGGCTTAAACCAAATGATCTTTTATAGCTAAGTCTGTTGGCCCCATAAAAAAAATTTGACTGGTTAAATAACGATAATTTAATTGTTTTGCCTTTAATAATAAGCAGTTCTGGAATTTTCGTTTTGTCACCACCAGCCGGACACTAATAATTACCTTCAGTACCTTCTCGATAAAATAAAATGAGTAAGTACTAATTCTAACACCATTTCTATGCGGGGGTTGGCAGTTGGCCAGCTCAGGTACGGGGGCTCCATCGAAGCCAGAGTTAAGTTAGCCTCTCAGAAACTGGGCATACAGTACAGGGCCCGCAGATACTTTAATAGTAGACAACTGCTAACCCTGTACAAATCGCAAGTGCGCCCCACGGTTGAATTTGGCAAACACCTCTGGTCTGGAACCCCAAAATACCTAAAAAAAACCCCCAACTCTGTGCAGAAACGGGCAGTTCGTTTGATAGATTCTCCTAACTTAACAAACGGATTGCAATCTTTAGAGCACATGCGTCATGTGGGAATGCTGTCCTTGTTCTACTGGTATTACAATGGAAGATGCTCCGAGGAACTAGCGTCATTGATCCCCTCGGCACCGGTGCGGTCGGGAAACACGCCAAACACGCGCCGAACATTTGTACACTGTTGACATTAGTCACATTTCTTGAGTTCAACAGCTCGGCTGTGGAACGATTTGCCGGCCTCTGGTTTCCTCCCTCCTACAACATGGGTCTCTTCAAGACCCATGTCTACTCCTTCCTCTCCTCAAAGACACCCTCCACACAGCATCTTCAAAGATGAAATAGGCCCTGAGGGAAATTATTTTCTTCAGGGCCTCCTGTATGGAGTTAATGTAAAAAAAAAAAAGAAGGGTGGACCGCCAAACAAATCAATTTTGGCACAATCTTTTGCTACGACCACACCGAAGCCAACCCTTCAACTCCGAACTCCAAAATATCAGACATCGAACAACTGATTCGGCGCTGTAACTTATCAGTTGCCTACAATTGTGCAGGCGATGCTTTGGTTTCCTTTCGTAAAGCTAAAAAAATAATTATTTCCAACAATTTTTATACCACTCTCCAGTAATAATATTGCGCAGACTGATGTGTTGGGCCAACTCGCACGAACCAGCCATCGCCGATTGCCTCGGAGGCGATATCCCGAGCCAATTCGAACTCCAACCTTCCAACTCGAACCTCCAACGCATGAACTACCCCTCTATACAATCGTTTGAAGTTGGCCTCTGTGTGGCCATACCATTTGTCTAAATGTATTGAATTTTAACACTCATAAATGTTAAAAATTATTAATTTGTTTCAGAAATTTTATTTATGCCCAACATTATAAGACCATGTTTTTGGAGTACAGGTATATACTATTCTAAAGATCATGATGCAGAATCAAAACGCTTCTCAAAAAATTTAGTGACCACATCTGAATAGCCGTACTTTGAAAGTACCTACAACTTTTAAACCTACTACCTCCAGACTCCCAACATTTCACAAATGGGGATGCCATTGTTCCACTGGCTCCGGCAGTTAGAACTCCTAGATGGTAAAAAAGAAAATAGCAAAAGCGTATCTTTTTTAAATTTTTATGTGAATACCTCACAAGAGTCTCAGCTGCTTCCGTATGGAGCCAGTGAAACTATGGCATCCCCAATTGGGGTACGTTGTGAGGCTGAAGGTAGTGGGGAGAGAAAGGAGGTGGGAAGAGGAAGGTAGGGAAGTACCCGGCTATTCAGATCTAGTCACCAAACACGTCTCATGGCATTTCAAGTTTTTCAATTCTGAATGGTGATCTTACACCAGGGCGATACTGAGAATATCTTCCATTCTGGAACCTGCCATAAATGTACTACATTTTATTTAAAATTAATTAATTGTAAAATAACACAAATTAATCAAATAAAATTTATTTGCCCTTGCCGGGATTCGATCACACAACCTTCGGATTGCGAGTCAAGAGCCTTACCACTAGACCACGCCGGTCTTTTACGTAGTTGGTCGTCCATATCTATGTAGTCGAAGAATTAATAGAACCAAGAAATCTTGAAATCGTACCCGTATATTATTTAATTATGTAACTGGCTGCTTATGACAAGTCACCGCAAATTGTTTGCTAGGTTTAGTGACTGAGCAGCGGTGCCTGGGTTCATGGGGTGAGGTTTGAACTGGTCTTGGCAGTTCGAGGTCTAGATTCGTTCCAAATAAATAAATGTAGCTCCGTTTAACAAAAAATTAGAATCTTGCGAGAGCCTTGAAGGAGTAACCATCTGTTACTTATACCAGGGCGGGTAAGTGGTGGATAACCTCCAATGGTCTTGGCTGTGGATGAAGAATTCAAAAAAGTCATAGTAAGAATTAAACTTATCAACACATTTCAGATTAGTTAGCGAGCTTTCATTTGTAGTAGATGGCACTCTCGACAAGACGTGTTTCATTCACAAGACTGCTCAATATGTCTTGTTGGTCTTTGACTGATATTATACCGAGAACTCAGGTTCCTAACTTCTGAATGCTATTCATACAGAAGGAGCTTATCATATTCATCATCGTCATCATCCAGTTTTTAGTTCAATACCAACAGAAATAAATAATATACGATCATAGAAAATAAACTTTAATTCAGTAAATGTTTACATACTGTTCTGGTGCAATATATTATAATATGACTGTTAGTAAACGGTTAGAGGAAAGTTATTTGAACGGCAGGATATAAGAAGGGAGTGTTTTTATTCTAAGTAGTAATTTGAAAGGGTAACTCGAGAGTTCCCGATTTAATAACATACATTTCAAGGTGTACGGCGGAAGATTTCTTCATGAGAGATTCCTTATTCAAGCAACAAATGCGTGCCCGTAATTTAGAAATGTATAAAATGCACACTGATCAACTTAACTATAATTAAAACTACATAAAATCTATGCAAATATGTTCAAAGTATGTATTCCCAAACAATTTTCATATAATTATTCCCAGTCCAAAATTTCATCACAAACATGTGTGAGATAAACTCCAAAGAGAAAGAAAACTGCTGCTGACAAACACAATGGTTCAGTGAAGACATTTTAGTCCTTGGCGGGGACTTCGATCACTCTGGGCTTGTCGATGATGCGGGCGGTCCTGTTACCCTTCTCCACAATCCCGATGATCCACGCCTGGTAGCCCTCCTGCTTCTCAATGTCCTTGCAGTAGGCTGCGGCCTGCTCGCGGGGCAGGCAGATCAGCAGCCCCCCGGAGGTCTCGGCCGAGTGTCCCTGCAGCAGCTGGAACATGTTGCCGCATGCCTTGGCCACGGCTGCCATCTTGGCTATCACAGGGAGGTTATGGATCACAAAGGACACTTCATTCTTCTGGTGGGAAGCCAGATTCTGGGCATGTCCCAACAGCCCAAATCCAGTGATGTCGGTGGAGCCATGGGCGTTGTATTTGTGCATTAGTCGGGAAGCGATGCGGTTCAATCTGCTCATGGAGTCCATCGCTCGGTGGTATGCCTTGCGGACATCTTCCTCAGAAACTACCAACTTGATTCGGTTCCAACGTTCGGGCTGGTCTAGCCACTGGTGGGCGTTCACAGCCACCTGGGTTCCCAGAGGCTTAGTGAGAACGAGAACATCTCCCATCACAGCATTATCAGGCACTATGTATTCATTGGGTTGACAGATGGTGGAAGCAACCCCCCCGATGGTGCACCAGGGGTTTACTACCGTCTGTCCTCCGGTCACGGAAGTCCCTGCTTCCAGAGCAGAGTCCTTGAATCCCCTCATGATCAGGGGGATCACGACGTCGCGCTCCTTCTCCGTCATCTTGGTGGAGACACCGAGCAACATGAGCATGTTGTCACATTCCGTCACTCCCATGGCGTACAAGTCACTCAGCACATTCGCAGAGGCGATCTTTCCCATCATGTAGGGATCGTCAACCAAAGGATAGAAGAAGTCAGTGGTCTGTACCAAGCACAGGCCGCCATGACGGAGCGGGGTCACGGAACAATCCAGACCGATGCCGATGCGGGGGATAGCCATATGCATGAAGTGGGAATGCTCATCCTGGGAGTTGTAGTCCTGCTGCAGGGACTCGACGAGTTTGTTGAGCACATCCTGAGGAACCTTACATCCCCGACCTTTGAGGTCCGCGAATCGAGTAAGACGGAAACTGGCCTCCAAGTCGTGTGCAAGCGGATCGAATGGGCGTCGCAAAGTTAGGGAATTAGGGTTTCCTCCCATCTCCAGCTGTGCAACCCCCAGGTTATCCTGTCCCACAGTTTGATAATCACCCATCGCGCACGATTATACTTCCAAACAATATAGAAAAACACGATGTGTAGAGTTGCCGGAACGTGACAAGGCCAATAGACAGACGCTTGCAAAATGGCGTTCACCTTCGGTCTGCACAATGCGCAGGCGCAAACCGAGGAAATGCTGTGATTGGTTGGATTTTGATTTCTGGCTACATTCCGCGCCGTGATTGGATACGTCGGGCTTCGGAAACGCTTTTAGGAGAAGTCAGTTTTTCTCCTTGACGTTGGCCGGTGATGTCGTTATATTCCTTACGTATTTAAAATGTCATTTCTTTAAAGCCATATTACTAACTTTAATACGAAAATCACGCGATTTGCGTTCGTGAAATGGCTTGTCACAATCTGATATGAATTTAAATAAAAATCGGCATATTTTGAGTTGGTGTATGGGCTCAGTGCTGCCATTGTGGTTGAAAGTTTCTCGTTCTCGATCTTCAACGACAACAAAACGACAAACGACCGACTTGGCTGGAAGGGCATGAGAGCGGAAAGCAGTGTTTTATTGTCATTTTATCATGACAGGGCTGTCAATCAAAGCTTTTAATTACGCGAAGTCTACGCCTAACTTAACAAACATGTTCAACTTAATTTTGCCGACTAATTCAATTGTTTCATCATACTGTAAAAGCGTAAAAGTTTTTTGACCAATATTGACAAACAGGAAACGACGCAGTTTTGTCTGGAAAATAATTAGTTTCTATCGCGTATCATGGCATTAAACACTTGGAAAAAGTGTGAAAACGAGGCTGGATTCCCGTATTATATTCGGTACGTATATCTTTTAAAAGTTATGCGTGTAATTATTGCTCAGATTTTGCTATTTTGAAATCGAAATTTCGGTTGAGATTGTAGGTACGTGATTCGACATGGATGATCTAAATTTCCAAGTATTATTATTTTATCGTTTTATTTTATCACAATCTATTAATTTACTTTTTAGGGACGAATCGTGCGTGAAACAATGGGATCATCCAGCCTTTGCGGATATTCTTTCGAAGATGAATCAGGCATGCGATATTCGATATGCGGTCTACAGAATGGCTTACAAAATTATGTCCCTTCAGGAGAGTTTTCAAGGTAATCAATTATGTATTTTGTTCAATCTCAAATGAATTATCTGTAAATCAACCAAGGACAAGTTTACGCCTACAAAACTGAAGGGACAAATTACCTTTCTATCTTGTTAAATGGGTAAACAGATAGTCTTGTCTCGCGCCTAGATTCAGGGGGTATTTCACCATCCTCCGCATAGGTTATCATTACGATAACGTACATTTTCGAATAATTTAATATGATTTATTTATTTAAAAAGTCTGAGTTTGCTATTCGGCTATTTGAACCTACGAATAGTGGCTATGTATAGGATAAGTTAGCCGAGTTTTTTACCTGTTGCAAGTATTTATTTGTTTATTTATTAATATTCCTTATCGTTTGAATAAGCTATTAAGAGGATGGTGAAATACCGCCTCAGTAAACATACTTTTAACTTTCAAATTATTAACTGAGGGGGTATTTCACCATCCTCATAGATTATTCATACGGTAGCGTAAATTTTAGATTAATTATACAGGATTTATTTATTTAAAAAGTCTCGAGTTTACTACTCAGCACTTGAACCTATGAATAATGGCTACACATAGGATAAGTTAGCTGAGTTTTTTACCAGTTGTGAGTATTTATTTGTTTATTTATTAATATTCATTATGTGCATGGATAAGCTATGAAGAGGATGGTGAAATACACCCTGAATCTGGAGATTTGCAAAATAAAAGCTATGAGTAAATAATTAATGTCAAAGTTTTATTTTGAACAGTATTGCGACCAATGGTAATGGTTTGTGAAAGTGTTTACGTTTATACAATATATGAGATCTTTGATGGTGCTTGATCATGGTCGTTTATCACTTGTGTAAAATTTAAGACATCTTTATTGGTAAAATTTCCCTACTCTAAATATCGATCGTCAAGTTGATTAGGCAGATATCTCAGAAAGATCGAAATTCGAGTTTGAGTATGCAGGTACATGTAAAAGTGTGCCCTCTATCTGATTCTATAACTACTTTCTTGCAACTATCTATGTACATTCAGGAATTCAAAATTTTATTCAAATTTTGGAACACTGCAACAAAAGGTACCTACACAAGAACATTTATTCATTCCTCCCCTTTCTTCTGCTGATTGAGCCGATTTAATTTGTTGTCAATTTTCATCTGTATTAATAACTAAATAATAACAGTAATTAAAATGGTAAATTTTCGATTGAACTGGCCACGCTCAGTACAAATACTTTTTAGAAAAAAACCTTTAGTTTTTTAAATTTAATTAAAATTAAATTTGATAATGATATTATCAAGTTCTGCAAGTATTTTAGAATGTATTTTTGTTACAGCTGTTTCCGTTTACAAGACCATTTTCAAACTGTGGTTGAACCTCTATGAGATGCTCTTAATTATAAAAACAATTATAATTACTAATATTTATCACCTTTACTAATATTTACATCTTATGTATCCGTATCATCTTATGAAGTCGGCTACAAACTCATACGAACTGCCTTGCATATAGTATCAGGAATACCAACAGAACAAAATGACAGCAATCTTACTAAATAGCCGCAAATTCAGTACGAGAAGTAAATTTTCACTTTACGAAATTGAAATTTTGGTAAATATTTACCTAACAGGGACACGCTCAATTTGCACTTTTTATTACAAAAACACTTATCATCAGTTAGATAATAATGGGAAGTAAGTATTTCAGTTTCCGGAATTGAAAAATAATGAATTTTAATAGTTATTTCATTAAAATTAAAAACGATTTTTCACTTGGCGGCCATTGTCATTGATGTCAAAGTTGGTTAGTTTTTTTTTCTTCTCTTATTTAATCCAAAATATTAACACATGACCCTAACATAGGTTCTTAGTTTGGGTTTAAGTAAAAAAGGAAAAAAAAACTAGCATAAAAAACTATTTTAATATTATTATATCAAAACATGACGTGAAGAAAAGATGTGAAATTGTCTGTTTTTTTAAGGAAATATCTACTAAAATGCATTTTTTTCCAATTCCGGAAACTGAAATACTTACTTCTCATTACGATCTAATTAAGTAATCTTCTCATTATACTTACTTCTCATTATTATCTTCTTATATTAAGTGTTTTTGAAATAAAAAAGTGCATATTAAGCGTGTCCCTATTAGGTAAATATTTACCAAAATTTTAAGTGCATTATTTTCCATCACCCTGAATACAAAAAGTTGCCTTTTATATCATTAACCGGTTGAATGCCCCGGTATTTACGGATGAAACTCGAAAATTTCGCGATGTTTTGACTTTGACGTAAATTTTGTGGGTTAATTTTATGCTTTGGTATATAATATTTACCGAAATACGTTCCTTGAACAACAAACTACGCTTACAAACAACTTTACTTGCGTTTATTAGACAAATTGATAGGTTTATCGATCTTTTTATGACACGCGACGCTCAAAGTTTGACAGCTCGTATCGCAGCAGAAATGCCCATTTCCAAAGTCATAAAAATGTCCAAAGACAATTATTTGAGTGGCTAGGTGTGTTCCTTATATCTGTTACGTCAAGAACAAGAATGCCCCAAGCGATTCTGACCGTGTTCTTCATACATTTTCTTTATACATAAGGTTTAAAATCGCATATCAAAAATTTTTATTTTTTATTCGGCTATAGGGCGCGCACCGGCGTGCCAACGGCACGCGACCTGTTAAGGCGAATCTAAAGGTATATTCTAAAAAATATTCACATTGATCGTGGCCAGTTCGATTGAAAATTTATCAATAAAATTGACTGGGTGTTCTTTATTTTGAATTTGCCACACAAGGCAACTACTTGGTTAAAATATTATTTTTTTAAATTAATCTTCCAGTGCCTAGTGTGAGAATAATTTCTGGGGTATTTGCCCACCATTGCCTGAGTCTATCGGAGAGCAGCTTTGTGCTGGAGCCCTGCGAGTTGGAGGCCATCTTGACTGATATATATTTTGCCGCCAATAAGGAAGGGACCTTTGATGGGGACATTGATACTGCCACGGAGATTGCTTTGAATTTTCTTCTGAATGTCTATGACAGGTATGTAGTGTATAATATTATCACTTTTAAAGTCAAATAATAAATTTTGTTAAATACATCTATTTGAACATCGATTTTGTTTTTGCGAATGAATGAATTCAAATCAAGTAAGTGGAAATTAACCCACCACCTTACATCCGATCGAGTCGAAACTAGGCAGATAGACTCGTCAATGACAATGCGTTCTATCGCTTATGGTCGGTGGCACTCACGCACACTCACACCATTTTTTTTAGAAATACTATCCGGCCCACGATATGACCCGAAAATTGAACATAGATGTCGTAAAAATCTTTGTTGTTATTAGGGTTGATTTTTTGAATCTCCTTTTTGATGCAATCTTCACTAATTCCTCAATTTTTTTGCAAATTTTTTAATGGCACACAAACAGCCACCAAATTCTTGGAAAAGCGTTATTCTATCGAAGATCCAAGTGATACATTTTTATCGGGGATTTCCATGTTTTAGCTATTTCTAATTTATGTTTATAAAATACTTAATAATTAAAACTTACCCAATTTGTCTCCTAAGATCCAAAAAATTAGAAAATTATACATAGTTGAAATTTGGAGTACTGCAGTAGGTTGATAAGTTAAAGAAATTCAGTAAAATTTTGGAGTTCAATCCTATCTTCATGTCTATATTTTTAAATACTTATGCCAATTTGGAAACAGCGTCAGCGCCAGCGTCTGTCACCAGCACATAGAGCTTAATACTTCTTGAGAGGAACATTTCGTACCAAACATCCAAATTGTAAACAATTGAAAGAAAGGTCAGCCATATGAGGCCATCTCTAAAGACTGATGGAATATGAGAAGCTTGTATTCAGGGCCATTAAAAAGGGGTTATTTTAATGAATTCTGGTTTGTGACATATATTTTGGGTTTCCAGGGAACGCACCTCCTCCATCAGCGTGCAGTCGGCCAAGACAGGCCTGGCGTTGGTGTCCGGGGGACCGGGCGCGGAGGCCTGGGCCTTCCTGCTGGCGCTGGTGGCGGACCACAACGGGTGTGCGCGCCCCCGCCGCCTGGCCGCGCTGTTGACGCGTGTCGCCCAGCTGGCAGAGTTCCTGGGCGAGGGTGCCACCTACGGCCGACATGCAGTCCAGCAGGAGGTGGACAAGTGCTTCGCCAAGGTAGCTTTCACACTTGATTTTTGTAGTAGCCATGTTGTGTTTCCTCCTCCTTTGACCACCCAGTAAGCCATGAAATCCTTAAATATTCATAGGGTGGTCCAAGCTAAACCCAATAGTTTATGGTATCTGATGTTATACGGCTACACCAAAACTAAATGCTGAAAACAACAAATGAACGCACTCTTCACCACAATCTACACATCTGCCCTGAAAATGGTTCGTCTGTCCCCCATCTTGTGGTGTTTATTATTTTATCTATCTAACTCACAACTTCAATTCATTTCAGACTCCCGGAATGCTAGGGCTCTCAGAACACGGACTCCTGGAGTGGCTGGAGTCGGGTCCTGCCCTGCTGAGCTGGACAGAGGTGAGAGAAAGGCTGCGACTTATCAAGAGCAGCAGTGTAGCGGAACACCAGCTCTCTCCGTGGAAGTGCGCCCTGTGCTCTGTTAGGAACCCCGCGGTGAGTGCATCCTTCAATACTTACCATTGTTGATATTTCTACTTAACTAACTATCACACCTTTTCTCCGCAGGGATAGGCAGAGAGAGAGAGAGAGAGGATGAACTGCCACACAACTCTGTCTTTATGCACACACTCTGTTTAAAAGTTAAGATCTAAACAGAAGTTTTTCTGTCTTTCTGTCTTTTCTAAAATAATAATATCCAGATTTGGCTCATTAATACGAGCAACTAATATCAATCGTCAAAAGATGTCTCTGTGGTGTTAATTTTCAATATTAGTACATTCCTGTTTTACCATGGTATCCATTTTCTTTGAATATAACAATGTACAAATTCCTGTTTACCATAGTAACCATTTTCCTTCAAATTATAAAGCCGTATCTGTAGATTCCTGATTTATCATCTCCACCATTGTTTTTTGGATTTCACGCCAACTGAGAATAAAGTTAACTCAACACCTTGAAAAGTCAAGCGATGAAAAAATTAATTTTAAATTAGCCGATAACCCTAGCCTAACATAACCTGTTTAAACAATTGTTTTAATTTATTTTTTTATCACTCTAAATTACTTATCTGAGATGATAACAAAATATTAAAGTTTATTTCTGTATCGGCAGCCAACAGCGGTGACAAACCGTTCTTTTTTTCTCTCTCTCGCTCTCGAATATTATTGACCATTTGTATACGAAAATTGCTAAACGATTAATGCGGTAAAATGATGCACAGAGAAACGATGCGATCTATAAATGCGTGTTTTATATGAAATTAATTTGGGACTACTAGAAATAACGACACATACGGGATAACGATTTTTTGAGGAACAGTAGGTGGAGGTTTCACTGTATTATAAAAAGCAAAAATTGAATAAAATATGTGATGTACATAAATATATTTAATTATAATAATAAATATATTTAACATACTCTTTCTTCATTCACTTGTAAACTAACTCATTCTGTTATTCTGATTCTTGACATTCAAGTGTTTGATTAATTTGATTGTGTCATGTCTTCCTAGGGCGTCCCTGACTTCTTGATATATGAATGCCAATGAACGGAGGTGTTTGGCTGTCTGCTCTCTCTGCCCACTCTTGCTATGAAAAGACTATTTAGTTATGATGGTTATTTAGTTAGTTTGTAAGTAAGATAAATTTTTTGGTTGTTTTTTAATATTTTTACCATTTTAACAATATTGTTGACTTTCCAGGGTCTGAAATTCAAGTGCACACGCTGCTGGGGCATGATGCTTTGTGAGAGGTGCTACTTGTATAATGATGTAAAACCCGCCACTGCTGTCCACATCATCCACCGACACAAAAAGTCACATTCCGTCAAGGAGATCACCGATTCGCAGGTAAAATAACCACACATATTTAAATTATGACTGCAAACCTCTATAGATCTTGTTGTAGCAGGGTACGGACTTTTTAAGGCTTATCTTGATGAGTGGGTCAGTCCAACGACCTTCTACGTCTGCTAGTTCTGTGTATTGCATCGATTTCACTTGGAAACTAGCGCTGCTGCAATTTTTTTCTCAGCACCTTGTGGTGTTAATTTCATGTACCATTCATCCAGTGGATGTGGAACCCGTGGGAACAGAGCTTGTTCAACTGTGTTGTATTATTTATAATAATAACAATTGGACAATTTATAGAGCACCGTTTTTGTGAAAAATCACCTCAAAGGCAGAATCTTTATTCGAACCATAGCATTACACATTTTTCCTAATGTAAAACAAATAAATCTTTGAATAAATAAATATGCTGCATGTTCAGAAGTCGCTGGTTTACATTTTTAATGAAATTAAATGACAAAAACATTTTTAATTTCAGGCAATGCCTTCGAAATGCGTGGTAGGCTTTGTAAGAAACATAAAGAAGATTCTCAACTGCCCCTCTGCCTGGCGCAGGACCAGCCACAACTCCCCCAGTATCACGTACCCCTTGCATCACCACCCCTCCGACAAGGAGGACAGGACCCCCGGAGATGTCCCTGCAGAGGAGCAGAGCAGTGAGGAAAGGAAAGGCAACAACCGTAACATGTTCACTTCTACCGTCGGCAAGGCGTCTGGGAGGATGATATCTGATCCCAAGATGGTGCTCCAAGATATAATCGCTCAGCTTGAATCTCAAAATAAGTGAGTGTTTTTTGTTCATGAGACCCGTAGCAAGATAACATTGTACAATCATAATGTTACAATATTAAAAACTTGTGTGCAGTTGACATGCAGTAGAAGTGAAACCTTCAGAAAACTAAATTTCGAGAGAAGAGACAAATGCAAAGTATCAGGAGTAGGTTAATTTTAGGGTTTATTTATTATAATATTGTTACCAAGTTTAATTATTTATAAAGCACCGCACAAAACGGAGACTGAGAGACTCGCTTTTTCGTTTCATCAAGGGGCAAGCCACTTTTCTGTCCTGAAACTCACCTATTGCGTCGACTTCTGATCGACGTCAGGCCGGTCTTTTGGCGCATACTATAAGTGATTCCATAAATAAATGCATAAAAAAATAGTCAGCAATTTTCTCATTTCCAAGGATTACGGTTCCTAACACTTCAATCTACAATTTAATGATACTTATCAGTATAAATACAATTACAATCGATTTATCAGATAATCTTGTAATTCAATTTCCCAGCAAAGCTGATTTCGGAGTTACCCAGGTGTAGTAATTACCCCACGATATGACTATGAAAGTTAATGGAGAAGACGTTGGGGAAGCCCAAGGACGACATTGTGTGATCAAGCAAATCAGTTATTGAGTCAGAATAACAGAAGAGAGATGATGCATGAATGTGAATGTGTTAGGGAATATTCTTAATAGGTAGGGAAATAGGAACGGCGTAAAAAACTCACTGTAATTAATGTAGCGGGCTGGGTTGATGTGCACATAAGAATTCACATAAAATGTTCCAAACTGCACCGACGGTATGATCAACATAAGTTATTTGAAGTCTTTGCATACACATGCAATTAGCACTTCGAAAATGTGAACAAATACGAACTTCATAATAATTCATTGCTTATCCACCGAAGGTTATCTCTACACCGACTTGCACTGTAGGTGGTGGGAGGTGGGTAGGAATTTCAGGAAGGGACAGTTATAATTCCAAACAGAATGAAGCAAGGATTAATGGCAGTACAGAGTTGGGAGGCAGTCCGTCTTCTCTGCCTGCCCCTGCTGAGAAATGGCATAATGGTTTGCTAGTTTTAAAGTACATTTCAGATTTTGTATACTTTGTGGGACAATTGCTTACATTGCATATTCCGTTGCTTTTTTTAAATTTTTTTTTATATGAAATACCGCACAAGAGTCCCAACTGCTCCCGTCTGGAGCCAGTGAGACTATGGCATCCCCAATTGGGGTATGTTGTGAGGCTGAAGGTAGTGGGGAGGGGAAGGAGATAGGGAAGAGGAAGGTGGGGAAGTACCTGGCTATTCAGATCTGGTCACTAAACACGGCTAAAGCCATTTCAAGCAACGTTTCAATTCTGAATGGTGGTCTTACACCAGGGCGATACTGATAGTATCTTCCACTCTGGAACGTGCCGCAAATATACTATATATTATTTTAAATGAATAAATTGTGAAATAACACAAATTAATCAAATAAAATTTATCTGCGCACGCCGGGTTCGAACCCGCGACCTTCGGATTGTGAGTCGAGAGTCTTGCCTCGGGACCACGGAGGCCGTCAGGCCGGAGGCTGTCTTTGTGCATTTTATTTATTTAAGAGGCCTAATGTTTTGAATGAAATGATTTTTCAGAGCCCTCAAGAATCTCTCCATCGTCCTGAGTGATGCGCAGCAAGTGAACAGTATGGACCGAAGGATTCAGCACAAAGTAGACAATCACTGGGGACAGATTGCCGTGCA
Source organism: Glyphotaelius pellucidus (assembly GCA_936435175.1). Taxonomy (NCBI): domain Eukaryota; kingdom Metazoa; phylum Arthropoda; class Insecta; order Trichoptera; family Limnephilidae; genus Glyphotaelius; species Glyphotaelius pellucidus. Next base: position 5,864,290 of record OW386553.1, on the reverse strand, counting down.
GATCAACAGGCTCAAAATGTTCAAGGTTTTTTCTTCTTTTGTCATTCTTTCCTTCTTGCTTACATCAACTGTTGTACACTCATCCGAATTTGTTGTTCACTCTGGTTCGTCGAATTCGTTGAACACTGATTTGAAAGACTTTTGTCACCAATTTATATGTAACCTTTTGATTCCTAGGTTCCAGAAAATTCAGTGAAATTGATTATTGATTGATTTGGGCCAGGCGCACATGAATGACTTGTTTTGCGGTGACAGTTGGGCGACTATTTCAAAATCCATTACTGTATATAGAGCAGAGAGTATTGTTTTATCATATTTTCTACCCTCCACAACACTATCTATTTAGTTCCTCGAATCCTTTCTAAAAAAATTGTTAATTATGGTTCCAGTCAATCTTCCAGGAGAACCTCCCCGAGCAGGAAGCGCACAGGGGTCTGCATGGGGGCCTAGACAAGACCCTGCCCCAGCAGCAGCACATGCGCATGGACGCCTTCGAGGCCTTCAGCCCTATCCCCGCCATGACCAAGGAGTCCACCGTCATGGAGCATAAGGCCATTGCGCCATCTGCCACCCCTGGAGACGCCTCCAACGCCCCCGTACTTCACTACTACGACGATAGCATTTCTAAAGTGTCCATGGGGGATATAAGCACATGGTTTGCCAATGGTGAGTTTATTGTTTAACCGGTTGCTTGCCGATTGCGCGCCGGTCAGCGCGCGAAATTGGCCTCTAAAAATATTTTTTGAAATGCGATTTTAAACCTTAATCATAAAGAAAAGGTATGAAGGATAAGGTCAGAATCGCTTGGGGCATTCTTGTTCTTATGGTACAGAATGCTTTGAACATCTATGGAACCCAAATTATTTCTATGAATTCTTTATAGATTTCTGGCAAAGTTTTTTTTGGAGCATTTCATCTGACAGTTCGGTTGCATCATTCTTGAAAGAAAGAACGTAAACATACGAATTTGGCAGATAAACGCAAGTAATGTTGTTATTCGGGATAGTTTGTTGTTCAAGGAATGTGTTTGGGTAAATATTACATAAGATAGCAAGAATAATATAAACCCAGAAAATATCAAGTCAAAGTCAAAACATCGCAAAATTTACACGTTTGTTCCTGTGGCATTTAAGCTCGAAGTCGTATACACAGTGAGTTGAATCTGTTCGGGCCATTGACCTAGTATACCCTAGACAAGCCGTCTCATAGTAAAAATCAGAAAAAAATAACCCCAAGTATCAGTAATTTCGCAATACAACTCTCCTTCGAATTCCGCCGTCTTGCATGCGAATTCTCGGCAATATAAAACTGAGCACGGACTAATCCCATTGTGTGATTTGTCGAACTAACACTTCAATAGGTGGCCACGTTTTGCATGCGTGACGTTTCGACAAGCTGTGTTGTGAACAAATGGTTTTCAAAGTGGGGATCGCGAGACATTCATAAATTTAATTAGACAAAAATATTTTTTTACTTTATTATGACAAGCGATTCAATTTCGGAGGCGAGTATGGGTACCGCCGCCTCGGGAACCATTTATTGGATAACCAACGCCTCTGCGTATAGGTCACCCCAAGTGGTTCGCTACGTTTGGTGACTATGCAGGGGTGCCCGGGTTCATGGATTGAGGTTTGTCCGGGTCTTGGCGGCGGATGCGTCTGATAATTTTTAAATTTTATTTTTCTGATGAACCGTATGGCTCGTTGTCAACCACCAAGCAGCAATTTCGTCGAAGTGTCCTGTTGAAAGCGGTGTACACTGCAAACCATACTTTAGATTCGTGTACAAAAACTTGTACACAGTCCCGTGTATGTATATATTGATCATGAGTTTTAAAATAAAAAAAATCCATTCATCGTTTGCTTGAAAATAATTACGAAAAATTGACCCTTTTACCGCCCACGCACCGTGGCTGCCCAGGTTAACACAGTGATGAGCAACCAGCAGCCCGCAAGCCCTTTTACTACTTTCCGGACTTTTGACTACAAAAAATATCAAAAAAATTGCGCTAAAAAATATTCAAAGGCTTCTGTTCTGTTTTGCAAAATGTCTTAGCCGAAAACTATAATCTTTCTTAAAAGTTTTGAATCAGCTGCTCAATCATTGTTTTTTTTTTGTGTATAGGTAATAATTGAAAAATGACAGAAATTCGTAGTTAATTAAAGCCCGTTAATAAGCGCTCAAAAAGAAGAGGAAGGTGAGATGTATAAATACGAATGTTAGAGGGAGCGCGAAAACGATAATATTTAAGCGAAAATTGTGAAAATGTTTAATAAAATATGACTCGTTTAAACTATTTTAAAATAGAACCAAAATCTCGCGGGAAATGTCATAGCTTTAAAGAAAAAAATGAATTATGATTTTTTTCATATATATAACTTGTGATGTAACAAAAATAAAGTGCTTATAATAATTTTCGAAATATACGATAATACGATTTTCTTCTATCGGAAGAATTTCATTCAATTACCGTTTCGGCGTGGCAAATGTATAGATATTATCGTCAAAAACAACATATTTTTTTAGAATCTTAAAAACTTAAAGTGTTTTAGAGAAATATGTTGTAAAACGGTAGAATTTCGGAATGCTATGGCTTAAGATGGTTAACTTTCGACCGTAATTGAAGAATAGTGCAGCGGTTTTTTGTTAAGATCTTCGTTTAATGTATTTTAAAGGTTTCCGTTTTATACAAACCGGGTCGCGTTTTTAAAAAGTTTAAAAACCACTGCCATATCGTGATGCTAGCCCTTCGTCTATGTGTTAGTATCGGTGTGTGGTGACGTCACAAGCATTTGGGTGATTAAGTGACGTCAGAAACTTTGCTTGCCAAAAAAATAATACGTCAATATTATTACATTTATTAAAACGCTGTCTTAAAGCTATCGGTAAGGCATAATTTTTTTTATGTATTCAGGTAGCTGGTTACATTATCGAAAATAAAGTCCGCGGACTGTACCTTGTACAATATTCGGAAGTAGGATATTTTTGTGTTTGAAAAAATTAATTCCGTCAGGACGGCTGGGACAGCAATTAGTTTCAGTGTGGACCGATAAAAGGTAAAACACAAAGCACTACGCGATCCAAATAGTACGAAACAATGCTCGCACTTTTTCATAAATGGGCCTTGAGCCAGTTTTATTTGGTTTCTGGCGTCATTTTTAATTTCACAGGGCATGTCTTGATATACTTGGTCGAAGGTTCGGGCCAATGATGCCATTGGTTCGCGCTTGGGAGAACCGAAAGTTGTTCATGTAACAATTTGTGAATAAAGACATCGTTAGCTAATTAAATCCCTTTTTAGTGTCAAAAAGTAAATGCAGACTGCCAATGCATATTAAGGTTGGCATATCAATTCAACATTGCCAATTTATTGGAATGTCAATTCATAGAAAACACCTCCAGTGTGGCCATCCTATTCTGATTTATTATTTATTCCCTGTCAATATCGGTTCGGCTGTCGACAGTGAAACCGTTCTCGGGGTATCGATATAAAATCATTAGAAGTTACGCCTACCGATCCAATATTGTAAAGTTATCGATTTCTCTGAGCTAGATCTCCAGACTTCAATTTAAACTTATTCCGTCTTACTCACGATGAATCCCTGTTACGACGTAATAACAACGCATTAGCTATCCAGGGGTGGGGGCCTATACTGCTCAGATTAAAAATCTTTACTCACGAACACATTTTGTCCTGATACAACTCTAACAGGTTTTGATATTTTTAGACTGGCATCACTCTATTCCAAATCTCAAAAATGCCCTTTATTTCGCATTTTTGCGTCGCGTTGCCGACTTCACGTTCATTCAAATGTCAATATTATTTTGACGGCTCGACGGTTCGCGTTATTACATGGTTTGTAAAATGAATGCGGAAACATTAAAGAAGTAATATTAACGACAATTTTAATGAAGTAAGTATACCTACATGTTAAACATATACGTAATGTTAATTTTTCTACATATTAAAGTGACAGCCACACAAAATTTGACATGAATGCATCTGATCTCAGTAGTAATTACATTATTTTTTTGGCTCGTTATTCATATCATTTTCGTCAGGGGGTAGGCATTTTTGCCCTTCGTCCTTATTTATAATGAAACTAAAATGCACTTGAATATACTTTAATTGGAAAAAATGCTTATAGTACCTATACAATTCGTATTAGATTAAGACACATTACGATGTAACTACGTATGCAACTTAATTAATAATGGACTATTTTTCAGTTATAGGCAAATGATAATCACAAAGATCTAAACCAGATACAAGCGCAACTGAAGATGAGGTTGAGAACAGGACGAGTTCGTACTAAAAGTACCGGCCACGTACATTTTCAAATCAAAGGTAAATATCGTGGCTCTATTGTTTTTTAAGATAAGTTTGTATGTTGAAAGTAATATATGAAAATATCAACGGTTCTATGTGTAGTTGACTTTGAACTTACCGTAAATATAGAATAATACCTTTGATCAAACAAAGTCAAAGAATGATACAACAGACTTTATTGTCATATCAAAATTGAAAGTTAAGAAAATAAATAACTTTGTTCAATAATTAATTATGTAAACCACAAAGTGATTGATTTTTAAGAAATTAGGAAAGCTTTATGTCATATATTGTCTTTTTTCCAGAAAGTTAATTCCAACGACATGAAAATAGAAAGCACCGAGAAGATGCTGTATGCTCAGGTTTATGAAGGAAGAGTCCAGAGCCAATATTCAGCTAAAGGAACTGGAGTCACAGACTAGAATAAGATTGATGGAGGAGCTTAATTTTCAAAATATTGATGCTAAAATGTGGACGGAGAGCTAAATAAAAGTACACATAAATAAATCTAGTTGTATTCATTTTGATATTGTGTTTTATTCTTCTGTTGTTATGTAATATGTGTCTGTTTCAGCAAGTACATTATATTGACCAAGTAGGTACATTTTTCAAATAGTATAATATAATCTTATAGTTGGCAAATCAGAAGTTATAGATTCACATTTATGATAAAAAAAAACAGAGCAACATGATACACTCATACATATTACTAAAAATGTTGACAAATGAAGACCCGTATAGAGGCATTTCCAATCTGTTTCATGTTTGGGGCTGCTTCCAGTTCCACAACAGCACCACCACCTGCTACCGCTACTGCTTCCTCGTCGCGTTCATCATCATCTATTCCAAATTACAAATCATAGCATTAGCACATACAAAACTCCAAGAAATATCTAAAAGCAGATTGTATTATAATGTTTAATTTTAACACACATCTTTTATCATATATTTAATGTAAGAAGTGTATAAAATAATATCGGCATAGTACAGCTGTAGTATACATTCTTACATAAACTATATCGTATATTATTAATGCAAGAAGTGTGTAATATGCTACTGCTTCCTCGTCGCGTTCATCATCATCTATTCCAAATTACAAATCATAGCATTAGCACATACAAAACTCTAAGAAATATCTAAAGACAGATTGTATTATAATGTTTAATTTTAACATATACATCTTTTATCATATATTTAATGTAAGAAGTGTATAATATAGTAGTGGCATAGTATAGTGTACGGTCAGGCACGGGGCACACGACGTACAGCCCCAATGATCCACAACTGTTGCTGAGGAGCATAAACTATTGTATTAAATTATTTTCTTACCTATTGAGGGTCATTCATATCGATGAATCAAGACGAGACAATCATATCAAGACAATGGAGAACTTGATGTCTTGATGGTATCATACACATACCCCGCAGCAGATACTTGTGTTGCGATAGATATTTGAGCCCTGTTGAAGGCAACTTCTCTGGGATATCTTGGTTTCTGAACTGGGGTGAACAGATACTTCTCCTAACAGTGCACACATTACTCAGGGGAAACGTTTTATTCCCTACAACTCTGCAGAAGTTGCTTGTTGTTCTTCAATGCTATGCGGCATTTTAATGTGCTGTGAAGCAAGAAATCCGTATCCGAATTTCAGCAAAATCACATGTATCTGCGAAAAAAATTTTAAGTATAATAATATAGCTTGTTTGGTAATCGATTTAGCTGATTTTTTTTCACAGGAGTGAGTATTATAAACACAATCTTACCTCGTTTTGACCCCAGTATCGTACGGCACAAAGAACCTGGAGATCAAAACATCCAAATATGGCCGTACAAATCGATTAAGCGTCTCATATTTACTTTGGCAATTCTATATTTATATCTGAAATCACTCTCTGTTAACGCCGCAAACGGGTCGTACCGCTTTTTATACGTTTTCCGTGCCCGTGGTGGACGAAAATTTGCTAAACCCTCGAACTTTTATGTCAGATGTCAACAAAGTTTGACATCTCGATTAATTACGGCCGTAATAACGACGCTAACCCTGGGTGTCAGGTGGTTTAAAATCTGACAGCTGCTAATATAACGATGTTATAACGGTGGATAAAAATCGCGCATGCGCGCGACTGTCGGACCATCATGTGAGTAACAATTTCACCTAACCCGTCCGTGTTGCGGCGTAATATCTTTTTTTTGCGATTATGAGTAAGACAGATTATGTATCATTTAACCCTTTTAGACCTGAATAAAACTTATTACGTATTTTTTAACATTTTCAGACTTGAATTAACACATTGTCATCGGGACACGGCATTTGCCGTTTTTCGCGGACTGTCGGTCAACTGCGGGACACGGCAAATGCCGTTTTTGTCGACTGTCGGTTTTTGGCGGGAAACGGCATTTTACGGGTTTGTTATCAGCGTGAAATAAAATGCCTTGAAGGGTAATTTGCTACCTGGGTGCCAGGCGACAGTCTGTCGATGTTATTTGAGATGCCTTGTCCGGATTGGCTAGTGTGCCGCTTGTAAAGGCGTCGCCAGAAATCTAGAGTTTTTATGCGATCTCAATCTCCAGTTTAGTTTGAGCCATTTCACGTATTGGACTATTTTTCATACCGCTCGCACTGTTTTGTTTAGCATTGTATAGGACGTTGTCCCTACAAAAATGTCTTTCGTATTTTTTTGTATTTTGTTTTATTATGTACAGTTATATCATGTTGCCAAAGTTTTGTAAGGAAATGTGACAACCGAATGTGTAATCAAAGCAATTATAATTTATTTTTGATGATCAAATGTCATAAAATTTCAATCGAAAATATTATTTGGTTTAGAAATTGTGTCAATTTTAAGAAATCGATATATTTTTGCGCTAATCGCGAAAAACACCCGCTAAAGGCTATAGTCTATTGTTCGAAGCTCCCGAATACAATGTGTGAAAAATGAAAACTGGCAGTGATAAAGAATATTTGATGCTTGTTCAATATTTGAAAGTATTTGATGTACTTTTAAAAATTTTACTTTTCAATGCTAATTACTTTCAATTGATATTTAAAAAAAACGTGTCTTTAGAGTAAATTGGTGGAGAGTATGACCGATTTGAAAGTTTTGGAGGGAAGAGGTAGAATAATGAGATGCATCTGTTTATATAATATGAAGTTTTGCCACTCTGTACACAAAATTAAATAATCTGCTATAAAAGTTACAAACAAAACAAAGTTAAAACACTGCGTTACACCCCAAAAATAAATCACAATAAAATTGAATGCTATTTTCCAGTGAGCGATGCCGAGAAAGTCTCCAAGGATCCTCCATCCCTGCCCGGTCGGGAGTTCCCGGGAGCCCCCCGCAGCGCTCCCCCGGGCCCCTCCACCTCTGAGGACAAGTTCAATGCAGATTTGGAGAGCGTGGCCACCTCCAATACCAAGATGAAGGAGCTCAACGCAGACCTGGACAGCGTGCTGGACAGGCTGCAGTCCATCCTCGCTAACAATTTCTCACTGGACGGTAATTATTATGCTTTATTTTTGCATACTTCTGTTTTTAACAAACAGTTTAATCTCAAAACTTTGTATTTGGAGATGTCTGACTAATCAACTGGACGATTGATATATAATAATAAAAACAACAAAATATTTATATAGCGCAGTTTGTTGTTATTTCACTTCAAGTGCGCTATTTATTCAGAATAGCAGAATTATATAAATGTAAATGGGTTTTTGTATTTCATTCTCTTATTTAAAAATTGATTTTTATTTTTAGAAACCAGTTTTGACAACACACAACTTAAGGAGACTGCAAACGAAATGGAGGGTCTTCTCGGCACTCTGATCCGCGGTGTCGAGCAGCGAAGGACCATCAAGGGAGACAAAATATAAACAAGGTATCGCTTTTGACTTGGTGCTCGCATTTCTACCTATTAGACCATCAAACTCCTAGACGTTACAGAGTTGACCTTTGTACTTTTCAATGACAATTTGGCAATATTGTGCATTTTGTATATTACAGTGAAACCCTCTTAAGAAGTTTTCCAAGGGACCGGAAAAAATAAACTTAAGCAGGAAAACCTTATATGTGGGAAAAATTGGACCAATTTAGGGCCTAGGGACCGAAAAAACAAAACTTCTTAAGCCACGAAACTTCTTAAGTGGGAACTTCTTAAGAGGGTTTCAATGTATTACTTTTTATCATTATAAGTGCACTTAAATGTTTAAAAATAATTTTTTCTCATCATTCCAAATATGTAGGCATAGCTCTATTTTAAGACGTAAAATACATATTTTATTATTATCATATTATTAAGCTTAGCATTATTCGCAGAAAAGTGTTACACATTTCTGAATTAAAAAAGGTGTATGCTTTCATGCACAATTTATTAAAAAAGTTTATTTTCTCAAGTAAAAAAAATTCAGGAAACAAATTCATAATGGTGATAATTTAACACTTAAGTCGTGTTTTACATCAAATGAAATATATATAATGATGTACTTTTATGAAAAAATTTATCTAATAGAAATCCTACAGTACCTTAAAAATGTGCAAAGAAAGTAATCAATAGTAGGCGGATGGCGGAGGCACAAACATTGGGAATGTATGGCGAGCGATATGCTGAAATAGGCCAAAATGATATTTTATCTTTTATAGCTAAGTCTGTTGGCCCCATAAAACAAATTAGAACTGTCATATAACGATAGTTTAATTGTTTTGCCTTTAAGCGGCTCTGGAATTTTCGTTTTGCCTCCGCATTCTGCCTCCTAATAATCAATAAATGTGGAGCAAAATTCATATTATGATTTTCAACACACTTGAAAAGTTTAGACAAAATTAATCAAGCTTCACCCTGTGCAATTAAAATAAATTTTTACCTTTTTTTGACTTATGTTTGATGATCAAAATATATATTAATAATATTTTAGGTATGTACACACGCAATTATGATATAGTTTTACAGTAGATTAATATGATCACTTTATAAACAGGGTTTTAAGGGACTTATTTGACTTACTTTAGAAGTGATTCCTGACATTATTTGGAGTAAAAAAATGTAAATGCAATTTTGGTCTCCGGTGACATTTTTTAAATTTTATTTTTTTTTAAAACAAAAAAATAGTATGTGTTGGGACAGTTGGGGACGGGGTAAGAGGTTGGCCGGTTACTCGGCTGAGTGATTAGTGACGACATGCGGAAGAATTTTTTTGTTGTTAGATTTTGAAGCAAAATTAAAAAAAAGAGACCAAAATTTCATTTACATTTTTCACTCCAAATAATGTCAGGAATCACTGGTTAAAAAAGTCAAGTACTTCCCTTTACACCTGGTGTGTCTTTGTCTGGAAGACGCAAAGACAATTATTTTATAAATTAATTTGATTTTTATCACTTAAAAATGTACTTTTTCCCTTGTGTAATGTTTAAATCAAATGACTGATATTATATTATTATTCCGGTTAAACGACAAATAGGAGACATATATTTTTTATTTTGTAGATTTAAAAGCGTATATTGTTTATTACAGTGAAATCCCAAATCTACATGTTCTATTCTATTATTTCCATTTGTATTTCCAAACTATAATTATTCAAAAGAGTGGGAAACGGTTCTAAAATATAAGGGGCAATAGGAAATAGCTCATTATTTGGATCATTGGATTTTTATTTTATTATGTCAATTTCCTGTTCTCTTTTAAACTGAACCCACTCTTTGCAAACAGCTGATTAGTGTATACTTATATTTACTTGACAGGTAGCGTTACCCAGCAGTGGTGAAACATATAATTTACATTACTCGACGAGCAACGCTATTTGAGAGTTTATTCAGAGTTGGTATCATCACTTCTGAGTTAATGCCAAAATGTTGTAAGTCGGCCGCTATACTCGTAAGTGACTTGTGTAATATGCCAACATAACAGGCGACATATTTGGGCCATGGGAAAACATGGATTTTCCAGATTGATGCCACAAACACTTGCCCTTGCGATTTATTTATCTACATTGCGAATGCAAGCCGCACTGGAAATTGTGACCGTTTAAAGTTGAATGGCTTCTTCGCCTTGTACTTCCCTTTCGAAATTGTGACTTTGATGACGTTTTTCATTAATTTCTTGATCGCAAGCCGGGTGCCATTACAAAGACGTGGCTGGTTTATGTTCTGCAACATAATGATTACCGATCCGACTTTTAATTCCAGATTTACAAGGTGGTAATCCGGGCAATTCCAGCAAATTTAAAAATTCCATTGGATAGTTGACAACATCATCTTGGTTAGTAACGGAATCAACCGATTTGTATGTCATCAATTCGCCGGCTATCTTATTTTGAATCTGAAAATTTATTTCGTCAACGTCAACTTTTTTTGCAGCCAATACAGAACGTTCGCTCAACCAAACATGATTTTTGTAATTTTGAGCAATATATGGGAACACCATCTTGATGAGTTTGGTTTTTGATTTAGTAAAGTGACACAAATTGGCAGGGAATGTAATGTTACCTATGTGTCGACGGGAATTTTGCCATTACCAATGTCGAGCAATTGTTTGAAAAAAACTTCTCCAGATCGGTCGTTCTGCAATTCGACTCGCATGTTCACATTTAATTTAAGTGTTGTATTTCCATAAAATGGATGACTTCAAACATGCATTAAGTCCGTCGGTTAGAGTTGAATCACTGGCAATGTTGGCGTTGAATCACCGAAAATCTGCTTCCAATAAAATCATCGCACCAACAAACTGGTTTTAGTTGTTTTTTAAATCTTGCATTTTGCGGTCTAATGCTTCCAAAGATTTTTTGTGCCCCATCGTGCATTCATCCCAAATGATCAATTTGCTTTGCTGCAATACTTTGGCCATCGTAGAATTCCTACAAAGTTGAGTGCTGAATGAGCTGTTCAACCGCCTGCCAACAACTTGGCTGCAATACCTGTTGAAGCAAGTACAAGTGCATCGATTGCGATTGAATCGTTGCCAATATCAATGATATTAAAAACGTTTTTCCAGTACCACAGGGAGCATCTAAGAAAAAAATTCCGCCAGTTCCATCGTTCACTACTTTCATGAGCATATCGTAGGCACATTTTTGTTCCTGATTTAAAAGGAGAACGTTTCTTTGAACGGTTTCTCTCAATGCCTCAGAATCGTATTGGGTCTCGTGTCTCAACTCTTGATTAAATGCATCATGCTGTAACATATATTCTTGTCAGAAACCAAAAATTAGAGCAATCGACTGCCATCTCAAGGTAGTGGGGAAAAGGCTGATGTCCAAATCGAATGTTTAAGTAAAAGAGTAGTTAGAGATATAAGAACTACTTAATTTATTACATGAAATTGGCAAACAAATAGTTGTATAAAATGTAAATACCTGCATTATTCAAATAGGTTGCGATACGGAAAGAGAGAGAGATTGTTTAGGCCGTTAATTAAAGGTACGCCGTTACGGAATGTCGTCGCGGGTAGAATGGCCACCAGAGACGAGGCCTCGGGGCTCCGAACCAGGGGGGCCAAAAAGCAGGAATCTCGACAGGCCACCCGCGTGTCAAACGGTCTTCCTTCATCAACAGTAAAGAGGCTCAAGGCTCCGAACCAGGGGGGCCAAAAGCAGGAATCTCGACAGGCCATCCGCGTGTCCAAGCGGTCTTCCTTCATCAACAGGAAAGAGGCTCCGAACCAGGGGGCCAAAAGCAGGAATCTTGACAGGCCATCCGCGTGTCAGGTTCATCAACAGGAAAGAGGCTCCATCAGCCTAGCGTGCCCAGAATACGATAAAGCCACCTCTCTATTATCGGTCGGCAGTCACACAACTATTATCGGTCGGCAGATTGTTAAAATTTCACGGCTTCAACAGCCGAAAACCACGTGCCATTAGCAAAACGCAACAACAAAATCTCCAGGCATCTGCCGATAGCTCGACGCGAAATCACTCGCTCTTTCGCCATTACACGGTATCACTAACTCGTGATCCAAAATAAAAATATTTAAGGCTTCCAGCACTTAACAAACATCAAACTCGCCTTCAAGGCTCAAAAAAATTGACCTCCCGGTCAAAGACGCAAACTCACACCCGCCGCCATGATTCCCGAAATTTCCGTTTTATCCTATCTCCGGTTGACAGTTTGACCAACCACACCAAGATAAAATTTAAAATCGAATTAAATTAAGAAAAAGTCGCCAGTACCTACTGGCAAAATAGATATGTTACAATGCATTGGGCGATTGGACGTTGTCATTCCTAATTGTATTAATCCTTTGTTCGTAAGCATCAAGCACACGTCAATTTCTTCTTTCATTTGCAAATTTGCATTTGATGTTCTGAGACGCATCTGATGCAATGTATCTTCGGCCATATGATCTTTATATTTGTTCCATAAATCAATCGGTGTTGATGGGAAGCATGTAGACAAAATTACAGAAAACAATGTTCATATTTGTTTAGCATTCGAAGAAATCACAGCACCTTCCAGAGTGTGATCCCAATGAGTGTCATTCTCTAGCAATCCCAAACATTGACAGGCTTCTCTGCATGTGCCGCACAATACACCATTAACCTCTGGTTTGCCGATTGCGTGCCCGGGACGCGCCATAAAAAAATAAATTTAAATATATATATATATATATATATATATATGTATATGTATAAAGAAAATGTATGAAGGACAAGGTCAGAATCGCTTGGGGCATTCTTGTTCTTGACGTAACAGATATAAGGAACACACCTAGCCTCTCAAATAATCATCTTTGCACATATCTATGACTTTCGAAATGACATTTCTGCCGCGATTTGAGCTGTCAAACTTTGAGCGTCGCATGTCATGAAAAGATTGATAAAACTATCAATTTGTCAAATAAACGCAAGTAATATTGTTTGTAAGCATAGTTTATTGTTCAGGGAACGTGTTTCGGTAAATATTATACATGATGCATAAAATAAATCCGCAAAATATTACGTCAAAGTCAAAACATCGCGAAATTTTCGAGTTTCCTCCCGTGGCATTTAAGAGGTTAACAGTTTGCAATGTTGGAATGACGTTGGGCCACGAACATTGACTAACAGTAAACACAAATAAAAATACTCGTCTTGGCTGGGATGGACTGTATAAAGACGTACTAGCGCATCGGTGGAAAATATTTGTGGGTAACCTGGAACTGGCTGTCCTTGTTCCTGACATTGAAATTTCTTTGACGATTGATTCCAGGTATAATATCTTGGCATTTCAGAGTAAAGTAGTGTTCTGGCGAAGCCATAATAAGGAACTCCAGTGAAAAATATTATGGCTTTAAAAAAATATGTTCATATAGACCAGTGATAGATACTCAACCTTTTTTGACTCCGGGCCACATACATATATTTGTAAAGCTTCGCGGGCCGCAAGTGATACCTTGGCAAATCAAAACCCGCGTCGGGGGGGGGGGGTAATAGTATATATCACTTCTATCAGCATATTTGTATTTAGTGTGATATTTGATATTGTGATAAATTTTCAACAATTTTAGACAAATCGGGCTTATAATTGCTGCATGCTACCCTCAATACGTCATCAAGGTGAGAATCAGTAAGTCGATTCCTGTATACGTTTTTTGCATATTTCATTTTGGAATATGATGATTCACAAAGATATGTTGATGCAAACAATGTGAGGAGCAGGAAGGCACAATTTTTTACAGTCTTGTATTTTTCTGGAACTAATTTCCAAAAATGGATGTACTTGATGATCCTTTCCTTCTCTTTTTTCTTCAAAAATAGCTTTCAGATTAGTATCGTTCTTAAATTCTATAAATTCGTCAAAAAGCTCTGCATAATTATATCCCAATGCAGCTAAATTTGTTATAGTGGCTGTTTCTAGGTGCCAGGGATTTTCTATGAGTAACAAACAATTCTTGATACAACGTAAGTCCTGAAATCTGCTCTTAAATTCCTTAGCTAAGGCAGCTAAATAATTTAAAAACATCGTATAGTTTTCTTCAGAAACATGTATACCTTCTTGATTAGCTTTTATTATAGTTGGAAAGTTATGGAATACCTGGGTACCTAGCATGGTCGATCGATATAACCCTATGTCAATACGATATCGGCCAAATCCGTCAATTATGGTCAGTTAACAATATGTGCTAGCACGCTCAACAATTGATAAGGGAAATTACAACCGACGATTGATAAAGACCTGTCAAATCGTATGCATTCTAACCTGCGACCGTAGCACGGTCGATCGATAAAACCCCTATATTAATACAAAATGTAATAAATCCGTAGTCTATGGTCAGTTAGCAATATTTGCGAGCACAGTGACCAAATAATTCCGACAGTCGGTTGATACAAGGCACCGTATTTATCGCGGCTTCCGAAGTGTCGGATAAGCTGTCAATGTACATATTTTTTTAAATAATGTCGTTCGTTACGCAAAATAACTGGCTTATGAATGAATGGAGGTGAACTAACGAAACTCTTAGAATTTAAAGAAATCGTGTATGAGACCCATAGACTAAGGACGGGTTGTTTCAAAAAATTTGATGGATTCATCAAATATTTGAAGTAAATTTTCACTTTCTGCGTGAGTTCTATTCAAGTTCTGTGATGATTTCAGTTTTGTGAATCAACTGGTCTATAATGATGTAAAAATAGAATTTGAGTAGAACTTACGCAGAACGTGAAAATTAACTTCAAATATTTGATGAATCCATAAAATTTTTTGAAACAACCCGTC
This sequence comes from Glyphotaelius pellucidus, assembly GCA_936435175.1. Classification (NCBI taxonomy): domain Eukaryota; kingdom Metazoa; phylum Arthropoda; class Insecta; order Trichoptera; family Limnephilidae; genus Glyphotaelius; species Glyphotaelius pellucidus. Next base: position 5,849,280 of record OW386553.1, on the reverse strand, counting down.
CTTAATTAATTCATTTAAGAAGCGATCAATTGATTGCTTTCAAATTCGAGAAACGAAATTTGTTAAAATGTCGTTTTAACTAATTAACTCCCCTTTTGTCTCAAAAAGTACATGCGAGGCGCCAATATACATTGAAGTTAGTATTTCAATTCGAAATTGTCAATTTATTGGAATTTTTAATTTTTACGTACAACATTTGAAATTTAGGAACGTAAATTCATGAAAAGTCGGCCGGTGTTGCCATTGTATATCAATTTCTTATTTATTCCCCTTCGACGTCGGTCTGGCTATCGATGCTGCAAGCGTGCTAGGGTGAACGGTTACTTATCGATCCGATATTGTAAAGTTACTATTTCACTCTGTGCCTTGTTTGACTGGTGATAAACACAACTTTAAATAATGCCGTTCTTTCTGCAAAATTACTGGTTTATTAATGAGCGGAGGCAGATTATAGAAGATCGTAGAATTGAAAGGCGTCGTTTACGCGATGAATTGAATCCGTTCGAACTCGGAGAGACCGAATTTATACTTTTGTTTCGCATATCTCGCGTAATGGCTAAAGATCTTATTGATCAATTAACTCCCTTTTTATTGTCAAAAAACACATGCGGACTTCCAATGTATATTAAAGTAAGTGTATTTAATATTTTATGATACCTCAGTAAATATCAAGATGTAAATCGATCTTTAAAATGATCAAAAGATGGAAAGATCATGATTGTGTACAATACTGTATATTTCTTACTATTCATATGTAAAAGCCCCGAAAAAGGGCGTTAATAAGTAAATAACAATAATGGATTATGATGATGACAGGTATTAGCACCAATGAGCTTCTTTGCTACAGGAAGCTATCAACGTGGAGTAGGCCAAGACCATATGTCAAACAACGGTCAGTAAGTGCATCAAATCGTTAATGAAAGCAGTTTTGGAAAACCTCTATAGAAGGTGGGTACATTTTCCTGCGACGAATGACGCCCGGAAACAAGTCGAGAGAGGCTTCAGGAATAAATTAAACTTTCCTCATGTTCTGGGCGCCATCGATTGCACCCACATCGCCATCGTCACCCCTTCCAGACATGAAGAGCAGTTTAAAAACCACAAAGGGTTTCATTCTCTCAATGTTCAAGTGGTAAATATTTTTTTTTCACAAAAATTACATAAATAAAACGCCAGTTGGTGGTTTTTCACATTTTATTGAAGGTTTTATATGTTTGATAAACAGGTCTGTGATGCTACGTTGACAATTTTAAGCATAAATGCACGCTTCCCGGGTACCGTCCACGACCAATTTATTTGGAATAATAGTAATATCAAAACGGAAATGACCAGACTATATAATCAGAGAATTGGGACTTATTTCTTGCTAGGTATGTATGTCAGCAATCTGCTTTTGAGAAAAACGTACAAAGCCGCATAATTTAGTAGCTATATGTACTTATTATAATGGTGTTTATGTTTAAATCAGGTGACTCGGGGTACACTTTAGAACCTTATCTCATGACTCCAATATTGGATGCAGCCGAGGAGAGTGCTGAATATATGCAAATATACAAAGGCGCACTGTAAGGCGAGATGTTCCATAGAACGTCTATTTGGGGTATGGAAGGCCATATTCCGTTGTCTTAGGAAGGATAGAGTTCTCCACTACGAGCCTGAGGTTGCTGGTCAAATAATCACAACGTGCGCTATTTTATACAACATGATGAAGCACTATAAGTCAGTTTTCTTATTTAACTATATTACTATTATATGCATTTAAAGAAAGTAAGGCAACAATTCAAAATAATAATTGTTCTTTAATTTCAGGTTAACAGATGATTATAGTGAGGATATGGTATTAGAAGAGGTTGAGCTACTAAACCAGGCTGAAGATGTCAGCAGAGTGGTAGCAGCCCGAGGAGTGAGGGAACAAGTGGTTCGGAAGTACTTCTCCGATGAATAAATTATTTAATAATTACAACATAGATCCCGGTAAATTATTAAGATTCATTTTATCAGGAAAAATTACAAGATATTAGTGATAAAATAACAATTTTAGAATAAAATCATGCCTTGTTCCATGTATAGCACAGTACACAAATAATATAATTTAAACAAACAGTTGTTGTGAAATTATAAAACAATTATGAAATTGCAAGACGGTTAAAACCATTCGAAATAAAAAATGAAATAATCGGTATTCTATTTAAACCCTTGTTCTTAAGTACAATCTATTTATAAAGAATCATTGTATAGCAGTCAGTGCAGTGAGTTTAAACGTTTCAATAATTTTATATTAATTACAGAAACTATAAAAGAAAGTATGGCAACAACATGTTAAATTGCTCCCTCATTTCACATTAAAAGGTGGTGAGGATAATATATCCTTCCAAGACAAATAAGAATATGTAATTGATGTTATTTAGTACATTCTTAAATTGACACTTCAAGTAATGTTGTTAAAATGCTGGCAATTCCATTTTACTAGTATTTACTTTGAAAACTAAATAACCTACTAAAATTTATTTATATTTTATTTTTAGGAGAAGTGAAGCTTTCTATTGATTTGGATGAAAAACTGCATTCCATATGCAGCTGAAATAAAATACAAGCAGTATTAATGGAAGTAATTTTTCTGCGTTGCTAAAGAAGATCCACCCTGACCAATAGAACCCGTCTAAACAGAATGCCTGAGCATAAATATCGGCCAAAGAAGCATGTCAAGCAAAAAAATAAAAATATAAAATTGACACCTGAATTGAACCTTACACAGGGACATCTCCGCCATGGCGGATGAAATAACACAAAAATCTATACAATGTGCAAAGTTCTTACAATAAATAAATACATTGGTAAAAATTAGTCTTCTTCTGATTCTGACTCCAAATGTAACGCAAAGTCGGGTGAAGTGTGGGATGTTGACGGCAACGGAGATGTTGGTCTAGAACGAGAAAGAAAAGTGCTTGAGATCTCATACATTGGAAAATAATTTATCTATGTCATCTTAGGGGATGCTGTGTGGAGGGTCTTATTAAGGAAGGAAAGGATAGGAAGTTCTGGAAAGAAAAAGTATGAGGGGTGGGTAGGAATCTGAGGGTCAGTGTGTCCAGGAGTGACAGACGTATGAATCCATCCCTCCAACTGCAGTGCAAGGCGAAAAGTCAAAAGGCCTCCCTCACCAGTCTTTCTCAATCCGGCCCGCCACGCAGCACATGCATCCACCACCAAGACCTGGACAAACCTCACCTAACTTAGCAATCCACTTGGACCTACGGCAGGGTGTTGATTATCCAACAAATGGTTCCCGGGGTGACGGTACCCATACCCGTGGCCTCTGTGTTTCCTCCCTCCTACAACATGGGTCTCTACAAGACCCATGTTCACTCCTTCCTCTCTTCAAAAACACCCTCCACACAGCATCTTCAAAGATGACATAGGCCCTGAGGGAAATTATTTTCCTCAGGGTCTCCTGTGTGGAGTTAATGTAAAAAAAAAAAAATACCCGCCTCCCAAATTTTAAATTCATTCATTCTACTTTCAACATTCCTCTGCCAGTTCCATGGCTCGTTGCTTGAAGTGTATCAAGTTTAGTATCACCATTCCATTGTGGACTGCTAACCTTGGTTTTTTGGACAACTTTTAATTATCGTGTTCAGCCTTTCCATCTCTTGTGATTATACTTTACTATGTACGAGTAGTCCCCAATCATAACTAACTTAGCAACACGCCGTTTCGCTGCAGGGGTAGGCAGAGAGTACGAACCGCCGAACAACTCTATCTTGGTACACACTCCTTGCCTCGTTCACATTCATACATGATCTTCTATCATTCTGACTCTTCACATGACCCAACTCAACTATCTGATTCAGTTGGTCGTGTCATGTCTTCCTCGGGTGTCCCAGACTTCTTCTACCATTCACATTTGCGTCATATACTCTCCTTACACTACTTTCCTCATTATAAATTTGAAAGTACATTGGAGTAATTTGAAGAGAAATAGGAAATACCTCAAAAATGCCCGACATATTTTTGAGGACTCCCACTAGCTCCTTGAAGGTGTCGTTGTGCGCCTCTTGGGCCGCTGCCATTCGGCTTCCCACATCTGGCGTGGCAGCCGACTTCCTTCTTTTTGATTTGCTTCTAAGGCCGGTTGCTTCCTGGACGTTTTGTCCACTATCCAAGTCGGCTGAGGTTTCGTGCTGCTCATTGGAATACTATAAAACACACATATAATTGGCATTGGTGATGAAAGGTTAACCACATTTTGACAGAATGCATTATATTGATATTCTAAAACAATAGTTACCTCAATCTCCAGCACAACTTCTTCTGGCCCCTCCCCTATACTGCTTTCAGGCAGTCCACTGCCCTCAGAACTGGCTCTGCCAATAATATTCATGACTTTTTGTGTTATGTCCGTCAGCGCAGGTATTTTGGCAGTGTTACCAGTGCTGAGGGCAGCTCGCTTGCGGTTTGCATTTCTGGCACGACTTTTACATTTCAGGTCGCGCCATGTCTGAAAAAGACATAAATAATACCAGGTTAAAAGTGATTTAAGGACTTGATATCAAGTGTCTCCATAATAGTTTAGAAGAAGGTAAGTATTTTCGTAATAAGAAGCAAATAAGTCAGTTTGTTTAGGTAGGTATAAATACTCACTGTTTTCCACTGTTCGGCTGACTTAACAGGACCTAGCTCGGCCAGGTGCTCTGCCAACTTCTGCCATGTTTCTCTGTTCTTCTGCGCACCTTGTGGTCCAACAAATCTTCCAGCAGCAAATTCTGAATGCTGAGCCATGTAGTCTGTTAAGAAGTTAAGTTGCTGGCTCGTCGAACGAACTTTCTTGCTGAAATTATAATAACAGCATTCTGAATGTCACTGTCCTTGATCGTAATATTGTAACTACAAATTTTCAACACAATAATGTAAGATAAGTTTATAGGTAATAGTGGAAACTTTTCCGTATACAAAATACAAATAAATTACTTACACTTCTTTCGGACTCGACATTGACAATTTATTATTTTCGGACATTGCTGTATGATGCGCGTTGGTATGTAAAGCGTAAGTAAATAAACAATAATTTGACGTTTCAGATACCATAGACAATTGACCGCTGCCTAGAAAATATTTCAAGTGTTGCCAGCGTATGTCAATTTCTTGATTGCCTTAGCAATATCGGTTCGATACAAAATCGTCGGTTGTTACTGCTTTGTCGATTCGATATTGTAAAGATACGATTTCAGTGTGCTCTAGGGCCCCTGGTTCTCTATTTCTTCGTGGTAGATGTTTAGTTTCTCTTCAAAAGCAAATACTTTATTCGCCATCTGCGTAATGATTTTATTTTCGCCTTGTAAGCCACGATTGAGTTCATTAAGTTTTTCTGCGATATCACACAGAAAAGCCAAAAGACACCACCATCCATCATTGTCAAGTTCGATGTAAATTTTATTATTTTGCTGTAAAAACAAAATAATTTCATGCCTCAAAGAATAAAACCGTTCCAGAACTTTTCCTCGGCTTAGCCACCTCACCGAGGTATGTAAAAGGACGTCACTATAGTTACTGTTCAATTCTTCCAAAAGACTTTTAAATTTCCTGTGGTTCAGTTCTTGTGCTCTAATATAATTAACTATACTTATTACAGTCTTCATTGTGGCGTCTATTTCGGCAATGGATATAAGTGCTGCTAAGTTCTCTTGGTGAATGATACAGTGGAAAGATAAGAGATTTGTTAAATTATATTTCTTTTTCAATAAAGTAATAAATCCTTTTTCAGATCCGATCATTGAAGGACATCCATCTGTGCATACACAAACCAATTTTTTAATATCAATATCATTGTTTTCCAGAAATGTACTGATAGTATTGAGATAGTCCGTCCCTCTGGTTTGATTTTTCATAGGAAGAAATTTCAAAAAATCTTCATGAACTGAAAATTCATTTTGTCCGGTACAATATCTAACAAAAACGGAACATTGTGATGTTGCTGAAATATCGGTGCTAGAATCAAAAGCCAAACTAAAATATTTGCATTTCTTCATATCTTCTATGATGCGATTAAATATGTGTTTAGCAATATCTTCAATGCGTCTAGCAAAGGTAGAATCAGAGAGCTGCATACTTTTGATCTGAGATATTATTTGACTTTTATTGCTAAATTTATCAAATAATATGTTGGAAGCTCTGAGGAAACATTCTTTCACAACCTCTGCGTCAGTAAATGGTTTCATATGTTTACCAAGTATGTAACAAATTTCATACGACGCTCTTGTCACCGCTGCGTCATGTGATTCCGCCATTGATATGATATTTTGTTGACGTTGTAAAGACTTCTTGAAGAATGTTAAATTTTCACATCTTATTAAGGAGCCACGAGGAAAAGTTACATTAAATGTTTTGTGCTTTGTGGTATAATGACGAAGAATATTATATTTTTTTAAAATAACACTCTCACGACAGATCAAACATGTGGTCGAACCATGTTTATTTGCAACAACGAAATATTCTTCTTCCCAATTGTCTTGGAACACTCTCTTTTCGTCAGATATTTTTCGTTTACATTTCGAAGACACTCCCGCCATTATGGGTAATTAAATTATAACAATACAATATTATATAAGACAGCAAAAAATGCTATTGTATCCGTGTTCCGCGTAATGTTTACTTGAAATAAAGCCACAACACTGGAGCTGTCAAACATTTATGTGTTGCCACAAGAAAAATTATTTGCGCGCATACTTGTCTGTCAAATGTTTGTTTTTTGGGAATAAATCTAGCGTGTGCAATAGCAACACTCTATACCAGATCTGATATTGACACGACAACGGTGGGCGGTTTGGTATATTTATGCGACAAAGACAATCCTCTTCGGGTGTCACTATCTGCACGTCAAAGTCAAAATTAATCTCAAGATATACGAAATATAGAATGCCAGATTTTGTAAACCATGAATGTCTTTAGGGCCGCACAAAAAAGCTCGGCGGGCCGCATGCGGCCTGCGGGCCGCAGGTTGAGTATGGCTGATATAGACCAATAAACGCTGATTCTGAATATATAAGTTTTATTATGGAGTCCATAATGGAGTGCTGGTACCTACCCTGATGTATGGCAGTGAGGCATGGAACTGGCAGAGAAAGGATGAAAGTAGACTGAATGCTGTAGAAATGAGATCCCTGAGACGTATGTGTGGTAAAACCATGTATGATCGTGTGAGAAATGTGGAGATCCGCAAAGAATGCAAGGCTGATGTAAGCGTAATGAATAAGATTAAGAAAGGGACGCTCAGATGGTTTGGGCATGTAGAGCGAATGAATGAGGAAAGGAGTGTAAGGAGAATATATGACGCAAATGTGAATGGTAGACGAAGTCGGGGACGCCCGAGGAAGACATGGCACGACCAAGTGAATCAGATACTTGAGTCGGGCGATGTCAAGAGTCAGAATAACAGAAGAGCATGTATGAGACGATGTATGAATGTGAACGAAGCAAGGAGTGTGTGCCAAGATCGAGTTGTTTGGCGGTCCGTCCTCTCTGCCTACCCCTGCGGGGAAACGGCGTGATGGTTAGTTAGTTAGTTAGTTAGTTAGTTAAGTTTTATTAAATAATATTAAACGTAGAGTTTTAAAAAAAATATTAAAAAGTCCATTTTAAAACGTGTCATTAAAACACCCTGTCAAGTTGGTATTGCTGGATTTTGGCGGCGTGACGTCACCGCGCCGTGTCACCTGGGTCAAAGTTGTATAGAAATGTAAGACGCAAGTCGTTCGACATTCCGTGTTATTGGTATAAACCTCTATAAAGAGATTTGGACATATAATAGTTTTTGTTTTTATTGAAACATTATTTAGGCCTAAATAATTCAGTATCAAAAATAAAGTATCTCTAATAGTTTATCTATATTATTTAAAATATTCAAAAACTCTAACTGTACAAAAAACGACCATAATGCCCAGTAAAACGCTCCAATGCTGAAATTCAAAATGGCGGTAGTCAAACAGCTGATTCCAGTTCCATACAAAATTCATATTTCGGTTGATCATGATGACGTCACATTAGATTCGGTGGTTTTCGGGGGATCTTGAAAATTTAAAACTTTGAAATTTATTTTAACTATTAAAACTAACTATAAAAATAAATATGCATTTATTTAAGTTAGAAGGTTATTATTCATAAAATTTTTTTTAAAAATTGGACTGGAGTTCTCTATTCTGGCATATTTCAAAGAAGCTGGTCAATGTGGTCGATGGCGGCCTCTCGGCTCGTTGTAATATGTTCTCCGCTGTAAAATACACCCTTGACACCATTTTCCAAATGTACAGCCAAGTGAACAACGGTGGGGTGTCCTTAATGTATTGCGAATGAAAAAATACGCCACATCGCTTCGTTACTGCTAAGGTAGCAGCCCATTTGAAATTGAGTGATTTCATCGTTCGGTATTTTTCGGCAGCAACTTCGTAAAACTTATACTAGGAAAAATATGAGGTGGTGCATTTTCGCACCGTCAGCGAAATTGGTGAGGGGGGAAAGGTAAATGTCTGATACCAAACAAGTTTGTTTGAAAGTGGATTCCATCTTTGAGATGTTCCCTCAATATTCAGGGACAATATTTTGAATTGTTCCCCGATATTTAGTACTTCCCCTTGGCCGGGAGACCTAATGGTCTTCGGCCCCTTATGTAGCAGCATATTTAGTAGTCGGAGGCCCTCTTAATATTGGGTGCTGCATCACTCGTTGCACTACCTGAAAGTGAATTTATTTCTATTCATTTATAAATCAAATTACTAATAATAACTAAAATTAAATGTTTTGTATAAATAAGTAGGAAAGTGCACCTTTCTAAAAGACTTAATAAGAAATTAGCATACACAAATATTACAATAAACATTATTTCCCGGTATGGTATATTTTGTTACATTTATGGTGCAATGCCCATTACACTCTGGACACATAAAAAATGTGTGTGAATGACATATACAACATCTTTTTCGGCGTAACGCACACGCGACCATTCCTCCGAGTCAAAACACTGAAGAGCCGAGATAACTGCGCATCTTCTTGCGTCCGCCTTCAGAGTCAGTGATTCTTTCACCATGGTGTCCGGATTCCCGAACTACAAAACTTTTTTCTGAGCGGCACTCTGGCGGGCATCTCTAAAACCCCGATTCTACCCCCCGGCGCATATCTCCCGCATGTCTTCTTTGTTTGAGACTGCTTTCTCCTCGAACTCTACCCGATTCCCCGATAAAATGTCCATCAGGGCCGACACCTGTTGCATCAGGATATCTACCTGAGGGTCGTGATAGTAATACATTTCTTCAGAAGTGTCGGATCCAGAGTTTTCATGCGGTAGTCGGCATTTCCGAGACCCTCGCTCTTGTTCATTGTTCTCGACCGAAGAAGCATCTTTTTTGTTTTCACTCATCTTATTTGCGCAATTTAAACACGTTACAACCAAAAAATAACAACACTAAACAATTAGGTCAATTTCTCAGAAAACGATCTGTCAAGGTATATTTTATGTTTAAACTGAAAAGGGCAGGAAATAAACATCATCATCATTTGGCATCTTATTCTGATAGATACGCTATTTAACTCATCACAATGTATATTACAATGAATACAATTTGATGTATTTATGTACAATTTTATTTAGCGTAGTGAAGATAATATTCATAAATGTGAATGAAAATATGAAATACAGTTAATTAAAAAAAAATCATTTGGCTGTCGAACCACCTTTCAGCATCAACATTTTGAGGTTGTGCTCCTCCTCCATCAGCCTAACTCTGGTCATTGACTCTGCTTCCTGTAGACGAATGTTGGCCCTGGATTGTTCCTCCACGAGCCTGACCATAACATCCATTTTTTTTTGATTCTCTAGGCACATAATTTTTTTTGTCTCTTCGAAGAGGTCCGTCTCCATACGGCCAGAATAGTCTTTCTGAAAATCAAAACATTAAATGACAAACCTTTCATAACTGGTTTAGCGTATTTATTCTTGTATTCTTTTTCCCACTTTCTACTACAATTTTTCCAATTTTCAGCATGTTTATATATATTTAATCCATACGTTAACACTTCTCGCAAAATAACTATATTCCTTTTTAGTCACCATGAAACAGGCAGCCGCCTAGTATGGTGTTTTATTCTATTCTCTGCGTATCTCTTAATTATATCATGCATTTTATACATAAATAAAATGTATATACATATTATGAGTTATTGTTTTTCTTAGTAAACTTTCAGTTTTGATTCAACATAATTTTTTTTGTCTCTTCGAAGAGGTCCGTCTCCATACGGCCAGAATAGTCTTTCTGAAAATCAAAACATTAAATGACAAACCTTTCATAACTGGTTTAGCGTATTTATTCTTGTATTCTTTTTCCCACTTTCTACTACAATTTTTCCAATTTTCAGCATGTTTATATATATTTAATCCATACGTTAACACTTCTCGCAAAATAACTATATTCCTTTTTAGTCACCATGAAACAGGCAGCCGCCTAGTATGGTGTTTTATTCTATTCTCTGCGTATCTCTTAATTATATCATGCATTTTATACATAAATAAAATGTATATACATATTATGAGTTATTGTTTTTCTTAGTAAACTTTCAGTTTTGATTCAACAATAAAGTCTGTGGTGTAAATAAAAATGTAGTGTGAAGAAATACGTACTTTTGCGCGTGGTCGCCTCCGAGGTCGAGGTGGAGGGCAAGTGTGCAGCGGGACACGGTGGCTGGAGTGTGGTGGTGGGGATAATGGCGGCGGTGGTACATCAGCTTCACTGGAATTCTGAAAATATATTATTTGTATCAACATGAAATTCCTAGGAAAATAAGACTATTTGAGCATATTTTAAGGGACATTAAAGCAAACGTACCTCGGTCTGAAACTTCTTAACCGAAACTTCTCGCTCCGAACCAGTGGTTTTTGGTAATGACTCTGTTTTCTGTTGATATAAACAAAGGATTATGTCTATCAGAAAAGTTACTGCTTTAAATATTGCAAATAATTAACACTCGAAACAATAATCATTTAAGTAGGTTTAAGTATAGTACCTCAAAAGATTCCTCTTGGGTGTGGGTGAGTGTGGCAGTGTGGAATGTGGCTGTGTGGAGTGTGGCGTTTGTGTAGGATTCATCTGTAATAATAAAACACCATTACACAAGTTTAAATATAGATAGAGCCATCAATATTTCTATCAACTTATCTTTTGAAAAAACTAATGCTAAAAAAAAGATATTTACCTTTGTTCTGAATGTCGAATCGCTATCGTCAAGATTCTGGTCAATTGCGAACTCGTTGGGCAACATATCAACCATCGAGTAGGTATCCTGCGAAGGACTTGGTGGTTGGGGCCCTCCACCTGTTGCCATTAGCTCCCTCCTATATTGACTCAAATTGGCCTTGCACGCTAATTTTAACATTTTCCATTGTCATTTAGGGTGTTAAATCTGAAAAATAGAGTGCTTTTAATTATGTGGTGTGCGTACCTGTACCTTAATCCAATATTAATTTTATAATATGATCATTTTTTCATTGAAAATGGATATATAAAGCTACGAAACAATAAACTTAAAGTTTAATCTGTAGAAAAGTTAACAATGCATATATATTATGGAGGTATACTTACTTCATTAAAACAAACTTCCAAGCTTCCCTCTTGGCAACCAGAGTTGTTGGTATCGGAACTCTTATTTTCGATAATCCTAACGTGCTCCGCGACAATTCTTACTGCGCCTACACTTTTTTGTTTCCACAGCCGAATTAATATTTCTGACGTTCTCCATTCTTAGATTATTGATAAAATGGTTTGTGAGTAAAGATTTTTAATCTGAGCAGTATAGGCCCCCACCCCTGGATAGCTAATGCGACATTAATACATCGTATTAAGGATTCATTATCAGTAAGACGGTTTAAGTTTTCCAATTTGGGTAGACCGATAAATAATTTCTTAACAAGTTTGCAACTTCAAAATAAAGTTATTGGTTACCGAAGCGCAAAAATAATAAATTTATTATAATATGGGTGTCACGCGCTTGATTTCTTGGCCAGTGAAAAACAAAAATTTTATTATCATTACTGCTTTTTGCTACGCGTAGCCGAAAGGATTATTCGGTTTTTTTCCATAATAATAAACTTCCTCACCCGGAGAGCTCGCAGTCATCCTCGAATTCAGACACCACCTCTTAGGTGCTAGTCTCCTAGGCTGATTCAACGGTATATTTTGTTGATCCTCACCATCCGTGTCGCTGTCACTTACTTGTTCGAGCCAGTTGTTCACCACAGACTCAGCATCTTCATCTAGGACGTTTATAGTACTATGAGACGCCATTATATCAACTGAAAAAAAAAAAATACACAGTAAAAATACCGTAAATAGGCTAAAACTATAACTACCCCTGTCAAAATACCTTCTCTCCACCCCCGCGAAGGTTTCTGGATTATTACAATCACATGACAAAACATCTGAAAAGTTTTTTAATCATTACAAAAACTCTTGCGAAACCGTCAAAAATGACACAATTTGAGTATGACATTTTGCAAAAAATGATGTTCAATCAAAATTCAATTTTCGAAAATATTTAAATTAATTAATTTGTTTGAAGTACTCACCTCATACTTAGTATATGAGATTTCTATGTACTGCTATATTAAGCATAGGAAATGTTTCAAAATACCTTCTCTTCACCACCGCGAAGGTTTCTGGATTTTTACAACCACATGACAATACATCTGAAAAGTTTTTTAATAATTACAAAAACTCTTGCGAAACTGTCAAAAATGGCACAATTAGAGAATGACCATTTTATATAATAACTGCTGTACTTGACGGGCCGTCGTCAGTACACAGACTGTAAAGGAGGCTGGTTAGAACACGACCTTGCAATTTGCCAAATAAAGAATATCGCCTTAATAAGGGCGGTTGGTTTTCAACACCTTGCGTAATGCTTTGAATGGCGTTCTTAAAAGAACAGTTGTGTTGCTGTAGGTAGTAGGTATTGTCTGTCCGCTGCAATTTCCTGCCGCGGGTTGGATGAAGAAGTGAAAGGCACAGTGTCAGCAGAGAATGAAGCGACTAGCAGGCGGCAGGGGCAGCGGCAGGGGCAGGCGGCAGGAGCAGGGGGTGAAGTCACGTCCAGTAGAGAGATCCGAGCGAAAGAGGCCTGTACCGAAAAAGCAAGCGGTTTTTGTTGAAGTTTAAACCCGACCGCGTCGGGGCTTGCTTACGATTTAACGGTACATGCCGGACTCTGATTGGTCGAACTTCATCCCCCGCCGGCCTGTTCAACCCTGCCTGGGGCTCGACTACCTGCTAATCGTTCGTGTTTATTTATTTTGTACCAGTTTACAAAACTAAAATACTAAATTTTACATACAAGATGGGTCCGCGGATGTGGACAAGCTTTAATCGTTTATTAATGTCACATCCGCGGACTAACAAATACACGAGATATTATTTATTAGAAATTTCAATATAGTTAATACAAGCATGTCCGATATAACTGCTATAGAAGTATGTAGTTTTTTTTCAATATATTAATTTTTGGCCAAATGGCGCACCTCCAAAGTGGAAAGTGAAAAATTTGCCTAAAAAATCATCAGGTAATTGTTACTAACAAATGTACATATATAAAAAAAAAATCCTGCGTACTTCCATAGATAATGTATTTTTCAAGACATTCAATATTTCAAGCAAATCGGTTGAAAAGTGTCTGAGTCATGTTTCCGGCCTATCTAATTTTCAGCTGCTCTCCAAGCATATTCCCCTAGAAATTACACATCTCTTTCAAGTATTATTGAAAACACGATGGCTGCGAAATTATCTCGTAATATGTATGTAATTACTAATCAAAAACATTCAAAACCGATATACAAACACTACAAAACTGCACACAAGTAAACAAATTAGTCGTATTGTATAACAATTGCGGATTGTAAATGTTTACACTCACGATTTTCACCGATGAAGATCGTTTATTGTGGTTCATAATTAGGGTTGCCATATTCGGCCAGGGTCTCGTCGGGACATTTCAGGATGCAAGTAAAAATTTTGTAATACTTAAACAATTTCTTTATTTTATAAGTAAGTAAATATGTTTGTTTTATAGGTTACTTTAATTGGTACTAGCAGAATTGGCTGGCCATACTTTTCAGAAGATTTCGCTTTTCTCAACAATTCTGGGTACCTTTTAACGTAATTGTAGAACTCTGTACAAGTCATGTTATAATTGACTTGACACTGTAAAATCGACTCCACAGTCTCTGGGAGCAGGCGATTTCGTTCATGAGTCCACTGGGCCGACATTAATGAAAAAACTCTTTCTACTGTGGCGTTGTGAGCAGGAATAGAAAATAAATACTGGCATAATTTCAAAAGAAGACATTTTCTTTCCGGATTTTCAGTTTCTTTGAAAAAGTAAAGCCACTTCTCTGCAACCGAATCGATCGAATTCCATTCTTCCGAACCAAGCTTAGCCTCTAGAAAGCTCTTAAGATAATTATGTTGCTCAAAGAGATTATCTCTGAAAGTCTTCACACCATTACTATTCAGGATTAAAATAGTGTTTTCGATTTTTCCCCATTCTGGGATTTTCGATAGTGTCATCCAATCGAACACTTCATATTTATCAAATGAAACAGACCACTTTTTCAGATACTCGGAAGCTGTATTATAAAATGCTACAGCTTCCTCTTCAAATCTTGAAATCGAAACTGTTGTTTCAGGAGTTGGATTCTCATTTTTAAGTTTGTTCATTTGGATTTTGGTTTGCACGCCAATAAATTACGACTAACTAGCGCCGCTCGTTAGTTGCTCTTTGAATGCCAGCCGTATAGAACGATTGTTTTGATTTTGAACCGCGCAGTGTGTGAGTTTATTCATTTATTTACGAAAATGTCTGCAGTAAGAAAGAGGAAGTGCCATTTTTCGGTCAACTATACGAAAGAGTGGAGTTTTGTAAAGAAAGGACGTACGAATGAAGAAGCGTTCTGTGTTACGTGTAATAGTGTACGTGTAATATCAATTACTCATGGAGGTAAGGCTGACGTAAAGCACCACATTTCTACGACCAATCACAAAAAAAGGTTCACTGTTGTATCTACATCAAGGCCTATATCCGGATTTATGATTAAAGAAGACACTCAAGAAGAATTGCTTATTGCGGCGGTGGAACTAACGACAGCTTATAAAGTTGTCCAACATCATCAATCTTTCAGTTCACTTGACTGTAACGTAAAACTGAATGCTACAATGTATCCCGACTCTAAAATCGCAGCAAAACAGTCCACAGCAAGAACCAAGGCTACAGCAATTGTTAAAAATATTCTCGCTCCACATTCTGTGTCACAAGCGCGCTCTACACTCGCGGCGCGAATGGCCGCGAAGGCCACGAAACACAAGTGTGGATCTTGTTCACGCCTTCGCAATCTTCGCATTCGTGCTTCGCGCCATTCCCCGATTTTTGTCGGTTTTTTGGCCCGCGACAAAGGGTTTGCGGCGCGCGAACGTGAACGCATCCACACTCGCAGTTTTCCGCAGTAGCTTACAAGACATCGTAGGGAGTGGTTGTGCGTGCGTTGGCGATTGGCTTTCCTAAAGATGAACACTACGTGGTATAATGAACTAGAACTGACCCTCGTGGAGTGTGTTCAAGCTGAGCCGATACTCTGGCAGTCGAAACACAAGGATCATAAAAATAAGAATATGGTTCATGATGCCTGGACACGCATAAGTGCTATCTTAGATATACCTATAGCTGAGTTGAAGAAAAAGAAGGAATCACTTACGTCGAGCTATAGATCGTATAGAAAGAAAGTAAAGGATTCTATCCACAGCGGTGCAAGCTCAAGTGATATCTACAAACCCATATGGTTTGCTTATGAAACCATGAACTCATTTCTTGGAGATATGCGAAATGCAAAAAAACAACAAATACTGTAAGTATTAATATATCTTTATTATTTTTAAATTACTACATTTACTTAACTAATTATTTTCAAAGTATTTCGTGAACTCGTCTCTTATATCACGAGCACTTAGAGCGGGTCGGCGTGGTAAATGAGGTATTTGACGTATCGCACAATCTGTCCCAATTTCATTTCTCCATAAACCAGGTATAATTAATGTGTTGTTCTCATCAATTACGTCCACTGTTCCCGGCGGAGTATAAATCTTTAAGGAAGTGGAATTTTTTCTTAAGAAATTAAGCTCTAGCTACCCGGGTCACTCACTGGACGTGTGCTCCCCACCCCTACGATCGAATTAGCAGAGAGCGATTCTCAAATATAATCTAATTATTTGAATGCGCATTTAAATAATAGATAAACTTAACTTTTATTATTTCATATTTCATAAAAAAAACTATTTTTACAGTTAATTACCTGTATGATTGTGTCAGAGATTTATATAATATAATACATGATGCATTGTGAAAACGTTTAAAATTAACTTCTATTTCAATATTCAAATTATCATTGCTAATTATTATTACATTGGTATTCCCCAAATCACTGCCAAGTTGTTGAAGTTTTCCATTGTTTAAATTCAAGATTTACACAACAATTAAATAACAATGGATTGTGGGGAATGCCAGTAGTTCAATATGCAAAAAAAATTATATCGGTACATATTGGTAAAGCACTCACAAATTTTAGCATTTCCTGCGAAGTCGTTAAGGGTTCTATTGTTTACTTTCAATATTGAAAGTAAATATGCATTTAAAGCCTTAAGATAATCACTAAGGGACATTGGTACACAAATTCTATGAAATAAATACAAACAAATTTAAATAAAAGAAGTAAACATTTATTAAAATTATTTTTTTTTTATTTATAACATAACACGGGACAGAAAAATCTTTCTTGGTTATCTATAATTACAATAACAAAAACATATAAATAAATCAGTAGTAAAAAAAAGACATTACACATACATTAATCGTCAGACTTCTTAAAATAATCATTGATTTTCCCTTGTTTTGTTTTGATATTTATATTATCATTATGGCGAATAAAAATGTTCATTAAGGCATTTATGTGAGTAAATGCGGCCGACTGCAGACTCCCTGATACGCTCCGCTGGAGGATATCCAAGGCCTTGAAAACCTCTGAAGGTTGGGGTAAGGGTAAGGTTGTGGTATCTTCATCCTCACTGTCTTCTTCATCGCTTATTTCGGTTTCTTCGCTGGTGGGCACGGGGATATACATTTCGGACGTTGCCAGTTCGTCGAAATTTACGAAATCGATGAAGTTAGCTTCCCCTAGCAGAAGAGTTTTACCAGCTGTTATGATGTCTTCAGCTTCTTCCACGGGGCCGGTATTTTCTTCCACGGAGATGCTACTTCCTTCTGCAGGTTGGGCGCAAATCCCACTTTTCCTAAAGCAATTTGCAATTGTGGCAGGCGTCACCGACTGCCACGCCATGCACATTGCTCTACAGGCGTCTAACACCGACCATTTTCTGAGATTCTCAGACGTTGAGCCATTATTTATCTGGAAGATACAGGAATGCAGCAGACTTTTTCGGAAATGGCATTTGAAATTTTGAATAATGCCCTGGTCAAGGGGCTGGAGGATGCTGGTGGTATTTGGCGGCAGAAAAAGAATTTCCGCATTTGGGATGTTTATATCGGGAGTGTAGTGAGCCGAACAGTTATCTACGATCATCAATATTTTTCTGTTGTGTGCTGCCATTTTCCTCTGCACAGCAATTAGAAATTTACAAAAAATCTCCCGCGTCATCCACGCCTTTTTATTGCTCTCATAAGTCATAACAGGGTACGTCAAATGAGTAAGGCCCCTAAAAAACCTTGGCTTTTTAAATTTTCCCACTATGACAAGCTTGATCTTGTCGGTGCCATCCATATTGGTGCAGAGGGCGGCGGTTAATCTCTCCTTACTTCTCTTCCCTCCGTGACAGTTCTCGCCACGTAGGGCTAGTGTTCTGTCCGGCATCATATTATAAAACACTCCCGTCTCATCCATAGTATAAACATCTTTGGAAGGAATTTTTCCCAAATGTGTTTGTTTGTTGCCAGCCGACTTGTCACCTCCACTTCGTCAACTTTTTGGGCTTCGCCGCAAACGGCAAGGCACACAATGTTATAGCGTCGCTTGAAGCGGTCAAACCACCTATTCGAAGCTTTGAAATCTTCAATTCCCATCTGATTTGACATGGATTTCGCTTTCTCATTAAGCATCGGCCCAGAAGTTGGAATCTTCGCGGACCGAATTTGGGAAAATATACGAAAAGTTTTTTCCAATTCTAAATGCTTCGGAGGCCGCACGCGCTGTTGGGAACCGATGGCTTTACACTTATCGAAAGCGGCTTTGATCTTTTGCCAGTTTTTTAATATAGTGGACAGTGAGGAATTGGGGATCCCGTATTTGACGGCTAATTTCCCTTTGCTGTCCACTTTATTATCAACGTCTTTAATAATTTGCCCTTTTTGCATAATCGACAAACTTTTATACGATTTACGCACAACAGGCGGAGCCATATTAATTAATTGCAAATTTATTAGTTTATTAACTTTCACAGAAAAATACACTCGAAAACGTCAATGAACACAAATATGTATTGTCAGCAAATTTACGTAAATATAAAATTAAAACACGAAAAGTTTGTTTTTAGGTTTTCACGGCCAAAAAGTATTTTTGTTATTGTTTTTGGGGTGTTATGCCGTGTTTCGCTACCTCCTTCTTTAGCCAACGTTTCGGACAGCGTTACAGTGTCCATCATCAGGGCAGATGACCAGATGATCGCTGATGTAACGCTGTCCGAAACGTTGGCTAAAGAAGGAGGTAGCGAAACACGGCATAACACCCCAAAACAATAACAAAAAAAACACGAAAAGTTTGTACGCAAACATCGATTAACACAACACAATTTATACTTAGCAAATATAAGAATTAGAACTCGGAAAGTTTGTAATTAGCTAACCGCACTCGACCACTGTATGGAAGAAACTGATTTAAGGGTAATAGAATAATGGATACAATGGTACAGGCGGGAGTTCCCGGAAATGTACGGCTACGTTCACAATTGTAGTTGCGTTTTTAAAGTTTTTTTTTTCTTTTTCGAATTACAGAATTAGATTTGAACTGAGCGGACAAAAAAATTTCAAATTACGAATTAACGAATTTTTCGAATTAAAAATCGATTTTGTATGAAGATTTAATTCACGGGACATTTTTTCGAGGTAAATTTCGAATTACGCGTTTTTTCGAATTAACGGGGTTATACTGCACAGGTTTTCCACGCTTATCGGTGCAAGGCAAACCATGTATAGGGATTTTACTGTATGCTGCGTGAGTAAATCTCCTGTTCAAAATATCAGTGTTTTCAAAAAGAATTCTTTGCCCGCTCTTTTTGGATTCAGTTGAATTATGGTGCTTCTTAATTTCTTTTTTGACGCTCCAGGTCGTTTTGGTTGCATACACATTGAATTGAATAAAATTAGTCTGGGACTGCCAATCTCCTAATTTCGAAAATATTTCATGAATGAAACGCCGGTCACCCTGGCTGAAGGTTTTGCATTTATACCGACATTGATGTGGAAACGGTTGCAAAGAT
The DNA here is from genome assembly GCA_936435175.1 of Glyphotaelius pellucidus. Taxonomy (NCBI): domain Eukaryota; kingdom Metazoa; phylum Arthropoda; class Insecta; order Trichoptera; family Limnephilidae; genus Glyphotaelius; species Glyphotaelius pellucidus. The sequence continues at coordinate 5,829,715 of OW386553.1, read as the reverse complement.
TTTGCTGGAACTGTGACTCCTTTAGAAGACAGGTATTCTTTGCCCGAATTGCGAAGCTTTACACACAGATTTTTGTTCCAGATTTCGGTGTTCTTTTTCCTTTTACGTGATGAGCGTTGCTTAGTGACACCTGAGGGGTCCTATCACTGGAAGGAGCTGCAGTAGCTTCAACATTTTCAGATGCAATCAAATTTTGATCACGTGGCTGGTGTTTACATTGGTGCTAAATCCAGTGTTGAAGATTAAAAAAATATAGGAGGGTGTCCAAACTGCTACAACGTCAAAGTCAAAGCAGTTGTTTTTATTAATGTGGCGTTTGCAATGCAAGAGGCTTTCAATTGACTTAGAAGAAAGCCTATTTCTTTGATTGGTTAGCAAATTAACTGATGAAAAAATCCTTTCTACATATGCAGATGAATGGGGTAATGTAAAAATATGATAGACAAATTGTATAAGAGTTAGAAACATTTTCGAATCATCACCATATTTCATATTGCTTATGTTTTCCCAAAATAATCTGATTTGTCACTTAAATTTTCATAATCGACATTGCGCAATAACCTCCCTTCTGTGTCTATTGTCTGCAAGTCATTAATGGCAATTAAATTGTCAAAAAGCCCTGCATATTGGGACAATAGACACTACTTCGCCAGTTTTTACCAGAGCTGGATAGAATGCTTGAAAATCCCTTAAAATATTATTTTTTAGCGGGAATCGTTCAACAATTTGTTTGCACGCTTCAATATAAAAATCTAAACACCTGACATCAAGTGATTGAATTTGTTTGTTTGTTAATTCTTCATTTGGATCTATTCGGGTATTTGTAACTAATGCCCCGTAATAAATATCATTTAACTCTACAAAATGTTGTGGGCTTTTGAAATCAATATCCTCAATAGGAATACTTACAATGTAAGTTCTCTTTAAGAAACAACCAAATAAAGTCTTGAGAGTCCGTGTTATTTCCGAGTACAAGACATGAATTCTTGGATATTCCGCCTGCATCTCTTTATTGAGACTATTAAAAATTGGTAGGACGAAATCCAAAAATTCTAAAAAGAGTTTACAGGATCATAAATTTTTTGTAGGATCTGCAGCTAGAATGTCATTATTTTGTTTAGCATCTATAAAAAAAAGTTTTAACGCGGAATATTGTTCCAGTACACGTTTTACAACAGCACGTACAGAAGGGTGTTGAATTTTATTAACTTTTAAATGACAGAATGTCTGGAATTCTTTATACTCCGCTATCCTTTTTAGGCTTGATGAAAAATAATTATAGACGTCCCTAACAAAGTCCTCTACAAAACGAGGTAATTTCTCACATGCGTATGATGCACACATATGAAATGTACGGCAAATAAATTTAATGATAAATAAATTTGGTATTTCTAATTTCAAAAGTCATAACAGAATGTTTATGACCCATCATGACGTTGGCCCCATCGGATGCAAAACCGATCATATTTAATTTATATGGTATAATGTAGAATGAAAATTTTAATAACCTCAGATCTTCGCACGCCTTCTTGAAGCTTTCCTGGCTGATAACATTTTCAATAATGGTTTGACGTTATTTTCTTGTAATGATTTCAGTAGAGATGTATCTGATTTAATATTTTTGGTTAGTTCAGTGTGACTGGTAAAGAATTTCAAGCTCAGTTCGCATTTTTTTCATCTAAAATTGGGCAATATTGGACTGCTATTTTTAGATGTTCAATAGGAAATTTTTTTATAATATGGACAAAAAAAATTAACGTCAATTAATTTGGCTGCAGAAAGGTGGTCAATACTTGAAAATCGATCCTCAATGTTAAAAAGTATCGTGTCACAAGCTTCCTTCATAATGCGAAATAAATCTATTGCGGAGAAGTTCCTCTTGCTCAGCAATACATCATGCTTATTCGCATATTCGTCAGTTTTTCCCGTACTTCTTGAATTCTTGTTTTAAAATTGAGTAGAGCATTGTTTGCAGTAATATTGTCAACCATTATTTTTTAAAGCTGTTTAAACAGTATATCTACATCTGGCATGATTCCAGCAAAAAAAGAAAGAAGACCACAAAAAGTTCTATCACCTTAAGAGATTTAGGAATCGAGGTGAGTCTTCAGTAGTATTTCTTTAATAGTAGTATTTCTTTAATGTCAAGTAATCTTTACAAATTAACTCAAATATAGATCTGAAAATTCCCGGTTTCAACGAGTCATATGATTCATTTCGGCCGCGTATACCGATTTCACATGAACCGCATAGTGTTAAAACAGAAATTATTTTTGACCGAACGTAATTATATTTTTCAACTAACTCATTATGACGAATAATACTTCGTCGGTAAGCACTATCCAGTTTATCGATAATGTTTATTTTTCTAAAAAGTTGTAAAGTTATGGAGTTTTTCATGTGCTCCAATGAATTTTTGTGTTTTGGTCAACCTTTCCGATAAATGTTGTAAATCAATATACCCACAACATGTATTTTAAAGGTTTCCATTTTATACAAAGCATGTCGCATTTTTAAAAAGTTTGAAAACCACTGCCATATCGTGACGCCAGCCCTTCGTCTATGTATTAGTATCGGTGTGTGGTGACGTCACAAGCAGTTGGGTGATTAAGTGACGTCAGAAACTTTGCTTGCAAAAAAAATAATACGTCAATATTATTACATTTATTAAAACGCTGTCTTAAATCTGTAAGGCATATTTTTTTTGTGTATTCAGATAGCTGACTACATGATCAAAAATAAAGTCCGCGGACTGTACCTTGTACAATATTCGGAAGTGGGATATTTTTGTGTTTAAAAAAATTAACTCCGTCAGGACGGCTGGGACAGCAATTAGTTTCAGTGTGGACCGATAAAAGGTAAAACACAAAGCACTATGCGATCTAAATAGTACGAAACAATGCTCGCACTTTTTCATAAATGGGCCTTGAACCAATTTTATATGGTTTCTGGCGTCATTTTAATTTCACAGGGCACGTCTTGATATACTTGGTCGAAGATCGATACAGAATATCTATACCTACATATTTGTTAATATGTATAAAATTAGAGAATTTCTTACCCGAACCCATAAGCTCCTGCACAATTGACATTTTGTTAGCATCCAGTGCGACACCGTTTGATGTGGCTGAAAAGATGAATAATATTTATTTAAAAAAGCAGACTTGTTTTTTTTAGATATAACCTTTTTTAATGTTTAACTTCATAATATAACTGTTTGTTTTCAAAACATAATGAGACCATCACACTGTGGCAAGAGATAATCAAGCATAGCGTCTACCTCATCAAGTTTACTTCATATAACTGTTTGTTTGCAAAACATAATGAGATAACAGCATTCGTCACATTGTGGCAAGAGATAATCAAGCATAGCGTCTACCGCATCAAGTTTACTTCATATAACTGTTTGTTTGCAAAACATAATGAGATAACAGCATTCGTCACATTGTGGCAAGAGATAATTAAGCATAGCGTCTACCGCATCAAGTTTACTTCATATAACTGTTTGTTTTCAAAACATAATGAGATAACAGTATTCGTCACATTGTGGCAAGAGATAATCAAGCGTAGCGTCTACCGCATCAAGTTTACTTCATATAACTGTTTGTTTGCCTAAACGTAATGCAATAATGAGACAATAGTATTCATCATATTGTGGCAATAGATAATCGAGTGTAGCATCTACTGCATTATACTATATACATTTATTTCGTTGAGAATATGACATGTTTGTGAGAACTTACAATCTCCATCATACGGTGAGGTTATCTCCACAATCGACTCTTTCATAACACTTGAAACCCATTCGGAAGTTTCCGACATTGGTGGGGGAGGAGGCACCACCTGTTTTTATCAGCAGTTGCTTCCTAAAATATAAAAAAACATACATTTTTAAATAATAAACTCGAGAGTGAAATCATCTTGAATAAACCAGAGATAATATCAAATGAGTACTGATTGAATTACCTTTCTAGCAACGCGCTTTATGTACTCCCACTTGTCCTTCAACTGCTTCGTTGTCCTAAAAACATTCGTCGACGCATTGAACTCATCTGTCACCTTACTGCAGGCTTTCTCTTTTTCCTGTGAGCCCAATGCGTCAGTTTTTTTGCATAGAATTACAGCACTATATTTTTCTATCAAGTCTTTAAGAAAATTGACTTCCTTCGCCGAAAAATTGTTACCACGTTCGCTGCAAACAGGTAAACATTGATTATATAATGAAAAATAACTATGGTAAATATTTACCTAATAGGGACACGCTATATGCACTTTTTATTTAAAAAAACACTTAATATCAGTTAGTTAATGAAAAGTAAATATTTCAGTTTCCGGAATTGGAAAATAATGTTGGAGTTTTACCTACCATTAAAACTCTGATTATGTTGTCTTGCTTATCCAGAATATATAATATATAATGTGAGATATGGCGCTTATTTCTCGCCAGCGCCGTCGCATCTGTTGCCGTATTCTTGAATTTCCCGCCATTGTTTTGTTACATCCTTCAGTTGTCTTTTGTCACCATAGCAGTTGGCGTCCTGAGACGCCATCTTGATTCAATTTGGACTCACCAAGCAGAGCTTAGGTATATTCTGGATAAGCAAGACAACATAATCAGAGTTTTAATGGTAGGTAAAACTCCAACATTATGTGTGTCGTTGCTTATCCAGAATATATAATGTGAGAAGTGTTTGTTATCGCTTGGTGACAATATTAAAGCCAAAATTGTGACTATTACTGTATTGCTTGAAATAACTCGGTCAAAGACTGAGAGTGAATGGAGGAATTCAGCACCTCAACATTGAGACCTCTGATTTGCTTTCTATTATATTTCTTGAAAGTGTTTTCTGAATGTCAGATTCCTCTTTCCAAAATGGTGTCTATGGGACACTCTTCCGGCCAATTCCTTGAAGCCACTGCTGAACTCAAACTCCCAGGGGAGGCATCAATCCCAGCGTCCTCCAAAACTGTTTTAATCCATCCACCAATAACAGTTGTTGAGGCTGGCCTTGCAGGCCCCAATGTGGAAATAAACAGACATTTACCACCAGCTTCATGTCTTCTGCTCTCACCCAAAGACATAAGCTTTCTCAACCAAAATATAGGATTTATATCACGATCCTCTGCTTTGCAAAGCTTCCAACCAGACTGTCTATGTGTAGAAGAGTCCGTCTTCTTACTGGCCATAATATAACATGATCATCATTGTTAACAAGACTATCAGGAGATGTATGTAGTAAGGTCAGATCCTGTACTCGTCTCCCTGATGCCAGTAGTAAAATAACAGTACATCTACGAGATGCTTCAAAAGGAGTCAGGTCCTTTGGAGGATTTTTAGAAAGCCAAGACCCCAAGTGTCCTGGATCCCAAGTAGATGCTCTAGGCTTCTTATTTGCAGAATTCCCTATATCTCTCATCACTCGCTTGGGATGATTACTAATCCTTAAATCGCCGTTGGGGTCACACAAAACCGGCACTGCAGACTTGTGACACTGCACTCTTGTAGTACTGGGAGCCAAGCCTTTCTTCACTCTTAGGTATGCTAAAAACCGTGCCAGCTGAGATCTCGAAGGGTTATTAGGATACGCATTATTGTTAATGGCGCACCATTCCTTCCATGCCATGTTGATAAGTTGAAAGCGTAGATTTGCGCCAACCCGCATTCAACAGAGCTTTCTCTTGCTGTGACCAATCGTTCAATTTCGGAAAAATGAAAATTTAAAAAACAGTCCTCTTATTTAATAATGAATTTGGAAGGAAACTGTCATTTTACTTTTTATCTTGATCATACAATTAAAATTTATAACAATTGTTCCAAGAGAGTAATTGAAAAATTCTGACACTTTGAATTCATTTTCGAACAATATGAACGTTGATAACTCGAATTTAGTATTTATTTACACACGCACAAGCCTTATATGTTATTAAATAATATTACTTTTATGGAAGTTTTATTAAACTTAAGCGGATAAAAAATAATTTATTCGAAATAACCTATATTTTTCTGTTAACAAAATTAAAGTAAAATCAGAGACATTGAAAAAAAACGATAAAGCTACGATATTTACCTTTGATTTGAAAATGTACGTGGTCGGTACTTCAAGTACAAACTTGTCCATCTTCAGAAGCACTTGTATCTGGTTTAGATCTTTGTGATTATCATTTATAGCTGAAAAATAGTCCTTTATTAATTAAGTTGCATTTGTACCTACATTAATTAATCGTTTCTTAATTAATTATATGAATTGTGTAGGTACTACAAGCATTTTTTATTTAGAATGTTTTCAATAAAAATGGCTTTATATCCAATTATTGATTGCAATTTGTTTAATAATATTAAGTTCTATTGAAAAATTACTGGGAGATATCTGTAATATAGTCCGATATAACATTAACTAATGAATCATAGAATGGAAAGCTGACATTTTTTGTGAAATTGGATGATTTGAAGTTTTGTAGATTACTCACTATGTCTCTGTGTGTATCTTTGCGAAAAATGATAAATTCAAATTTATTATTAATTATTGAAATATTTAAATCCAACTAACTAACCATCACGCCGTTTCCCCGCAGGGGTAGGCAGAGAGGACGGACCGCCAAACAACTCGGTCCTGGCACACACTCTTTGCTTCACTCACATTCATACATCGTCTCATACATACTCTTCTATTATTCTGGCTTTTGACATGGCCCGACTCAAGTATCTGATTCACTTGATCGTGCCATGTCTTCCTCGGGCGTCCCCGACTTCTACCATTCACATTTGCGTCATATATTCTTCTTACACTACTTTCTTCGTTCATTCGCTCTACATGCCCAAACCATCTGAGGGTCCCTTTCTTAATCTTACTCATTATGCTTACATCAGCCTTACATTCTTTGCGGATCTCCACATTTCTCACACGATCATACATGGTTTTACCACACATACGCCTCAGGGATCTCATTTCTACAGCATTCAGTTTACTTTCATCCTTCCTCTGCCAGTTCCATGCCTCACTGCCGTACATCAGGGTAGGTACCAGGACTCCATTGTGGACTGCTAGTTTCGCTCCTTTTGACAGTTTTTTATTAGCGCCAACGGCATTCAGTCCTCCATTAACGGAGTTACCGGCATTTACCCTTCGATATCTCTATCAGCCTTCCCATCTCTCGTAAACATACTACCCAGATACACAAACTCATCCACCTGCTCCAAGTATTCATCGTTCACAACTATATCACACACTGTTCTCGTACTTTCTCTTTCAAACACCATGACTTTAGACTTACTTACATTCATCATTAACTCATTCTTCATACATACTTCGTTCATCCTAGACACTAGAGACTGTAAATCTTCCATAGTGTTAGAAATCAGCACCGCATCATCAGCGTACAACAGACAACATACTTTCAGATTACTCAATTTCGCACCCAATCCCAACTCTTTCAATTCTTGCATACAATTATCCATGTATAGATTGAATAACCATGGTGACATTACGCAGCCTTGCTTAACACCTTTTGTGATGTCAAACCACCCCGTAAAACCACCGTTCACCCGAACACACGCAACGCTTCCCTCGTACAGAGACTCAATTGCCTGTATGAGGTTTGTATTCACTCCGTACTTGGACAATACCTTCCATAGCTTTTTCCTGTTGACTCGATCGTATGCTTTTTGTAGATCTACAAAGGCGCAGAAGAGTTTCTGGTTTTTCGCCAGAAACTTCTCAGTGAGCATACGCAAGGAGAAAATCTGGTCCATGTATCCCCTTCCACCCATAAAGACACCTTGCACATCCCACATTTTATCCTTTGTTCCCATTCTTACCCTTTCAATCAATATTCTTCCGTACAGCTTGCCGACAGAACTTAGCAGGCTAATAGCCCTATGATTCCCACATTCCATACGTGACCCTTTACCTTTGTATAACGGCATGATTACAGCCCTTCTCCAATCTAATGGCGTGTAACCCTCCTCTAAACACTGATTAAAAAGTTTGCACAACCATGTGAGAATAATATGGCTATCTCCTTTAAAGTATTCGGCAGCAATATTGTCGAAACCAACAGCCTTACCACTCGTCATGCATTTAATCGATTTTTTAATTTCATCCATGCTGATTTTGATAACATTCGCTCCGTCATCGTTCATACCCGATTCGACGCTGGACTCACTATCATCCGGGTTGCTTTCAAAGACTTCCTCAAAGTATTTCATTCATCTCTCTTTTATTTCTTCTTCATTCGTCAACATTCGTCCATCTTTCGATTTTATCACTTTCAGGCTTCCATTTTCTGGACTACTCCGGGACCTTTTGACCTCCTTCCAAAACAGTTTAATGTTTTCTTGGAAGTGTTTGGTCATTTTTATTCCCTCTTCCTCTTCCAGGCGTTTCTTTCGTTCTTTCACTCCGACACTTACTCTTTTCTTGCATCCCTTATAAAATTCTTTCGCTCTATCTCTCTCTTCACTAGAGGGCAGTGCCAGACGCAATCAGACATAACCATGCTTTCTTCTTTGAGACCAGCGCTTTGATCTCGTCATCCCACCATGCATCACCTTTCTTCCTACCTTGCGTACTTATTCCGCACACATCTCTGGCAGATTCACAAAGACTCACCTTTATGTGGTTCCATGTTTCATCAATGCTTAGACCGTCCATCTCCTTCTCATTCAATCTCATCTCTGCACACTTCTCATACTCACTTCTGACATTAGCGTTTTGCAGTTTTTCTACTTTGACTCTTGTTGGAGTTGATACCGTTTTCACTTTAGAGCGCCATCCACGAAAGAGGTTGACTCTCGACACCACCAGAAAGTGATCGGTTTCAACCTCAGCCCCTCTGAAAACTCTTGTGTCCTCGGTAACGGCTCTCAACCTAGAGTCAATTACTACAAAATCAATTATTGACCTTTCATTTCCTCTTTCCCACGTATATTGGTGGATACCTTTATGATCGAAAAAAGTATTCGAAACAAACAGGTTCCACTCTAAACATACTTGAATCGAAAACAATTTTGAAACGGATCCACATTATTCTCGGACTTACACATTCATACTGCAACATACATTCTACCATTCTGGGAGACAGTAGCGCTGCAACACCCTGACAAGCCCTCTCCGTATCTGGTCTTCCAGACCAGATGACGAACCTATCGTTATGCTGCATCGTACCGCTCTCTTTTTTCATACTCCCTGTCACACAAAGTACGTCCAAACATTTACTATCGATTGCATCGCATAATTCATTAATCTTTCTATCCATCCCTCCTCTAATATTCCACGTACCAATTCGACATTGTTCACGTTCCGTCCTCCTCTTTGCGTTACCAAAGGGTTGGCGATGTGATGGGTAGCGAGCCTCATCGACACCTGTGTCGGCCATTCCCTCCCAAAAACTACATATAAAAACTACCTTAACATTACAAGATCACCGTTACACATATTCAAACCTATCTCTAATAAATATACAACATTTAACAACCAATAGTGAAACTCAATATAAATAACTTACTGCAATAACAACTTAATTAACTAACACTAAAGAAAAAATATATAGTGTCTTATCACCGAAAAATATTTATATCATCGTAAAATGTTTATTCCTTTGAAAGTTTATATCTTTGTAAAAATGTTTATATCATTTAATGTCTTATCACTGTAAATGTTTATAATATCACTCAGAAAAACGCAGAAAAAATATTCAGGCTCCGACCGATGTCATCCTTCTAAGGGGCGCGGGCGCGGGGGCAGTTCGTAAAATGTTTACGAACAAAGTTTGAGGGCACAGTCCGATGTCATCCTTCTTTGAGCGCGGGGGCGGTGGGGTGGGCGGCGGGGCAGCGGGGGTGCATTAGGAGTGCAGAGGTCGCCAGATGATTATTCTGAGAACGGCCGCTTTTGCGGTCCTCTAGCACTGGCGAGGCAAGCACGATGCGGGCAGCGGGTGCGGGGTAGGCGAGTATCGGTGCGGGGTATGCGAGGGGCACAACCCAAGTACCCAAGGGTCGAAGGGATGGCCACATCTGGAAAATGTTTGATGCCAGTTTCAGATTTTGGTCACTGCATTCACACCATATAGTATATTTCACAATATTATTTTTAACACATTTTTAAGAAATCGTTATTCGTCTACACTATTCACAGAAAAAATATTTTTAATGCACTTAACACAACGTTCACACAGTAATGAACATTTTTTGATGCTCTTAAGAGCTAAATATATGAAATATCCGCCTTAATTAGTAAAAAATACCGAGACCGACCAAAAACACGCCAGGCTGCTCCGAGAGCCCGGCATTAAATCAAGTTACATTAAAAAGTTTATATTCAAATTTTGGCCAATCTCTGAAGTAAATTTTATGTTTTTATGGAGTTTGTTCAAGAAATTAAGAAAAATATTAAGTTGTCTCAATGTACCTGTCCAAACACAGAACACATCATCCACATACCTGTTCCAACAATGCACCTATTTTAATAATAAGGCACAGCCGTTAGACATCTTATTTTCCAGATTATTTAAATATATCCACGACCAACGGGCTGGTACTAGCACCCACGGCCACACCATCTTTTTGTTTAAGGGGTTATCTTTTAGAAGTTCGAATTTTCTAGAAATCAATTTTTTTATTATTTCATTTTTGAACTAAGAAAAACCCAAAATTTTTTTTTTCGCAAAATGGCGGCTGTCTGAAATAAAAAAAGACATTTTTTTTACCAGTTTTTGACTTTCCAAATTTTTTAAAAATATTAAAAATTTTTTTTTTTTTATAGTTTTACTTCCCACTATAGATAGATGTATAGAGAAGGCTCACACCAAATTTCAAGCAAATTGGTTCCATAGAACTAATTTGTTAATTAATAAGAAAGAGATATCGTGTCACCGTCTTGAAAAAAGTGATTTTGAGAAAAATGCATTTAAAATTTTGTTCTATTCAGATTTTGGTTGGATTTTGTCTAAACCGCGACATTAAAATGGTTATAAATTTTAAAATAATGCGGATTTCAAAAAATCTTTTTAAAGAGATGTTTTTGAATATTTAAACTTTATTTGAATATTTGGAAATATGAAGAAAAATTTTTTTCCTTTTTTTCTTTTTCTAGACTAGAATACTGCCTTAAATAATACATTTAAATCCTGGGATAAGTCGTTAGATAAAATTGATGAAATGATATTTATGATGATAATATATTTCTTTTCAGTTTTCTTGGAATATTGACCATTGTAGCTCTTCTATGTAGATACTCTTTTGTCAATTCTATCCCTAATGCTCGTGGGTACATTCGTCTTTTTCTATTACCACTCCGTTTCCCCTCAAGATTACCATGGTATAGATAGTAACAAAACACCAACTTGATTCAAAATAGTAGTAAAATATTTCTACCCACAGGGTCGCGCATAAACTTTTCGACGACGAGCGCGCGTAATCCTTTCAACTCCTACGCCGCGACTACAACAGAGGCTATTTGTACAACACGGGGCAGGCGGAGAGGGGGATTAAATAGCTTGTTTTGTTTGTAGTGAACTTAGAAGAGGCTACTTGAGACGAGAAAAAGTTGTGACGAAAATATTAGAAGTTATAAACAAAAACGTTTTAAGTGCAGTCGATTCGATGCCGCGCGCCTCCTTGAAGGTTAACTGGCTCTTTATTGAACCCTTTACTTCTGGCCATTGAGGTTGGTTCTGGAACACGCAATGACAAAGTAGGATGCTCTTTCATAAACCTGTAACAAATACCACTTTTTGCCTGCTATTTTCTTTCCTTGTTAAAATGAAGAGGTAGTTGAAATTTTTCAGAAGGCTCGAAGGCAAATTTTCTGAATTCAGTGGTAGTTAATTCAAAGAAACAAGACTCTAAACCAGGGGTCACCAATTACTTTCATTAGGGGTCTGTTTTTTTAAATAACATGACCGTTGCGGTCCGGAAGGGAAAAAGCCTAATTTGCGTCGGTTAGTCTGGAGGGCAGATTATTCTTTGCGAATGACAGTTTTGACAAGAACCGCTCTCAGTACCAAGTTGTTCCGAAAATAGAAGCGTAATTAAGGGCATGTCTCTAAAAGTTTGGAAACTCATAATTTCTTATGCAGCTTTCGTAGAACTCAAGCTGTGGAAGGTTGTTATATCTAGCTTTTAGTTCATCATCGCTTTGTAATTGAATAATTTCGTGCTGCAGGCTAACAAGTACATCAGATGGTTGAGTTGCCATCAATCCTGAAATATCGGGACTGTCCTGTACGAGAAAGTTAAAAGTACCGATCAAATTTCACTATCGTAAAATAATAATAAATTAAAATAAAAGTAAGAAGGGGTGTTGTATCACATATTTATTTGTTTCTAAACTGCTTTCAAGTAACAAAACACCTTGAAAAAAACCATCTTCGCGTTATGTGTTAATTTTTTTTTGGTTCTTTCAGCAGGCAGCACCATAAATGTTCAGTGGATCTTTGGTTTGAATAGGAAGTCAATCCCCGAAACTTCTCTTGATAATATTTTTTGTGCGCTTCCTTCATTAAAAGCCCGTTTTTCAACCAAGAGGACGATAAGGTTTTTATTTGCGAGATTATTTCCGCTATAGATGAGCCTGCATTATGTACAACTGCCTTACTGTCATAATTTGGCTTTCGCTATACATATAATGACCGCGATGAATACATAAAAAGTAATTTAACTGTAACTTTGTCCAATATATTTCTTAGATTCTTGAAGATGTAGGCTGGCTTTCTTATTTTGTTTTTTAGTATGGTAATATGATTGTTCCATTTTAAATTTTTATCAATAATTAAGCCAAGATATTTGATATTATCTACTCTTTCCAAAGATTGACAATTACACTCCTGCACGCAACAATGTACTTTTAAAGAATGGTCCAAAGATGGTTGATTGACAGAAGAAATGCTGAAAGTAATATACTTAGTTTTGTTAATATTTAAGGTTAACAGGTTTTGAACAAGCCATTTTTTGACTGCCCTTAATCCTGCCGCGCACTTAGCATACGTTTCATCCCAAGTATCACCAACAAACACCAAAACAGTGTCGTCTGCAAATACGATTGAAGAACCCGAAAACGGAAGTTTACAGAGGTCATTAATATACAACAAAAATAAAATTGGACCCAGAACAGAGGGAGAACACCATATACAATAGATTTATTTGAACTAATGTGATCATTGATCATTACTCTCTGTGTTCTATTTTCAAGATAAGTTCTGAACCAATCTAAAGCTTTATTAACAATACCTATTGAACTGAATTTTTTAAAGAGTAAACCGTGAGATTAGATAGGAATTACAGGCGCTATATCCGGAAGACATTGTTTTAAGAGCCAGGTTGGTATGGGGTCTTGAGCGCATTGTTTATTAGGACAAGACTTCACAGCATGCGTGGCATCTTCTTCCGTTATTGCTGCGATAGTAGTGAAGTCACCAGAGAGCGGACTTGGTGCTGCGACAGAAGGCGATCCTACCACACTGAGGTCTCGAATTTTTTCAACCTTACTTTGAAAGTATGTTGCGAAGCTGTTAACTTCAAGGGAGGAATCGACCTTGATGTTGCTCTCTCCAGACAATGTCTTTATATTTTGCCAGAGTTTTCGAGGGTCCTTTTCTGATTCAATTTGGTCACACCAAAAGTTTGATTTTTTCTGTGTGATTTCTTCTTTGTACACGTTTTGCTTGGCAATCCAGAGCTGCCGATTACTGAAAGTCGGAATTCATCTATAAATCCGCTCCAATTTCCGCTTTTCCCTCTTTCTTTGAAGACATTCAGCATCGAACCATTTGCTGCAATTTCTAATGCGGCAGACCTTCTCTGTAAACGGAGCATTTTTATCCAGTAATGCCCGTAGTGTAGAATAATATAGAGTTACTAACTCTTCTACTTGGCTCTTGCTATACTTTTTCTTATCACAGAGGGGAGACACTTTCAATTCGTTGCAAAATGCTTCGCAATTGAATTCTCTCCAATTTCTTGAGATAACAGATTTGAACTCTAATTTTGGAGGATCGAAGGCAAACACGGATGTCATGAGACGATGATCCGAAAGTCAGTAACATCTACGCTATTCGGGGGAAACCCGACCCGGGAAATTATTACGTCAAGTTTACCTCCCGCATCATGAGTAGCTGAGTTCACCCACTGATCGCAGCCGAAGTCACGTAGAATTTTATTGTCAATGGATTGGTTTTCTTTTCCAACTGAATATTTATATCTCCTAGAATAATAATGTTGCAATTTATAGTTGGAGGTGCATTCTAGGAGACTACTACATTCTAGGAGTATATACACAGTAGCAGATTGACCATGTACCAATGAGTTTCCCTTAATTACTAATGTACATTAATAAATAATAAATAATAAATTTTTTTTTTTGGAAATTGTACATCATCATATTTTACATGAAATTATATAAAACAAACATGAAGTTATGTAAAAAAAACATGGTTTATCACTCATTAATCGGAGACACTAATGTTTATTTCTGTCTTTTTTCACAAAAGGCACACAAATACACTTTCCATTCCTGCCCTTCAATTCCGGCGCACAAGTAGTGCACCCAACGGCCACATGAAGTGCATTTGCACCACTCTTCTCCATTTTTATCGCTCAACTTTGAAGAACCACAATACAAGCATTCTTCTTCGTCGCTGTCCTCATTATCAGTGGAAACAAGGCTTAACGTCTTAACTGAATCAGAGGAGGAGCTGGATTCCTGTTTAATTAACTTCATCTTCTTGGCTTGATTTTTATTGATTTTTTTCTTCATTTTCTTCTGTTCGGTAGTCTCAAAGGAGGATCCAAGATCTTTTGAAACACTTTTTATTTTATTCACAACCTCTTTTGTCTTAACTCTTTTGGACTTTTGTTCCTTAATTGCGTTTTTCTCTGGCGTCTCCGTAGCAATCATGGTTCTCCCTGGTCGTCTACCTTGCCTCTTCTTACGTTGCTCCGCCTTCGGATAAGGTCGAACCTCTTCAGGGGTAAGGAATGGTTTTGGTGCTTTTTCATGTGTGGGCGTATTTGATGTTGTAAATACAGTTGCACATGAAGGCTGAGGAACTAATGATGTGCATGATAGTGGAGGATAAGAAACGACTGATGATGAACTAGATGGTCCAGGGTCTAAGAACGAACAAGAAGTGGTTGCTGAGTTGGACGGTTCAACGTTTGGAAAGGTCACGGGGATAGAGCTTGAAGAGGACGGTTCTGCGCTTGGAGGACAAGAAACGACTGATGATGAACTAGATGGTCCAGGGTCTAAGAACGAACAAGAAGGCATCCGGGGTAATATCTATTTTAGTTGGAACTGTGACTTCGGCAATAACAGTCTTTATTGAGTTCCAGAGACGCCGTGGATTGGCTCGCTCAGAGTCAACCTTTTCATTCCAGTATTCTGATCTTTTGGAATTTATTCTGCTCATATACTGTTTTTGAGCAAGGATCCACTCATCTCTCGAAGTTTCTGCAGAGTTTTCCTATATGACCTCTCTAATTTCCGCATAAGTCTCTTCTGGTTTCGGCATTCATCATCAAACCAGCCGTCAGACTTTCGAACTTTACGTGTTTTTGACGTTGTCGGAGCATACTTATTTAATAGAAACAAAAGTGTTGTATTGTAAGTCTCGACAAGTTCTGTTGGCGTCTTTGTTTCCCAAAAATTGGGGGTACATAATAGAGAGGTCTGAAGTTCTTTCAGAAAATCACAAAAACTAAATTGACGCCATTCCCTCGATATAATTGTTCTATGTGGTATTTTAGGCGGATTAAAATCAATATCAGTGCAGACTAGCCGATGGTCCGATAGTCCTATATCACGAATATCTGCTAAGAGCGGCAAACCACTGTTCTTTGAAATAAGTACATCCAGTGTACCACCAGCGTCGTGAGTTGGGACCTTGACCCATTGGCAGCATCCGAAGCTGGCTAATAAATCTAAGAATTTAACGGTGTTTGGTGATGTCACGCGCTCGAGACGAATATTAATGTCACCTGTAATAATGAGTGTATCAGAGAGTCCAACTGAGAGTTCCAAAAAGCGCGAAAACTCATTATAAAATTCTAGAGATTGGTTTCGATCCGGGTCTGTACAATGTACATAGCATAAATGACGTTCCTGAAGAAGAAACCCTGCATCCAATATACTCAAATGTTCTAAAACTACCTAGAGCTACTTTAGTTAGCCGCAATCCTTGTTGGGCTACTATCGCGACACCGCCATGGTTCACGTGCGAGATGTTATTTGATGGTTCCTCCGCACTTGGTAGGGCTTCCTCAAGCACCACATACCCCAAACTTGGAGTCTCTTAATTGAGTACGAGTCGCTGTTCTCATGCCAAGTTTCTGTAATGGTGAGGATATGAAGTTTTTCATCTCTGAAAACATCATCCACCGCCTCTAGTTTGTTATTGAGGGATCGCGCGTTCCAGGAACCAATCGCAAGTTGTCTACTCTTATAGTTAGCATGTCGTTCTAGTCGAATTTCATTTAAGTTGTGGAATTTATCAGAATTGGGGAGGGATTTGGTCGCTAGGTAATTCTGTTCTTTGGTTGATACGACTTCTTGAAAACAGTCTACAGGCGGAGAGTTATTATTATCACTATTGTTATTATTGATTTTTGGAACGTTTAGTTCCTTCCTATATAAGAATTTTGTTTTTTGTCCTCCACGGCACCCTCTATATCTAAATTTCACGTTAGGATCACGGGCTAGTTTGTAAAAGTTTATTTTTGCGGTCACTAAGGGGTCCAACAATGCACTTTCACTTTTAAAACTTAGGAGTGTTGCTCGGTCATATTGAATAGGAGTGTTTAAAATCTGCACTGCATCACTAGGTATTTTATCACATTGTTCCTTTCCGATACACAGCTCTTTTTTGTTATTGCGTCCTGCTCGGCGGCCCCGGAATTTAATTTTACGGGTCGAAGTAGTATTGTTTACAGCCAACATAGTTTCAAAGATACCCCTAATAAATCACTTTCCGCACTTGACATTGTTCGACAGTCTTTCACTATGCATATGTGGCGAGCGTCTCTGACCGATGTGCATCTCTGACCGATGAACTTGCGTTAACAGTGGAACCTTTTGAAACACTATGTCAGTTATGAACTTAGAATATTTGAAAATTTTGTAGCAAAACTTGCATTAATCTCAAAATAGCGACACTAAAATTATTTTATTTTTATACACGTAACCTAAAAATTAACGCGAATATTTTAAGCTATATTTACACCAGAAAAATTGAGAACTTCCCAAGATTTCTCAATTAGAACAAAGAGCGCTCAAAAAAGCAGCTGGCTGCTCGAGAGCGCCTTACACTTTGACCTGCAGCTTAACCAAGATGGAAATCTTGCACAATTATTTCATCCACCACTTCAATACCTGAAATATTTTAATGATATTGTATTGAAGTTAAAATTTGTTTATCTCAAGGGAACTAATAACTCTCCAGGGAGAAAAGTAACACAAATTACATTGACTTTCATCCAGCAGAGTCACTGTCACAGACAAACCGCATCTCCACATCAGTCGGGTCTTGTAGACATCGTCAATCTCCCGGGAACTCGGTGTAGGTATGTATGCCCTACCTCCAGTTTTCATTCGTTCCCTTTTTTCTAGGGCTAGGTCTTGCTTCCTCGTCTTCAAATTATCCCAGCATTTTTTAAGTTGGGCTTCTGTTCTCTAATATAAACAAAATTGTTTAGTATGGCTATAAGATTATAGGTAGTAGTTAAATAAATAAAATTGTTAAGTATTTTACTTACTTTGCTGTTATTTTCAACAGAATTGTATTCTTAGGTAAGCCGGACCTACGCAATTTTGTTTACATTTGGATTTCCTGCCCCGATTGTTCCCGTGGTGTTTAATTTGTACTTTATAATTAATTCCCTCAATCACGCCTTTTCCATTTCACTAAAAACTTGCCTACCGGCCATAATAATTTTCTCACTAAATGAACGAAATCAAATTAACCAAATTCTCTTTGCACTCGACAGTTGAGTTGAATGTTAGAATTGACAGATAGCACCACAGAAGTAGAACACAATTTCAGAGGAAGACAGCCCATAGATGAAAAAAATGAACCATAAACATATTCTCTACAGTTTGCCAACATAATAATAAGAAATTTAATGACGTCATTCCTTCACTCAACCTCAACTCGAATCACTGGAGGTTCCTCACTGGAGGGTGAAGCCGTAACTGAACATACTGATTTCAAGGGAGTTTTTAACATTTCCTTGAAGTGACCTCGACCAAGGTCGAGTGGAGGAGGTCTCGAGGAATCGACTATGCATATGGGTGTTACTCTCGATACCACCAGAAAGTGGTCAGTTTCAACCTCAGCCCCTCTGAACACTCTTGTATCCTCGGTTAGGGCTCTTAACCAAGAGTCGATTACTACAAAATCGATTATCGATTTATCAATACCTCTTTCCCACGTATAGTGGTGGATACCTTTATGATCGAAGAAAGTATTCGACACAAAATGTTCCACTCCAAAAATACTTCAAGTATTCTGTTCCCATTGTCATTAATTCTTTATCCTTACCTAAGGCCGAATCAAATCCATCACGTCTAATTCCGACCCACCGGTTCAAATCGCCCGCCATTATAATCCTTTCTTTCAAATCTTTTTGCCTCATTACATCGTTCACACCTGTCCAAAAATCATCTTTCACTTCGCCCCTTTCAGAATTAACAGGGGCTTAGCAAATAACAAGAAACACCCTAGTTAAACCAATTTTGAATCGGATTCACATTATTCTCGGACTTACGCATTCATATTGCAACTTAACCTAACTCACACGTACACAAAACCTAACTTAACCTAACTTAATCCAACTCACACATACACAAAACTTAAATAACCTGCAATCCATAACAAAAATTAGCGAAAATAAAGAACAATAACATGAAATTAACACTAAAGAAAACAAAAAAGAAAAAAAATATATATATATACTTTGTCACTGCAAAATGTTTATTATTGTTTTGAAACACTTAGTTATTTTCCCATAGTAAAAATATTTCATAATGTCTTATCATTGTTAAACTATCACTTTACGAACAAAATTTGAAGGCACAGTCCCAATGTCATCCTTCCTTGTGCGCCGGGATGGTGGGGCGGCGGGGGGGCAGCAGGGGTGCAGTTTGGGGTGCAGAGGTCTCCAGATGATTATCTTCTTATTTTTCTTATCATCCGTAAAATGTTTATACCTTTGTAAAGTTCTTATATCATTGTAAAATGTTTCATGATGTTTCAAAATGTTTCAAATCAATGTAAAATGTTTACGAATTTGAGGGCACAGTCCTATGTCATCCTTCCTTGTGTGTGGGAGCGGTGCGGCGGGCGGCGGGGCAGCGGGGGTGCAGTTAGGGGTGCGGAGGTCGCCAGATGATTATCTTCTGAGAACGGCCCCTTCTGCGGTCACCGGCGAAGGCAGGCACGTCGCGGGCAGCAGGTGCGGGGTAGGCGAAGTAGTGTAGTACAGGTGCGTGGTATGCGAGGGGCACAACCCAAGAGTCGAAGGGATGGTCACATCTGGTAAATGTTCGATGCCAGTTTGAGATTTTAGCCACTGCATTTAAACTGTATTGTATAATTAACAATATTATTTTGTACACATATTTGAAAAATCGTTACACGTCCATACTTTTCACAGAAAAATTATTTTTAGTTCACTTACACAACTTTGACACAGTAAGGAACATTTTTGATATTCTTAAGGGCTGAATATATGAAATATTCCCCTTAATTAGTAAAAATACCGAGACCGACCAAAAACATGCCTGGCTGCTCCGAGAGCCCGGCACTAAGTCAATACACAATACAGATATTTCAATGTTAACATTTGTCCTGTCAAATTTAAAACCAAATCTAAGATGGCAATTAATTTTCATGCACTTTGAACTGCCAGAACTATCCCAATCTCCCCTGAAGTCAGAACCCTGCGGCGTATCTTACTTGATTTTTTCATTCTCATAACTTGTGTTGACTTATTGATAATATAACATTATTTGTTCATTGTGAGTACACCTTTCCGTTCTCTCTACATGTGTCACTACTTGGCAGATTCCCCAATCTTATTTTGACAAAATGTTAATTATTTTAACCACCAATTGGCAATCCGCGCTAGTATATTTCTTCTTCGCTGCACTTAATTTTTATTGTCTATTTTATAGTTTTTTACAACCGCGCAAGAATCCACCCAATAATTGTCTCATAAACTACTTTGCCTGCATTATTCCTACGCAAGTAAATATTCCCTCACCGACACTGTTTTCCATTGATAATTCAAGCCGTCACGACCCTGAAAACAACCCCACACATGGTATTGAGTCTTCAGAAATATTTCCTCAAGCGGTGTTCCCGTTTTTTTTTCTTGCACTGTTGTAAATATGCACCCTTAGGTATAAACCAACTATTTTATTTACCAAAGGCGAGGTTATCACAGACGGTACCAGTTCGAGAATTGTGTGCTGATCGGTACCCCGGTATATATAGCGCGACCCCCGGGTAGGCTCGGCTAACTGCCTTTTTTTCCGAGCAGTCCGTGCGTTTGTGGGTCGTGACCTCTGCTGTTTTCCAAACAGCAGAGGTCAATAGCGGCAATTGTTCCCCTTCTCCTGCTCTTTCGTCTGAACCCCATGACCTCTCTCCTTCTAATTTATTCGATTTTTTTATTCCAGTTTAACAAAAAATTATCTAGGGACATTATCCGGGGGAATCTTAAATAATTTTCTTAATGCCAAACTTATCCTACGTTACAATATTTCATTTTACTAACGAGAGTCTGGCCCACCCACCCATATTATTTCCTATCAATCACAAAGGAGCGTCCCCATTGGTCCGCCCGGAGGCAGGACGCGGGGTAGGGGAGCGGGGCCCCTGCGCTCCGCCGGTTATTTTGGTCCTGTGTCAAGGTCAAGTTTGGGCCCCAGTGGCGTGCGGAGAAATCGAAACGAGCACTGGTACAGCAAAAACCGTCCTCGCTTTCGATTTCCCAGATAGCCCATATTAATACAAAACGGATAATCTTTATTAAAGGAAAAACAACCAACAACAATAATGCAAACAAAATGATAAATATTTCAAAATTAATCCTGAAGGTAAGTTTAAAAGACGAAGGCGGCCTGAGCTGAGCTCGTCTTCGTCCTCGCTGGTACCACTGTACCCGCTTGGTACCCACCCGCGTCATGAGACAAGATGCACTCATACATGTAATAACAGTTATGAGGCCTCCTCTTTCGCAGATGTTATAGCAAACTATAACATCCGCTATAGCGTCTGCTTCTTTCCTTTCAGCGATAATATTTTTGGCAATTTACTTTGCACAATGCTGATCCCGGTTTCGTCTAAGTTGTAAATTCTAGTTGGGGAATTATCAACACTGTCTAGTTGTGCCTCCAAAATATCAAAAAATTTTGAAACATTGTCTGGGTTGAAACCTTTAGTACGTGCCAAAGATGTGCCTTGAGGCTTCCTCTTGGCAAGATGGGGGTGTCTCTGTAAAAATAATTTAAACCATTTTGCACCAGCAGACCTTTTTTCGACATTAAATGGATGTGGTATTTTGTTTAAATCGGCAAGTTGAAAAGCTAAACTTTTGACATCAGCGAGAGTGAGTCTGTAGAACCGTTCATCCATTTGAATACAGTACTGCACAAGCTGTTTTTCAAATTCTGCTGACAGCGTAGGCTTTCTTCCAGACTTCTGGGAAATCAGTTTGTCGATGCAACTTATTTGCTTCTTATTTCTCACGTAATCTTCCAAAGTAGTCTGCGGGACATGGAACTCCCGGGCTGCTTTCATATATCCCATTGTTTTGTTTTGAACAGTTTCTATAGCTCGTTTCATATCTGAGGATCCCATTTTTTGCGTGTTGAAGTTGCCATCTAAAACAAATATTAGCTGAATAAATTAAGCCTTTTATCGGGTACCCGAAGTTGGCCATTACCGGGTACCCCGCGGATGACACAAATCTGAACAACGAAATGATGACAGAAATGTAACAGAGCGATGAAATGTCCAAAGAATGCATGTCGTGTGAACTTAACCACATGGGTTAACAGAAAAATAATAATAAACCTACAAACACTTACCCTTGTTATCAAAATATGCCATGTTAAAACTGCCCTGATAAACTATTTATCAGATTTTTTGCAAAAATGCCTGCCACTTAATGAACATGCGAGTGACGGTTTTAATCTTCGTCTTATAATGGCGGATGGTAAGATCTCTGTTTTACCGATCGATTAGTTCGCGCAGTTGGCACCAGTTTCGACATAACGGGGTACCCAGAATTGGGCAACTACTCGGTAAATGGTGTCTTTACTCTACATTATAAAGCAATGATAAGAGAACTACAAATAATCATTAGTAAGAGTGCTACAGCATAGGACAATAATAATAAACAATTACGGTGCTATTATAGCAGAGGACAAGATAACAATATTAAAACTAAAATGTAATATAAAACAGGAGGCAGTTTATGTTCAGACATAAGAACATTCTGAATAGACATTAAACATAAAAAGTATCATTTAGATCTGCTTATCTTAGAAAGCTGTAATAGTAGGTAATGTAAATAGAACTAAACAGCTTAACTATCAGATAAGAATTTCCTTTCATGAACACTAAATTTTTAAATGTATCATCAGACAAACAGCCTCTTGTTGGGGACTGAATAAAACCTGCTAAAGAAAACAATCTTTCTACTTTCTACACTTTTTTTATTTTTGGATAACTTTCAAGAATGGAAAGCTCTTTGCTTTTGTCATTTAAGAAGCTGACTCTAATGTTTTGATGTGTGTGGCTGATCACTGTCCCTGTTCATAAAAACAATAAAATCATCATCTTCTTTACTAGTACTACTACTCCTGCTACTCCCAGGCATTATTTCATGTTTTTTGTGATTTGCTTCTAAGGCGTGAATTGCAAGATTTTGAATTCTTTGCCTCTCGTCTGTTGTGATGCTTTCTGGCAACCAACGCATTTTGTAACTAGGGTGGTAACATGACGCCAATATGGCTCCATTATTTCAGGTGACAGTTTAAAAAACTTATTGAATCTTCTTTCTAAGTTCCTTTTTAGTTGTGGTACAATACCAGTAAAATGCCTCATATTTATATTCTGCAGCCGATTTAATCAGACATTAAAGTAGGCAGAAGTTTTCCATAATAACAATCATTGCCCTGATTCTAATCTAGAGCTGTAGCAATTGGTTTCAATATTTCAATGAATTCCTCTATTCAAGTTCTACGACAGAGAAAGTGTTAGTCTTACCCAACTTGTCAAATAATTCACTTAATTTTGATTCGCTTTTCATGAACTGCACTATAGAATCGTAAAAGAGTTCCATTTCGTGGGACAGGGCTATATTAACTGATGTCCAAGACAGTCCTTTATGACTTGGGCTGATTTGGGCCTTCTGGACATATTCCACAATAAAGTATATTTAGCAACTGCTGAATAGTGAATCCTGCTAGCACGAGAAGCTTTTATGAAATTTTTCATGTCTAGTGGCCAAAAGACTTGATGTGTGGCTGGCAGATCTTTTTTTTTTTTTAAATTAACTCCACACAGGAGGCCCTGAGGAAAATAATTTCCCTCAGGGCCTATGTCATCTGGGATGCTGTGTGGAGGCTCTTTTTGAGGAGAGGAAGGAATGAACATTGGTCTTGAAGAGACCCATGTTGTAGGAGGGAGGAAACACAGATGCAGACAAATCGTTCCATAGCCGAGCTGTTGAACTCAAGAACGAGTCGAAAAAACGACCCGTTCTCATGTGACAAATGTCAACCGTGTACATATGTACAGTGTGTACATATGTACAGTTAACGTCAGCTCGACTATAGAGACAAACGCCTCCTTTAGGTCTGAACTTGCCTACGAGGGTGAATCCCGGGCAGTCCAGATAGGAGGCGTCTACAGGCTCGGCTATCTGCGTTTCAGACGGGAAAAGAAGGTTCGGACGTTGAGAGAAAAGGTGGTGGTGGACTGAGTTTAAATTTGTGTGCAGGCCGCGAATGTTGGCAAAATTTACCAACAGTCTTGGCCCGCACCGGGGTCTCCTACTTCTCGCCGCTGTAATGAAGTTAATTGTTGTTTTTTGTGTATTCATGATTTTATATTTTTGAGTATTACGTTGTTGGGGAAGGAAGGTTTGGGAGGGAAAAGGTGTGAGGGGTGGGTAGGAAGCTGGGGATCAGAGTTTCCAGGCCTGAGGTGCCTCGGCAAACTTAGCGCTCTGGTTTCATCTTCTGTTATGTTTACTGGTAACAATACCTCCTCATAAGCAACATTTTCGGCTTTCTGTGGTGGTAGCAGGAGATTTTCAAACATTCCCGGATTATTTGTAACCCTGGAATGTTTGTCTTTCTTTTTAAAAAAAAAAAAATTATATGAAATGTTAGAGGCAGATGTTGATTCCGCTACAGCTTCAATAAACAATGTTGTCACCTTACTTTTTTACCATTTCATCCAAGAATATTTAATTAAAAATTAACGATGTCTGACAGCGCGTAGGCGATTTGGCGGGTGAAAACTGTCTACAAAATAAGTCTTTATGTATTTCAATGGACAACTTTGAATAGAAATGTGAAGCTTGATTTAATATGGATCTTCTACTTTTTTTTAGAGTTGTCACTAGAATGATAACGGAGTTATAACGATTTCTGTGGGAACACACGCGTTGGCTTGTAAACAAGCTTATTGTACTTGACTACTATTGTTATATTGTTGTATAAACAAGCTTAGGGGTCGGAGTGGTTAAACTACCTTTGATGGTGGCTTTACATTTGACACAAGTTTCTTGGACATTATCTTAGTTGTTACTATTGCCGCTATTGATCACTGCGAAATACTTTCTTGCAGTTAGAATTAGTGGATATGAAACGATGAAAACGACAATTGACAAGATTGTTGCTTTGACGTACAGTGTTGCCGACTCTAATATTAACATATAGTGCTTTGAATTCTAGCGTTTTTAGTCTATGTATTGTCTACGTCAGTTTATTTTTCATTATCATTATTAACCTTTTCTACATGTCAAAAAAATGTACTACTTCGTTCACATGCGGGGCTATTTATCATTAATCTAATTTATGGCTTTAAAATATAATCACACATGGATTTTAATATTTGTTTTAAAAAATAAATCACTTATGCCTTGAAGTATCTTTTCAAGAGTAAATAAACATTCGAAACATCAATAGAATTGTATAAACGTTGGAGGCTTATCTCCCCGGTGTTATTAATCAGATTGCTTGGGTGGCCATGTTAATATTTCAAGGACAATAATTTCATGCTCATTAACATACCGAAGTAGAGTTCTTCAACTGTGGTGCGTTGTCTCATTCGACTGGTACATGAAATATTGACACACACTTAAAAAGGGTCGTATAATAAAAACAACTGCATTTAATAATAAAAGGAATTTACTGTTATTATGTTACCGTAAACAACACTCAATATATTTTTTTATCATGATACATTTTGAAACAGTTCTCAACGCATAACGGCACATTGCACTCTACACACATAAATTTTGTAAGTTTTCTCACTTTGGGCTTCAGTGTTGAAGTGGCGCAGACACGACACCTTCGACGGGGGTTTGGGTTTTTTCTGAAGGGGGAACTTTAATGGGCATGTGTTTAGAAACAATGATGATGCACGCATGGGGAAATCTCTTGATGTTGATGGACGTAAAGTACTCGGCAGATTTTCGTAATATTTCTGCAATAATTGTTCAATCACTGCCATTTGGAAATCAGCCAAACTGATTTTTTTATGTAATGGTTTGATATATTATGTGTGCATTTAATAAATATAGATCGATAATATGAAATGCTACTTTTCTGTACCATTTCACTGACTTTCTCGTACAACTTAAGCTGCTTAACATCGTGTCAGCTTTATCTACTAGGCCCATGTTCTTATTATTATCTAGAACACATTTTAGTTTTAAAATGGGCTCTCCCGTCAATCTATTTGTTTTTCCCGAAGGTCCAACAGAATCATCGTGAAGAGTGGTCAGCAAGTGGATTTCACGCCTGTCATGCCACTTCAAAGCTAACAATGGTGATTGATGCTTTGATTGGATTTCCCCTTTCTTCAATTTATCAAAAGGTGCCATGCCTTTCCTATTTTTCCGAACAGTGCCACAAGCATTAATTTTTTTTCATGCAAATATTTAAATAAATTAGGACTAGTCAATTGTCGCACCACAAATTATGACCCTTATCGAAATAATCTGAAAGAAGGGTGGTTACAACGCCTCCCGAAATACCAATACCTTGAGAATCATTTATTTCTGTATCGGAACCAACGTATATAATGAAATCTAGAATAAAACCCGTCATGACGTCACACATCACAAACATTTTT
Source organism: Glyphotaelius pellucidus (assembly GCA_936435175.1). Classification (NCBI taxonomy): domain Eukaryota; kingdom Metazoa; phylum Arthropoda; class Insecta; order Trichoptera; family Limnephilidae; genus Glyphotaelius; species Glyphotaelius pellucidus. The sequence goes on along the minus strand of OW386553.1, from coordinate 5,803,342 downwards.
ATTCCAAATCTGTGACGTTTAGATGGAATGTATTACTTGAATAATAGACGGCCTTTGAAAACGATGATGCTTTCGTCAATGCAAAGATTTTCATGGGGCATCATTGTTGTTTTAAAAATCTTTCGTGTATGGTCAACAAGAATACGTATTTTATGTAATCTATCTGTGGTTGTTTGAATATTACTATCGCTAAAATGGAGCATCTGTAATAATATCTGATATCGGTCTCTAGGCATTAATTTTTTCAAATATTGGAGAAAAGATTAAGGGGTTCGTATTCCAATGTTCCTCGATAGTTAAATGTTTATTTCTCATCATGGCAAATGTTAATGCAATAAAAAAGTACATTTTTGAGACTGTTGTATCGACCCATTTACTAACCCTCGATTTAGCTGTAAAATCAATTGTCCTAATTATATGTTGATAAAATTTATTTGTTTCATCAACAATTTTTGTCATAATTTCGATATTCAAAAAATGTTCAAAAAACATTAGTTCGGGTGAGTCTCCAGTTAACATGGTATCTGGATTGATACCTGATGCGAAATCGTCGAATTCATAAATGATGGGTATGAAAGGGCCGGCAGTCCACAAATTTTCAACCACTTCTTCTCCTTCTTCTATATTCATTTTGGGATCAGAATCATGGGCTTCACGTATTTCAGCAGCTTCGCAATTGTTATCTTCGTCACTTTCACTAAGTTCAAAATCTGAATCTATTTCTAAAGTAGCACTAATTATTTCTTCATCATTAAGACCACGACCCGACATTTTGTACGTTGGTAATAAAAATAATTTCAATTATCGATAAAAAGTCAAACGTGAACAACTTCACTTAGTGAATTATAAAATCACTTCACTTGATTGTTCACTAAAAACACTTTTTATTTGAAAATAATCTAACACTGACGAAATTTTATATTTCAACTATAGTTTGTATGTATCTTTAGTATATTTATAAAAAAAGCTTATTTATAAATGTGATAAATCAGATAAATGTCCACGGTAATCACAATAGTTCACATCCAGAAAAAAGCAAACAATAATTCGATTTAATAATGTTTTTCTCGGCGAGCGTCTCCACTTGAGAATCTTATGAAGTGCGCCTGCGCAATGACGTGTGTAAAGACGCGGGAAGAATTCAAACTGATTCAATTTTCGCTCTTTGGAAGATCCCTTCAAATCTCTGTAACTCTGATTAGGATTACGTATTACGGATAAATATCGCAAGATGTCAGTAGGGTGAAGATTTGAGATTTTTTAGGAGTATAAGTTTTACCATACCGAAGTATATTTCATATACATAACACCGGAGAAACTTGGTGGCACACAGAGGAGCCGCCCGCATACTGGGCATGTACAGTGCGGCGCCGTGGTGAGCTTCCCGCAGGGAAAGAGTTAAGATTGCTAAATTTATTTGAAAATGTATTTTGAAGCCATAAGTATTTAAAATACAAATTGCAAAATACCTCAGCATCAGGTAATTGAAATACTAATTATTACAAAGTACATTTTTAGGCAGTAATTGAAATATAAATACAAAATATGTATTTGTATTCAAATACGTATTTCAAATTTTTTTTTTTTACATGAGCTCCACACAGAAGGCCCTGAGGAAAATAATTTCCCTCAGGGCCTATGCCATCTTTTTGGATGCTGTGTGGACGGTTTTTTTTTTAAGAAAAGGAAGGGAAGGGAAGGAGAGTTCTGGGAAGGAAAAGGGTTTAAGGGGTGGGTAGGAATCTGGGGTTCAGTGTGTCCTGGTCATTCGCCTCCAAGACCTAGACAAACCCCACCCCATGAACCCGGGCACCCCTGCTAAATTCCAAGTAATTCAAATACTACCCAGCCCTGACTGCAATAAACATGTTGTCCGTTAGACCGTCCATTTGGAGTTTCACTGTAATAAACATATTGTGCATTAGATCATCCATTTGGAGTTTCACTGTAATAAACGTGTTGTGCATTAGACCATTTATTTGGAGTTTCACTGTAATAAACATGTTTTCCATTAGACCATCCACTTGGAGTTTCACTGTAATAAACGTGTTGTGCATTAGACCATTTATTTGGAGTTTCACTGTAATAAACATGTTGTGCATTAGACCATCCATTTGGAGTTTCACTGTAATAAATATGTATGTAATATGAATTATGATATGGAGAATGTACTTAACGCACTTATATATAAAATCACACTTGACACGTGTGTGCGTTAGGACATCTATTTGAAGTTTCACCGTAATAAACATAGGCTGACTTTGCTGTTATGTACAATGAAATGGAATTTTTTTAAATAAATATTATCAATAATAAAATATAATATATTATTTATAAAAAATATTATCCCTAGTTTCTATTGAAATTGGCAAGTATTTCTAAAATTTCTGCTGAAATTAAAACACTGTAAAAATATTATGACTTCTGTGAAGTATAGAATTTTAAATCCAAGTGTAATAAAATAAATTCATTTTTGTTTTGTGGTAAATAAAAAGCATTTATTGGTATTTAATTGTTTATTAGTAACATAAAAGTTATAAAAATATGTTTCACAAATCTTGTACAAATATTTTTTTAATCTAAATATACATAATAAAATATATTTTCTTTGTTTTCATTTTACATAACTTATAGAAAATTATACCTATCAGGTGTTGTGGAGGACGGAGCAAAGAAAAGAGGTATGTAATCTATTCAATTAAATTAAAACACATCATTTCTAATACATATTATATAATATCATTATACAAAGTTTGATCTTTGACTATTAGATATTATTTTGATAGTTGACTATTTTGATAAAATTGTAGGTAGCTCTAAAAACTCAAATATCAAGTTATTTTAAAGTAATCACCTAAATTATATGGAATGGAGAAAGATTAAATATTTTTATTAGATTCTGGTATATTTTTACTAATAATTAACTATGAGAATGCAGAGGATTTTAATACAAAATTTTAATTCAAAATGTATCCAAGATTTAGTAAACATTGTGTGAATAATTCAAGATTATGGATTTTTACTTTTAACAGTTATTAGTGATTCCTGGAGAGTTAATTAGGTGGAGTAGGTCAACAGTCTAGATCAGAGGTTCCCAAACTTTTTTTTAGATCACTTTCAAAATTTTACTGGTTTCGGTGGACCCCCTGCTATTTCTACCATATTCCCAAAACTCCACAAGCGTTGTACTGAATATTGAATATGCAAGTTTTTACAAGTAACAACCGCCACAAGGGGTGGGGCGTAATGGGGTATGAGTCGGGGGGCGGGATGGGGTATGGGCATGGGATACAGTCAAAAGTCTATTTTTGCTACAATGACAGGTAAAGCCAAGCCGACATTTATGTTCTTTACTATCATCAAAACCAGTTAAATTTTCGTGGACCCCCACTCACAACTTGTGGACCCCCATTTTTTTATCACGTCTACGAAGACCCCTGTCGAGTCTCCCTTGGACCACCTCCACCTGGGCCACTTTGGGAATCACTGGTCTAGATAGAGCAATAGAAGCATTGGGGTTGCCATCAGTGTCAATTCACTTAGCCTAAAAAATATGTATATTATGTAAATACTCTGGTGTCGTAAAAATAATGCACTTACTGTAAGGTATCTCGATTATCATTTGCGTTAAAATATTATTCTCCAGACTGAACACATTGTTAAATATAATTATGTAAAATTATTAAATTATTATACACTACTACATTAACGTTAATATATCATATTATGTATTTTAATTCTTATCAATGAATAATATATTTATTCAATTACACGATTCCCAGTCAACCTGCCTTTTTGTTTTGCTTTGAGTGCAAGTGTCTATGCTCAAAAAACAAATTCATTAATAAAGGTTTATATTTTGTTACCTACATCTTATAAAAATTATCTGTTTTATAAAGCTTTTTATCATCCGTCTGTCACCTAATATCTAATTTACTTTTGTGCATGCTCAAGTTAGAGACCCTCCAAGGTGTGAATATTATTTATTACTTACATCAATTGTTCTGTGACTCAAATTAGTAACACAAATACTATCATACTATTCTAAATCCACAGTTCTGTGACTCAAAACAGTAGCACAAATATGTACTATCATTCTATTCTGAATCCTCAGTTCTGTGACTCAAAACAGTAACACAACTACTATCTTACTATTCTGAATCCTCATTTATGGGACTCAAAACAGTAACACAAATACTATCCTACTATTCTGAATCCACAGTTTGACTCAAAACAGTAACAGATACTAGCATACTGTTCTGAATCCTCAGTTCTGTGACTAAAAACAGTAACACAAACACTCTCATACTATTCTGGATCCACAGCTTTGTGACTCAAAACAGTAACTCAAATACTATCATACTATTCTGAATCCACAGTTCTGTGAATCAAAACAGTAATTCAAATACTATATGACTCAAAACAGTAACACAAATACTATCATACTATTCTGGATCCACAGTTTTGTGCGTAAACATTTTTGTTGTAAGTCAAAAGGGTCACTAAATCACTAATAAAGATTTATAAATTACGTACTATCGTGATTTATTCTTGGAGTATTACGCTGTGTCGCTCTACCTCCTTCTTTAGCCAACGTTTCCGACATGGGCAGGTGTGTAATATGTATCTGCCCTGATGATGGACACTGTAACGCTGTACGAAACGTAGCGCAACAAATATTAATACCCCAAAAATATATCACCATAATACTTTAAAGGCCTTCGCTCACAGAGAAACTGAAATGAAACCAGTTGTCAACGCAATTCGAAATTCATGAGCGCACTACCATGGAAACCTGTTAACAAGGCAACTGAAAAGCAACAGCCACACAAGCAAAAGTGCTGGTGCGTTGACAATTGGTTTCATTTCAGTTTTTCCGAGAGCGAAGACCTTAATTTGTGAAAATCTCAAATCATATATTTATAAATTGTGTTTTAAAACAGCACTTGTCAAAAAACTTAAAACTTGAGATTGCAAAATAACACAATAATAATATTATTTACATCAAGAGTAAAATAAAATTATTTACAAAAAATGTACAGGGCGAACTTACAGCTCATTTAAAAACTAGAATATATATTATTTTTTATTAACAAAATTGGATATTAATGTTTTGAATAAAAATGTTTTAACCATTTAAAATAATGTGTGTTAGTTATCTGTGGTATGTTTAAAGAAAAACTATTCTTTGTGTTATGGTATGTTTATATTTCTGCTAACAATAACTCTATTGTGACTCCTACCAAATATGCCGTGGTGGTGAACTTGTGCAATGTCAACTAATTGAAATATTTGTGTGAGGTATATTTCTTCTTAATTAATTGACTCTAGCCAACAGCTTGTATATAAATGCCAACCCACTAGCGGCAGATGCCTGAAGGCAACTTGTTCAAATGTGCACACAATTACATACAATTTCGATTCTTTAAGTTTTGCACGCCTTAAAAACTTTTCCTGATAAATAATCATTCAAATCATCAAGTTTATTGAATATTTCATGTATGTATTATTTATTACCTATAACTTGATAAAAAGCGAAGTTTTGGGTCTAACCCTCAATAGAATTATTATATACGCGCGTAAGTTACTACTACAACTTATCTCAAATGTCTGTCTTTTTTTTTAGCTCTACACAGGAGGTCCTAGGAAAATAATTTCCCTCAGGGCTATTTATTTGTTGCACAAAAAAATTGGAGTAGCGACTATGTATTTGTTTCATAAAGAGGTAAAATTTTCACAATTATTTATGTTAACAACAAAAAAAACAGAAACAGAGTATTCTACGTAGAGCATTTTGTTACAATCTTTTAACATGGTATCTTTTAACATTTCGATGGTTTTCACACTGTTATTCTCTCAAAGGAAGACTTTTAGACTTGCAGGTATTTAGACCTTTAGACTATAAGCATGCAGCCTCTCTTTTGCACAAATGTAATCATCAGCATATACTGATTTCAAGATCACAGTGATTGCACATAATTTCAAATGATGATTTATGAAATCAGTCTCCCTTGTATGCTGATTTCACTATGTTTTCCTCTCCTATAGTCTTCTAAACCTACAGACCTGTAGATCTAGCTGGCCTGTAGACCTTTATACACATGAAGACGTGTAGACTTGTATACCTGTGGACATTTAGATATATAGACATGTAAATCTATAGACCTGCAGACCTAACTGGTCTATGCTGCTCGGTTGTTTGGTTGGTTGGTGGCATTGGTTTGGTAGTTGTGACTGGTTCAGTTCCTCTTGCTGCTGTTGATGAGGTACTTGCAGCAATGCGTGAGGAGGTGCTTCTCCCTCTCTGCAGAGCCGTTCTGGTGGTGGCTGGGGGGACCACTTCCCCGCTCTCGCGTGTACACATCTAGCCCGTACTGACCTGAATCAAAACATTATTAATTCGTAACTGGCACACTAGAAACCAAACTCTTGTTAAAGAATTTTGCAATCTAAGCACATCACAAAAAATTGCTCAGTCTGCCTCAAGAATACAATTTTCTATCGCTTTTTATGTTTTAATTTCTAATTTATGCTTGCTAAATACCCTATGGAGAAGTAAACAATATATATTTGCGATCAATAACATATAATAAAAGACATGATGATAGCAGGAGATATTCGAATATTGTCAGGATAATGTAACCCGGGAATTTTGTCTTATGAAAAGAAAAAAATTTAATACCTTCTTCAGGGAAGCTGATGACAAATGTCACAATATCATCGGTAACATTGTGGGATACAAATTTAGATAGTCTCTTCTCTTCAACCCCGTTCTTGTGCAAGGTGGCCATGAAGTCTGTCAGCTGGCGGGACATCCTGAACTGGATTTCTACCTCGCGGCCCGCAAACACCAGGGCGTCCTACAAACAAAAAACCCTATGAATTATGGTCGCCAATCTTAATGAAAGCAGAAATTTATTTAACGCTTTTGTTTTTACATAAAGTACATCTTTTGGTTTGAACATGAGAAATAAAAACAAATAGACAAAAACACAGGAAACTAAAATAAAAATGCAGTGATCAGGTAATTACATAAATATGACGAATGATAATAATAGTAGGTTTGAGAATTTTATTGTAACAGTATGAACGTTTTTGTATGACAATTCTGTAATAGTGAATTGATGAGTTCGGTAGTGATTTGAAATGTTCTGTTTAGTCATTAAAATTCACCAAAATACAATATCATTTGTATAGCGTGAGCACCATAGTTGGAATTTGGAGCACTGTAACAGAACAAAGCCCATGTCACACTAGGCGATCTTAATGCTGCTCTGTTGTCGCGGCCATACTCAAGCATTTTGGGCGATTAGACTTGGACATGCTCTAATCAAGTTGCATACTTTTAATAGGTGCTAGTTACTTTTGTTAGGTTTATAAATTTAGTGTAGTATTGTACCTGATGAGTAATGGGCACCAAGCCAAATAATCTAGTAGCTTTAGTGGGTCCCCATTCTCCACTGGCGCAGTCGGGGAGCGGGACCATCACAGTCTGCAGCTCCGCACAGCAGATCTGTTACAAAACAATTATTTTAGATGATGGCATGATACACACAATTTGAACATTGTAACACCGTACAAAGAAGAAGCTTTTGATTCTATAAGGTTCAGGTCAAAGTGGAGTGCTGAGGTTATTCAGCCAGTAGAGTCAACGAAATCTGAGAAATTGGAATTCTTCTACGGTGTGTACTTTGTGTGAGTCCACATTCACACAATTTTAGTCACATACATGCACAGCGACTGGAGAGAGAACCTTGGCAGTTAAGTGAGGACTTCTATTGTACTAATCAGAATAAAACATTGGTTGAAATGATTATTGTCTTTGTGATGAATTAACTTTTGTTCTCACCTTAAACTTGCAGACACTCTTGAATTTCATAGGTTCTCCAGTGAGGTACTCCTTGGGTGTGACGGCGTTGGCAAAGATGTCCAGCAGGAAGGCGCCGCTGCACGGGGCATGCACTCGGAACGACACCACATTGCCTATCACCGACTGAAATCAATTTATCAAATTATTAGTAATACTGGTTATGACTTTTCTTAGGCCAATATATGTTGTGGATAGCATAACCAAATGTCATTTTGAAAGGGACCGTCCCGTTGTTCTGAAGGAAAGAGTCCAGTCGCAGATATTTACCATTTTCAGAAAGCGTCAATATATTTAGAGTAAAAGATAGTTGCAAGTACATATTAATTATCATTGAGTCAATGTCTAGAAATGGTAGATTTTAGTTGCATTATATTTGTAATAAGGTCATTATCTTTTGTTAGCAATAGCTTTCAGAGGCTTACATACAGAAGCTGCCTTTTTTGTTGGTTCATTATTATTTCGCTCTTAAAATAATTGGATAAATTGTAAAGCGTCATTTTATTATTGTAATTTGGTAAAAAGTGACAGACTGACCTGCATGACAAATCTCTTGAGACTGACGCCATCGAATCCGTCCCCTTCCGTGTCGTAGAACTTGAGGTTGTAGTGGAAGATGAGTGTGCTCTGCATGTGTGCTGGCATAGCTATTCTCACGGTCGCTGCTCCTGGAGAACAAAACAAAACCATTTTTCAATTTGTAACAAGATATGACCAGTCAGTGGTTGAGTGGGCATCGCGTTTGGGTTCCACCCGGTCGTCCCATGTTCGATTCCTCGGCTGGCTAAGTCCTCCATCACAACACAAGCAACATTTTCGGCTTTCTGTGGTGGTAGTAGGAGATTTTCAAACATTGTTGGGTTATTCGTAACCCGGGAATGTTTGTCTTTCTTTAAAAAAAAAAATATAATGATATAAACAAAAACATTTTTTATTGTTTTATGTTGAAAGCTAAGCTTTGCAAACAAATCAAAATTCAGATTTACTGAAATCTGTGAAGTTTTTTCGCATTTTTGTGAATTTTTATAATATTGGGCATTCTCATGACCACGAAATCACCGGGGCTGAAAATATTGACAACAATCTCTAATAAACATTTTGCTACGCTGACTTGGCTCCATCCCGCGTTTAGTTTGTATTTGTATTGGGCATTCTCATGACCACGAAGTCACCGGGACTGGAAATATTGACAACAATCTCTAATGAACATTTTGCTACGCGTTTAGCTTATGTATGCAGAATTTAAAGGAATAAAATTGCTGAAATTTAATAGTCAATCATTCAGTTGACTAGTCAGACATCTCTGAAAAATCGGAATTTGAGTTGAGTATGCAGTTATATGTGAAAGTGAACCCTCTATTATGAATTAAGTGTACCCAGATTACTCACAAAAGCAACCAAACCAATTATAATGCAGAGAAACTTGTATTGAATTAAACAAATGTTGGAGATGTCTGACTAATCAACTGGACGATTGAAGGATACATCAATGGCAAAAAAGGATTCAAAAGATACTAACCTGTAGCATCTGTGTACATGACAGCCTTGGTGTTGGCGTCACTGAAATACAGACCGTAGCGGAAGAATAGCGAGCGGACAAACGGTAGTTCCTCAAAGTCCCGCAACGTGATGGGCGTCTTCAGCAGCTGCCAGTCCGGCTGCAGCGGGAAGAACTCATAGATGAACTCGCGAGGGTCAGTCAGGAAATAGTGGTCGTCATATTCATATCTGGAACACGTTACAATTAATTGATTAACGACAATTTCCCTCACCTCACATGCCAGTAAGTTAATGCTGTACATTATAAATGAATGTCTTAAAATAGCAAATTCCCCTTGAACCGGCAGGGTTTGTCTAGGGTAGACGAATTCCAGATCAAATAATCAATATCTGACAACTTACTGAGAAATGTAGGGATTTCAACTTGCCAGCTACGCTTCGTTGACTACTCCAAAACATTTGACTGTGTACAGTGGAACCATCAAGACAAAGGGTCGAGAGTCCGGCTGGAGAGGTCAAAAGGTCTTCCTCAACCAGTCTCTCTCGATTCAACCCGTCATGCTGTAAGTGGTCAAACGCGTCAGCCGCTAAGACCCGGACGAACCTCACCCCAAGAACCTGGCGACCCCTGCTAAGTCGAAACACTTGGGGTGACCTATGGCAGGGGTGTTGGTTATCCAATATATGGTTCCTGGGGTGGTGGTACCTATTCCTGTCTCCCAAATTGATATTTAATATTGTTACCGATATTTGGTTGTAGAATTGTAGAATTCTGTCCTCTTCACCATTGTGGGAGACTCCACAGTTTTTTTAAATTTTGTTTTATGTGAATACAAAAGTCCCAAATGCTCTCCATCGCCTGGAACTTGGTAGACCATGGCATCCCCAATTGGGGGATGATGTGAAGCTGAAGGTAAATGAAGAGGGGAAGGAGATGAGGAATAGGAAGGTGGGGAAGGATCTGGCTATACATATCTAGCCCCAACATGGCTAAAGTCTGGAACGTGCCGCAAATATACCTTATTTTATTTTAAATGATTAAACTGTGAAATAACACAAATCAATCAAATAAAATTTAGCTGCGCACGCTGGGATTTAAACCCGCGACCTCCGGATCGATATTCAAGAGCCTTAACCCTCAACCACGGAGGCCGTTGGATGCTAAAAGTAATGCACAGATCCCTGGAAAGCTTGGATTGTCACGAGATTTGGAGGATGTGTGACCTACCTCAGGCTGTCGCTCTTGCCCTTGTTGCCGGGGCGTGGAGCCTCCTTGGCGTTGACCAGGTGGCGTGCCCCCCAGTTGCACTGCACGAAGCGCCAGGCACCCGCCACGTACACAGCGTTCCAGGAGTTGCGGAAGCGGTTGTCCTCGAAGCGTACCCCCGGCTGGTAGCCCGCCGACTTGCTGTAGCCCTTGATCACCACGCAGTGCAGACCCGCATAACTGTCAACCAAACAAACAATTGCTGTAATCACATTCACACTACCTACCTCATTTATTCTCCTTCATTAAACACTTGCGACTTTTCGTCACATTTGAGATGATCACAATTCTACGATTAGCACCATTGTGTTTTTTGAATGGTTCCTGTTAAATAACAATTTTAAGTCCATTTCAGCAATTCATCAAAATTTTATTTATTTAATTTTTTTTAACAGGTTTTTAGAAAAGAATGTCCTTACCGGGGTACCCCGTTTATAAACATTAATTTTTGTTCAGTTGCAAAATTGTATCTGTATTCTTCCTTCCCACGTCCATAATCCATATCTTAAAGCTTCTTTTGAAGTTGGTTATTTTTTTTAATGGTTTTTATTGCAAGAGGGAGTAAATTAAATACTTTTATAGTGAAATATTTCATATTTCTTTATCCAAAAGTCGTTTTAGTTGTAGGCTGGTTGAATGCAAAGATATTTTAATATAAGATATGCTATGATGTCCGCCCAACTGACTGTATGGTCATAGTTTGAATATGGAATTTAGTTGATTTTTTTAAGGTGTGCAGTAGTATTGGTTACAGGAAGAATTCATTCATTTAGTTGAGTTTTTGAAGGTGTGCAGTAGTATTAGTTTATAATATGAGCGACACTAGGAAACACAGTCCCACCCATTAAAAACTGCCGATAGCATATCTCTTATATTTCAATATCTTTGGTTGAATGCATTTTGTAATGTGGAAATTATGAATCAGCCTGAGTTTGTCTGTCTAAAGTTATCCTGGTTTTTTAAAGCGTGAAATAGAATATCTTTTGTATACAATTGTTTCAGTGGCATTAAATTCAGAGCTTTAAAAACGTAGTCTCTAAGAGTTCTAGTTTAGTTCAATTTGGGAGGCGGGAATGGGTACCGCCGCCCCGGGAACCTTTATTGGATAACCAACACCTCTGCCATAGGTCACCCCAAGTGGTTCGCTACGTTTGGTGATTTAGCAGGGGTGCCCGGGTTCATGGCGTGAAGTTTGTCTAGGTCTCGAAGGTGGATGACCAGGATGACACTGAACCCCAGATTCCTACCCACCCCTTAAACCCCTTTCCTTTCTACCCACCCCTTAAACTCTCCCTTTCTACCCTCCACACAGCATCCCCAAAGATGACATAGGCCCTGTGGGAAATTATTTTCCTCAGGGCCTCCTGTGTGGAGCTCATGTAAAAAAAAAAGTTCTGATGTGGACTCAAAAGTACAATTTTCAAAATTGCCCTTTGTGCCACGAGGACAGGTTTTATAGTAGGAATGATTATAAATTAAGTATTAGTGTGTCTTTTTAGATTTGTAAGGGTCTTGAAATTTATTCTTAAACTTTGTTTGGTACTTATAAAGCTATCAAATTTATTTTAGCCTTCCAACTGAGTTATTTCTTTCTTCTTTTTTTAGTTTATAATATTTATTAACCTGCAGAGTCGTTTGAAAAGGACGTGGTAGCTCTCGGTGCCATGCTTGATGCCCCGCAGAAGTCCCATGGGGGTGTCTCCCCGAGTGTCGTCATCAAACTGCATTGTGTTCAGGTTCTTCACCGTGATCCAGCGGAAGATGGTTCTGAAAATAAAGCCAGCGTTTCATATAAACACCCAAGAATTCATTTTATAACCCCTTCCACAAAGTATTGAGATCATCCTCATATTTTATTATATTTAGATGAGACATGAAACAAAACCTGGTTCCGCTGAGTTAAGTACCTAGAGAACCCGGTCCCCGCGCACCTCTATAGCCTGCTCATAGCTCAAAGGTAAGCAAGCATTCAAAACATATTACAATTAACAGAAATAATTTGTTTTTATTGTGTTTCAGCAATTCTCCCTGTAGGGAAGTGGTGGAGGGGGAGTCTTAATACAAACAATGTTCTAGAGACAGGCCATTGCAAAAGACTGCTTTTTTACCCTTTAGGTGCGGTATGCCGAAATATCGGCGTGACACTTTACACCCCATAATAGCGGCTTGTTAAAACCCAGGCTAGAACTTTGAAAATCATTTCGCTTGTTTTTGTCCAAACTTAAGGGGGAAGAGTGCCTTAAAAATAATAAATACTTATTGCTTTATTTTACCGCAGATAATTGACGCTTCTCTTGAAACTATGAAGAAAATGGTCTGGATTAAAGATTTGATAAGTCCAGTGAAACCTTGACCTCTCCCCCTGTCTCACACTTTACGATTCACCATAAGGATATAATATATAAATGCGCACCTGGCTTTTTCAATATCTGACCCACACCTTCCCACCAATTTTCTAACGAGGTCTGTGAATGTCTTCTGGTCTTCTTGGGCAACCTGAAACATGACACAAAACATAAACACCAAATTTCGTTTTAGAACTCTATGTTTTAGAACCATTGTTGTCGAGGGGGTACCGATAATAGGACAGACTGAAGTATCTGGACCCATAACATGGTCGATCGATGACTTTTGTCATCAACTTCTCATCGTTCCCTAGGACACTAAGAACACTTAGTCATTCATGCTAGGGAACGAGGAGAAGTTACTGAAAGTTATCTATACAATCCTTATCGATCGACCGTGCTAGGGATCCAGAGCGTGGAAAAAACTCCCTCTAGATTTAAGATGCATCACAAGAGCGCGCAGACACAGAGATTTTGTATGCAGAACTAACTTACTATTAGAAATGCTGCTCGGAAAAATGATTCTGTTACTAAATTCCTGATAAAAGATATTTTTCAACTAAATATTCAACTATTCAAAAACGCTATTATTACTTACCAAAATAAAATGTATGTTTATTATTGGTTATGTATAACTGCAAATGTGCATTTAAAATAAAATAAATATAATGCGCAGGAACTTTTGAAATAATTCCAATGAATGTTTTAAAATACCTTTTCAAATTGACCACAATTTGGCCAGCGAATGCTCGAGGGTGTTTGCAAATTGGCCAAAATGTAGCCAAAAACGCTCCAGTGGCTATTGTATTAAATTAAATGAAAGGACTAAATAAAGTATAGGATCTCTATCTGAAATTAGTACAAGTGGAGGGTACTTGCAGAAGACCCGCTTCTCTTTCTTGGGACTCCGATTTGTTTAAGTTGGGACAGTCTCTAAATCAGACAGATTCTTTAAATCCTTCCTAACTTACATCAAATACAGTCCTTCAGAGGGGTGTCTGTATAAGATGTGTCGAACAATTAGTGCTGCCTAGTATTAGTTTAAGGGGTCATCCATTAATTACGTGAGCTCAAAACTTCTTTTGAAGTGTCCTATTTTTCCGGCTGAAAAAATCTAATGGCTATTATTATCTTTATGAAAATAAACATAGTCATAAGTGTAGTGTAAATCTCACGTGAGGGATAAGGGGGGTCACACCAAAAATCACTTAATCTCATTAAGGGGGGGGTCTAAAAGAAAAAAAAAAACAGCTCACGTAATTAATGGACATCCCCTAAAATCTTCTACTTACAAAACCCTTTTGACGGTTTTACGTTGACAAATCAAGTTCTTTAGAATTTAATCAGGAAATATTTTGATCTTTGTTTCTGAACTTCACTAAATATACTTCATCGCCGTATGTGTTAGGAGTGATTTCGTTCGAGCTATAGCAATTCTGATAGTTACCGAAATGGCGATCTGGTCCACTTCGGCAAACTCAATGGGGTCGCTGTAGATGTGGAACTTGGTGAGCTGCGGGGGTTGCGGCGGGGGTGCCCGTGCCGGGTAGGGTGCCGCCCCCTCTCCTGGCGGCATGTCCTCGAACAGAGATTCTGCCCGCATGTACTCGGAGCGCTTCTCATTGATTAGCTCCAGCATCTCGTGGGACTGCTTTTCCACCAGCGCGGCGGTGGCGGCCCTGGAATCGACACGTAAACAAGCATGTTAACAGTACACCAACATTATAAAAATAACAGAAAGTGAACTAATTTTAGGTTTTTTCTTAGATAAATTATGCTCACAGATTTACTTAATTTTATTGTTTCATTAGAAATGAGGCATACATCAGAAGGCAGACACTAAATAAATAATTTAACTTTCTTATCTAAAATATTAAAATCCAAATTCGACAGTTCCGAACTCCTGTAACTTACAAACCTACACACACCAACAAGAATAACAAGATGCAATACTCTTTTCTACTGTAGTGTACATAAGCGCAACTATTTTGCTCATTCCCCGATACAGCGGTTTCGCACTATGGGAAAGGTGTTATACATATATGTGTGTTATTAACATGTTTAATGTTGTAAGTTTGTAAAACTATCAGATCACCGTACTTTTAAATTTATATGTATTTTTTTCTATCGTAACTTTATTTATATTATTATTTCTCGTGTTAAAGTTGTACTGCCTTTATTTATTTATGTAAAAGCCCTCTGGGTGTAAAATAAATAAATAAATGTAGACATTTAACTAGGAAGTTAGAAATGTTACGAAATAAGTTGTTGGAATGGGATAGGGATAGGGATTTGGAGAGAGGTGCAGGATCATGTTCTTCTTCATGTCGTCCTTCTTCTGCTGATGGCGCAGAACCAGCATGTTCTGGTTAAATTTTCAATAGATTCCTACCTCTCATGCTCCAGCGTCTTCCTGGTGATGCTCGCCTTCTTCTTGTCTCTGCGCAGGGTTATATTCTTACCCGATAGGTCATGGTTAAATATCCTCCATAAGCGGCTTCTTGCATTCATTTCTGTGTATAATATTTTTTAGTTACATTTTTCACCCTTACGTTTTTTTTTTCATTTTTCATTTTATGTATATATTGTTGTTAACCTTTTCTTAATATTTTTCTATTTTATTTTGTTATTTGGAAATATTGAATGTATTGAGTTGCACTACCCCTGCATACATTCTGGAATAAACTAATATTATTTATTATTATTAGCCAAGTCGTCATTATCTTACTGGGAGCGCAGAGTCAGCACATTCTGGTTATGTTTTCAATAGATTCCTACCTCTCAAGCTCCAGCATCTTCCTGGTGATGTTCTCCTTCTTCCTGTCTCTGCACAAGGTCATGTTTTTCTCCAGGTCGTTCTTCTCCTGCTGGTGGCGCAGAGTCAGCACGTTTTGGTTACGTTTCAGATAGAATCCTACCTCTCATGCTCCAGGATCTTCCTTGTGATGCTCTCCATCTTATTGTCTCTGCGCAGGGTAACGTTTTTCTCCAGGTCGTCCTTCTCCTGCTGGTGGCGCAGAGTCAGGTCGTTTTGGTTACGTTTCCAATATATTCCTACCTCTCATGCTCCAGCATCTTCCTGGTGATGCTCTTCTTCGTCTTGTCTCTGCGCAGGGTCATGTTCTTCTATAGGTCATCCTTCTCCTTCTGGTACTGTAGAGCCAACACGTTCTGGTTACGTTTTCAGTAGATTCTTACCTTTCACTCTCCAGCAACTTCCTGGTAATGCTCTCCTTCTTCTTGGCTCTGCGTTTTTCTTTAGGTCGTCTTTCTCCTGCTGGTGGCGCAGAGTCATCATTAAGGTTAAGTTTCCAATAGATTCCTACCTCTCATGCTCTAGCATCTTCCTAGTAATGCTCTCCTTCTTCTTGTCTCTGCGCAGGGTCATGTTCTTCTCCAGATCGTCCTTTTCCTGCTGGTGGCGCAGAGTCAGCACGTTCTGGTCTTCCGGCTTCTTCCTCTTTACCTGCATCTCCCTTTCGAAGCGGTGCGTCAGACGCTCCAGCTCTTTCTCCCATTCGTCCTGGCGGAAGAAAATATCGTTCAGGCAAGGCGTGCCGCTGATAGCTCAATCGTAACCTCTCACTCATTTTCACAAACGACGGACATTACAGAAAGAGAGGCTGCAACAGAGCTCTCAGCGGCATAAACACGTTATATATTTTTATGCAGGTAAATAGTTCCTAGGTTCACATCAGATCTTACTATTTCTCAAGCTTTTGTAGTTCAACCGACTATTGAAAAATTTATAATAGTGAATAGTCAACAACCTTCGTGGTACCTAAGCTCCCGTTTCCATACGCAAAGGCGCTGCAAAGGGAATAGATTATATATTCAATATTAATAGATAACAATATTCCCGCATATAATATAACTTCTTTGTTCGAAGTTTACGTCTGTTGGAATACATTTTTTTTAAGTCAATATTTTTCCCTGAAACCCCTTATTGGGGCTCTTTTCTTCTATTAAATAAAATTAACACAGTGCTGTTACCCTGAACTCATCGCGTATCCTCCTGTCCTCTTCTTCTCTGTGCCGCGCAAACCTCCTGTACAAATCGTCTTCCTCGATGCGATGCTTCATTTCCAATTGGGTCTGTTCATCTCGGTCCTAAAACAAAACAGATAAGTTTGTTGATTAGTTACATCCATAGCTCATGAAAGTATTAGTACATTGCCCTTCACGTTTCATTAAAAAAACTGTGCAAATTTGATAACGATGGAGCTCACCGTTCGCTCGGTTAAAAAATATATTTACGCAAAAGGAATTTCTGCTTTATTGTTCGCGCGCAACGGTGCGATTTCTTTTATTTACAAAAAAATATCATTTTTATAAGAGCACATGACAAGAGACAAGAGGGGAGTAGGGGCAATACTGATAACACAATCAGCTGTACAATATTAGTGTAGCAGTGCGCTATCAGCTATCAGCGGGCCTGTCGTGTACTCGAGCAGGCACTGCCATTCCGTTATGTCACAGTGCTAGAATAATACTTGTGTAATAATATAACCCGATTCATAAATTAAGACAATAGAAGCGAGTTCGAGTGAAAACAATGCATAACTTACTGAAGTCATTGCGAGCCACCGCGCGTCTGGCGGGGCGCAAACACTACCACTCTCAAATATCCGCCATTAAAACTCAGTGCGATGTGAACTCCGATCTCTACAAGGAGAGCTATAAATCCATGTCGGAGCTGGTAAAGGACCTCAATGCCAGAACCGCCATAGCCAAGGAGGGCGGAGGGGAAAAAGCCAAGAAGGCGCAAACAGCTAAAGGGAAATTGGATGCCAGAACAAGGATAGAACTCCTGGCAGATCCAGGAGCAGATATCTTAGAGTTGACACCGCTAGCGGGTCCACCAGCTAGTGCAGGATTACTGACAGCAGTCGCTAGAGTGCATGGAAGACCTGTGGTAATTGTAGCCAATGATCCGACCGTTAAAGGTGGAACTTACTTTCCTATCACAGTCAAGAAACATCTCCGAGCTCAAGAAATAGCTCAGCAGTGCCGCTTGCCTTGCATCTACCTAGTGGACAGCGGTGGTGCTCATCTACCTGAACAAGCGGATGTTTTCCCCGACAGAGATCACTTCGGAAGAATATTCTACAATCAAGCCAATATGTCCGCGCTGGGGATACCGCAAGTGGCCGTGGTGCTCGGCTCCTGCACGGCCGGGGGGGCCTACATCCCGGCCATGTCGGACGAGAGTGTCATCGTTCGCCAACAAGGCACCGTGTTCTTGGCGGGGCCTCCGCTGGTCAAGGCATCCACCGGGGAAACCGTCACCGCCGAGCAGCTGGGAGGCGCCGATCTCCACTGCCGAGTGTCGGGGGTCACTGATCACTACGCGCAAGACGACGAGCACGCTTTGCACATTGCTAGAAACATCATCCAAAGCTTATCCTGGCCAGAAGCCCCTTCCAAAGTGGACAGCCTACCGGAAGTAGAAGAACCTCTGTATGATGCCGAAGAACTCTACGGGATTGTAGGAACCAATTTGCAAAAACCGTTCGACATTAGAGAAGTGATCGCTCGAATTGTGGATGGCAGCAGATTCCAAGAGTTCAAGGAACTGTACGGAGACACTTTAGTATGCGGATTCTCGAAGCTTTACGGAAAAGATATCGGGATCATCGGCAACAACGGGGTGCTGCAGTCGGAAGGAGCATTAAAGGGGGCCCACTTCATCGAGCTGTGCGCTTCCAGGAAGATCCCTCTTCTATTCCTGCAGAACATTACCGGATTCATGGTGGGGCGCGACGCAGAGGCGGGCGGCATCGCCAAGAACGGCGCCAAGATGGTGCTGGCCGTGAGCTGCTTCCGCGGACCCAAGCTGACAGTCATCGTGGGCGGCAGCTACGGCGCGGGCAACTACGGCATGTGCGGGCGGGCCTACTCGCCCAACTTCCTGTACATGTGGCCCAACGCGCGCATCTCCGTGATGGGCGGGCCCCAGGCGGCGGGGGTGCTGTGCCAGGTGGCTAAAGATAAGGCGGCAAGGGAGGGCGGAGACTTTACTGCCGAGCAAGAGCGCGCGCTGCGGGCCCCCCTGGAGGCGCAGTTTGAACGGGAAGGAGTCCCTACGCACAGCACGGGCCGCCTGTGGGACGACGGCATCCTGGACCCGGCGCACACCCGTCGAGCACTCGGCCTCAGCCTGGCCGCAGCCCTGACGGCCCCCTTCCCCGACCCCAACTTTGGCATCTTCCGGATGTGAGAGAAAGGTTCCGCCACAGAGAGTTCTGACTATCACCTACTCTTTACGTTGCATGCGTCGTATAAGACAAAGACATCCGATGGTTCCACCGGCTCTATCAGCGGTATGCCTTTTTACCTTCTGCAAATCGTTTCAGTTCTAAATCTCAGTGACACCAACGTGATTATCGATATTTTTCTTCAACGTGAAATTTTTCATTTTATCAATCATTTTATCATTCTCATGTTAATCAGCGCGGATTAACATGAGAAAATAATCCTGCTTCGATGTGCCACATTATAACTTCTGATAAAATGGTTTCAGCTGTGTAAATAAATACGCTAATTAATAGTTACATCTTAATAAAAGTTAAAACTTTCAGAAGAGTGCAATATGTTAATAAAAAGTATACTTTGTTTTGTAAAAAGTCTCAAAATCTATTTTACCCACTTGTCTCCAGTTCAAAACTTACTTGAAAATATAATCAGTTTTTTGCGAAAATATAATCAGTCTGGGACAAATAAGGACTTGTTAATGCTCTATATTTTACTTAATTTTCACTGCGAAACAGCGTAAATACCTGCCGAGTAAAGTTAGGCCCCTTTTCTCTAGGCATATTATATATACGTATACCTAATACTAAATTGAGTCGATACCAAATGAATATTTAAGAGTCTAATTATAAGATAATGTAATAAGTAGGTAGGTACTGTATTTGCAAACAGTTCCATTATGCTAATGATCAGTTTTGGTTGCTGATAACTCAGACTGATAAAAATGTTGAAAACTGATACCAGTTTGTTTACTTAAACCACACTAAGACAACTTAAGATATTTTAATTAACAAAAGTTTGTAACAAAATTTCCACGCAATTCGAAGCGATTTTTTTATTTAATTTATCAAGAAAATTTAAATGTCAGATTAGCAAATTGTATTAGTACAAACCCTGTCTAAATTGTGCATAATGTTATCGATAACGAAAATTTTAAATGCTGTTAAGGACAAAATGCCAATTGTTCAGGAGAGCAAAAAAAGATTTAAAAAAAATCTCAAGTCATATTTTTGTAGTTATAAAATTATAATTTTGTTATTATAAAATTAGCATTTATAGTTCGGAAGAAAGCAGTCACTTGGTGGTTTGACAAATTGAAGGGGTATTTTACCATCTTCCTAATAGTTTATCCATACGACAACAAATATTAATAATTAAAAAAATAAATATTTAAAAAAATAATAATTAAAAAAATAAACTCTCGCAACAGTTAAAAAAACACGGCTAACTTTTCCTTTAAAGTAAACTTTTCCTTTAAACTTAAATTTTTCCTATATATAGCCACTATTCACAAGTTTAAGTACTGAATAGTAAACTGAGACTTTTAAAATAAATAAATTTATTTATTAATTTTGTTTATTCGAAAATGTAGGTTATATAAAGAATGGTGAAATACTCCCACAATAATGAATAAAACTATTACTTAAAAAATAACAATTGCTCATAACCTAACACAACGTACCCTATTTAATCAATTTTTTATCATATTTTTTATATCACTTTTAAGGACTTTTCAAAGGAGTTTTTGAGTTGATTTCATTCTGCGTTGTCGGGTCACTTCAAAGAACACACTTATTTTTTTCGATTTCTTGTCCTTTACAGCATGGGTCGGCAACCTGCGGCCCGCGGGCCGCATGCGGACCGCGAGGAGTCTTGGTGCGGCCCGCAAGATTCTCGTCGCAACGGACGTGACGAACGATAGTAGACACAACGGAGTGAAGGGGTGCGAGATATGGAGCAAAGGGGGAGCGATTAGCAAATCAATGTGATAGGTTTGCAAAGTAGTACTACACTTAAAATGGCTTTTAAAGGAAAACTTTCTTGGATATTACTATGGGGGATTGCCTTCTGAAGGCTACAAGGAGTTAAATGGTTTGCTGAGCAAATAATTACTATGTTTGGTAGTTCGTGAATTTGTGATCAAGCTTTTTCAATTCTGAATTATCGAGAAAACAAACAGTGTTCTCGGTTATCGGGTTCACATTTAGACGTATAGCTGCCGACTCTATTTCAAAAATGCAAGCTAATATTAAAAAAAATTCCAAGTCAAATACAACCATAAAAATCCGATTGATTTTATTAACTACAATAAATGTTGCAAAAATACACAATAAGCAGTTCATTTTTAAAACTTAAATATTTGTACAAATACTGAAGATTTTTTTTTTTACAATAGCTCCACACAGGAGGCCCTGAGGAAATTATTTTCCTCAGGGCCTATGTTATCTTAGGAGATGCCGTGTGGAGGGTCATTTTAAAGGAAAGGATTGGAAGTTCTGGGAAGTAAAAAGTGGGTGTCAGTGTGTCCAGGGGTGATGCATGTATGAATCAATCTTTCCAATTACAGTGCAAGGCGACGAGTCGAAAGAGTCCGTCTGGAAAGGTCAAAAGGCCTCCCTCAACCAGTCTCTCGATCCGGCCGGCCACGCATCAGATGGGCAGGTGCATCCGCCGCCAAAACCTGGACATATCTCACCCCATGAACCCGGGCACCCTTACTAAGTCACCAAATATCACGTATGCTTAATGATATGTGGCCCAAGTGCGGCCCGCACTAATCCCCACATATAATTTTCGGCCCTTTTACAACAAAAGGTTGCCGACCCATGCTTTACAGTATTTTAAATTTCTGCTATCGGCTATGTTTTTCTTAAAATAACCGATGAGTTGTAATAAGTATAATTTCTACTTGTGTTTTTTCTTGAATAACTTGATTTTAAATGTGTAAAATTTAAATTTTATTATTATATAATTTTTAACTTTAAAATAAAAGATATCTAATGGCCTGACGGAATATGCGATGAAAATAATAATTTTTACACTTTGTAATTAGATATTTTAATTTGCAGGTGTATGCTAGTCCCAGCGAAAGATCGTACGTGACGTCATCGTTCTTGTATCTTCTGTCTTTTTCGTTTTCAAACGAGGAAGGTGCGAACGTGTGCGAAGGAAGAGGTCGAACGTCGATGACGTCCGTACGAGCTCTCGCTGGGATTAGTTTATTAACCTTGACAACACGGCACGCTGTAGGGATTATTGGCAGCCTCCGTGGTCGAAAGATAGTGTTACGATCTTTGAGTTCGAATTTTGATGTCAAATTCCGGCGGCACAAAAAAAATTATTTGATCATTATGAGTTATTTTCAAAAAATTCATTCATAATTTGACGGCCTCCGTAGTCTAGGGGTAAGGCTTTTGACTCGCAATCCGAAGGTCGCAGGATCGAATCCCCGCGTGGCAAATAAATTTTATTTGATTAATTTGTGTTAATTCACAAGTAATTAATTAAAAATAATATGCAATATATTTGCGGCACGTTCCAGAGTGAAAGATACTCTCAGTATGCTTGAAATGGCTTTAGCCGTGTTTGGTGACCAGATCTGAGTAGCCAGGTACTTCCCCACCTTCCTCTTCCCCGTCTCCTTCACTTCCCCACTACCTTCAGTCTCACAACATACCTCAATTGAGGTTGCCATATTCTCACTGACTTCAGACGGGAGCAGCCTGGGACTCTTGTGAGATATGCACATAAATGGAAATAAAATAGACATGACATCAACGTACTGAAATGCTATGTTGTCTATGTATGTATATTTCTAGCATCCATACGTGCAATGTACAACTGTTCACCGGTCGCAATAATTAAAGTCAAAATCATTATAAATGCAAATTTTTGTAATCTTTGACCTCAGCGGTTATAAAAACAACCGCAACGACGTGGCGCGTTGAAATACCAGTCCTGCCGCTCAGCCTAAACACTATTCAACGATGACTCGATTGTTGATCATCCGACAGTTGCCCCCCCCCCCAAATCATGATCATCGTAAAATTATAATTTTTGTAAATTATTTACCGATTTCAAAACCACCTTTTAGTAGTAGGTAGGTTTTTTTTACACACAGGAAGCCCTGAGAAAAATAATTTCCTTCAGGACCTATGTCATCTTTGGGGATGCTGTGTGGAGGGTTTTTTTTTGAGGAAAGGAAGGGGAGGAGAGTTCTGGGAAGGAAAAGGGCTTAAGGGTTGGGTAGGAATCTGGGGTTCAGTGTGTCCTGGTCATCCACCTAGACAAACCTCGCCCCATGAACCCGGGCACCCCTGCTAAATCACCAAACGTAGCGAACCACTTGGGGTGACCTATGGCAGAGGTGTTGGTTATCCAATAAAGTTTCCCGGAGCGGCGGTACCCATTCCCGCCTCCCAAATTGAAAACGTAAACGTAAACGTGGTATGTTGGTAATAATCGTATTTATCAACAACTTGCAGACCCGGCCACACGTTGCTGTGGCTAACGAAACACAACGCCATTATCCAACCTTTGTAACCAACGCCATCTGTTAATTTGCATACATATTAAATCCACACCGCCCGCTCGCCAGCCCGCTGCCCACTGCCTGAATTAAATCTTCGAATTTCTCGGCTTTTCTTTACCATAATATGCATGTATTATACATACAAACCTTCCTCTTGAATCACTCTATCTATTGGTGAAAACCGCACGAAAATCCGTTGCGTAGTTTAAAAGAACTAAGCGTACAGACAGCGGGAGCGACTTCATTTTATACTATGTAAAGATGGCGATTTTTTGTACTTATTCGTTGGTGTATAGATATGAAATACGTTTAATTCTTTTGTTATTCGGCGGTACATCTTCTCTGCACACCATTTCGGGGACACTTGTGTAAGTAGGTTCAGGATATTTAATTTATATAGGTATAATAATCTATATAAATAAAAATAAATAAATAAATATATAAGTAGTACTATACAAGTATGCCGGGGGGCCAACTTTCAGGAGATCAACAGTCATGCAAATGAAAACACTGTATTCAACTTACGTAACCTAGGCCTGTACCATAGAAAATCAGAGTGTGCAATTCGCACGCGGTAGAAGTGAAACCTCCAGAAAACTGAGGGATTGATGTTGTTGTAGCTGAAAATGATTTTTTTTTAATTTCAAAATTTCAACTTTTTGTATGAAGATCGTAAGTGGATGCGGTGCATCCACAAATTGAAAGAATCCTGAAGATCTTCATACAAAAAGTTGAAATTTTGAAAAAAAAAAATCATTTTCAACTACAACTTTCATAACGTCATATTTTTCAATCTTAGTACTCTAGCTCTTTGAAAACTCACGGACCTCCACTGCTATAATATATGTATGATAGTACACATTAAAATCGTCCTTTCACTTTAAAATTATATTTTTAATGACGTGTTTGGCTGTTCCTGCGATCAGGTGATCAACTTGTGGCCTTCCAAAGGTCAGATTTAGATCTTAATCTTTAAACACCTGTGGAATATTATTTTGTATTCTGAACGTATGACTTTTATTTTCATGTCCAATGTAAGTGTATAATAAACAAATTAAAATACCAGACTTTCCTAAAAATGCGGAAATCTTCCATGGAAAGGATAAAAAACCATTAAAAAAACCTTTTGAAATAACATTAGGTAAATGTTTAGACCACTATTACACTGTCGTGGCGCCTATATCACATATTATATGCCAGGCATACATAATTCAAACCAAGGAAGATGTGGTATGGAAACGTGCCGACTGTCGCCGAACTACGACCATACTGCACGGACTGACAAAGCGGCGGAACCAATGAAAGTTATGCGTTTAGTGTGAAGGCGGGGCGCGCCGATTTGCACTAGCATGATTAATTGAAGTAAGAGGGGGAACAGTGGCGCATCCGGCACAACAAATAACTGTATGATATATATCATGCCCCTAACATCTAAGTCCATACGGGACTTCTTAGGTTGAGACATAGAGATATACTTGGTTGAGATGGGCTGGACGTGTACAGAGAATCCCGGACGCACGCGTCCCAAAAAGAATTTTGACTGGACACCCAGGTGCGGAAGGAAACAAATGGGAAGACCCAGACTGAGGTGGGAAGACGAGGTAAGAAGGAGTTGGAGGTGAATGTTGCGGGAGGCCAAGGCTCGATATGGGCTGTAGCGCCATCGGAGAGAGAGAGAGAGAGAGAGAGAGAGAGAGAGAGAGAGAGAGAGAGAGAGAGAGAGAGAGACTTTAAGAAGTTAAATTATTATTGTTATTACTGATTCCCGACAGACTTCTAAGCTCCGTAGTAAGCATTAAAAAGAAGAAAAGACCGTTGAAGGGAGATAATACAAGCAAATACGAACATGAGAGGGAGCGCGCTAATATTACAAAACGATTGCAATGAATAGGTGTTATTATAATTAATCAGGATTATAATTATTAATAGGCGTAAAATATTTAATAAAGCATGACTTATTTAAATTAAAGCAAAAATCTCTCGACAAATTTTGAGACAATTAATGTCGCAAGTAACATTAAAAGAAATATTACAATTTTTTCATACCTATAACACATTACGTTTTCCTACAAAATATATAAATAATTCGACCAGTCAGTGGTTGAGTGGGCATCGCGCTTGGGTCTCACCCGGGCGTCCCGTGTTCGATTCCTCGGCTGGCTAAGTCCTCCACCACAACACAAGCAACATTTTCGGCTTTCTGTGGTGGCAGTAGGAGATTTTCAAACATTGTTGGGTTATTCGTAACCCGGGAATGTTTGTCTTTCTTTTAAAAAAAAAAAAAAAATATAGGTAATAAATACCTTAAAAATATATGTGGGTAATTTAAATAAATAAACTTATAAGGTTATAAGGTTTAGAGAGCTTACAAACTTAAAGGGAAATATATTATAAATTGGTAGAAATTCGATTTTTTACAGTTGCTTCACACAGGAGGCCTGTCATCTTTGAGGAGGGTCTTTTTAAGGGAAGGAAGGAGAGTAAGTTCTGGGTAGGAATCTAGGGGTTATTATGTCCAGGAGTTACGAACATATATTATGAATCCATCCCTCTCGCTGCGGTGTAAGACGATAGGTCGAGGAATACCAGCTAGAGAGGTTGAAGGGTCTCCTCAAACCGCCCTCTCCCGATCCACCATGCAACTGATGGGTAGGCGCATCCGCTGCCAAGACCTGAACCCACCTCACCCGATGAACCATGTAAAATTTTAAGTGACATTATTTAATAGTTTTTCAGACTCATTATGGTTAGTTAGTCCGCCTCTGATGTTTTAGGCATTTTCTATACAATATTGAATACATTAACTAGAATACGGAGGGATCGTGTGACGAACAACAGTTCACTTGTTTGGCGACATGTCGGTTTGCATAATGTCAATAAAATTAACTTAATAGAATAAAGAAGACCTCCTTCATTTCTATAATAATGAAAGTGCGCTGTGATCTCTGTAGCGAAGTGGTTAAGGCGCCGTATCCCCAATCAAAAAGAAGAAGATGAAAAGAGTGCGCTAATATTTAAAACGATAAAATTGAAGCGAAAATTGTGAAAATGTTTAATAGACTCGTTTAAAATAGAGCAAACATCTCGCGGGGAACATCTAAAATATCATTAAAAGAAACACTGTGAATTTTTTCATATTTAACTTCCAAAATAAGTGAAATGAACGTGTTTATAATAATTTTCGGAGCACGTTTCATTGGCGATTTTTTTCTAATGAGGGAATATCAAATAATTAACGTTTCGGCTCGGGGAACGTCTAGATATTATCTTAAAAAATAACATATTTTTTTAAGAGCTTAAAAACTAGGGAGATATGTAAGAAATCAGTAGAAATTCGGGTAGTGGCGGCTTAAGACCACCCAATACCATAGAATCTTAAAGACGTAAGTGAAGAAGTCGTGTACACAAATATACACCGCGTGGCCCGGCATATTGGTCGGACATACGGTTGAATTTGCCCTAGCAGGCCTAGAAATTTAATTTTTCCGCGGGGTTTATTTTAATTAATTCTGATAAAAGTATTAAATATTTGAGATGATTCTAAACGAATCCCTTTGAAAGTTATTAATTCATTGTCTAGTAAAAAAATCAGGTGCTTACCGCAAAATTCACGGATGAAAAACGTTTTATAAAATTTTCAAACCGTTTTACATAACATATTTAATTGCAATGTACTGTTTTTATTAATTTTTAGTATAAATAACTTACATCCGTCGGTATCGGTTTAGAAAAAAAGGTATTATAGTTACGAATTCTTCGGAATTAGTTAACTAAAATGTGAGCCTTGAATGAACCCCCATTATTAGAGTACCGCCTTAACACTTAATTCTTTACCGCCTTAACTCTTCGGGAACGTTAATTGTTTTCCTAATTGTTTCATGAGATGACACAAGGGCCATCAGTTATTGCCAACCGACATCAATTATTGGTATATCGGCAAACTGCACCTAAAGGGTTAAGGTTCTTGACTCCAAGTCCAAGGCTTTGGTCTTTTTCGAGTTTATAGGCCCTGAGGAAAAAAATCCCTCGGGGCCTTTGTCATTTTTGGTATTGCCGTGTGAAGGGTTTTTTTAGGGGAAAGAAGTTAAAATTAAAGTTCTGGGAAGGAAAAAGTATGAGGGGTAGGTAATCTGGGGGTTAATGTGTCCAGTCAGAGGTCAAAAGGTCTCTCTTTACCAGTATCTCCTGATACGACCCACAACGTAGTTGGTGGGAAGGCGCATCCACCGCCAAGACCCGGTCAAACCTCATCTCGTGAACCCGGGCACCCCCACTGAATTCACTGGGGGTGTTACTCTCGATTGGTAATTACCAAACGTGGCAAACCACGCGTGGTGACCTACGGCAGATGGGCTGGTTATCCAGTAAATAGTTCCCGGTGCGGCGGTACCCATACCCGCCTCCCAAATTGTAAATACGCGCCTCCCAGATCGTGATTTTGAGGAAATAATTTCACCCTTTCAAATTCAAGGGTTATTTGACCTCACT
Source organism: Glyphotaelius pellucidus (assembly GCA_936435175.1). Lineage (NCBI taxonomy): Eukaryota > Metazoa > Arthropoda > Insecta > Trichoptera > Limnephilidae > Glyphotaelius > Glyphotaelius pellucidus. Next base: position 5,775,311 of record OW386553.1, on the reverse strand, counting down.
CGGACGAATTCAAGAGCTCATAAAGCGGCATACTGAATTTACCCAGACGATTCAATGGGACATTGAATTTGCTTTTCCGAATTTAAGGATACAAAAAGTCACACTCAAGGACACATTGATTTCATCCAGACGACCTAAAGGACACTTTTACCTCATCCATGTGAATTTAAGGGCTCAAGAAGCCGTATTCAAGGGCCCATTGTTTTCACTCAGACGAATTCAAGTGCACTTTGACCTCACCCAGACAAATTTAAGAGCTTAAAAAACTGTATCATTGACGAATGTATACGAATCCAAATGCACATTGATAATATCATTCAAGGCGAATTCAAGGTCTCATGATCTAGAGCACACAGATCTCATTCAGAGGGAAAATAGGTGTCTTATAAGCAGTTTGTCAAAGCTAAAGTTAGCAAAGTTTATCAAAGGATATTCTTAAATTTTTAATAATTTAGAAAAGGGGTACCTATTTGGGCAATTAAAGTGAAAATAACAAAAAGAGAGTACCTAACTGGCAGTTAATGTGAAAATCACCAAAAGGGGGTAACTACCTGGGCAGTTAAAGTGAAAATAACCAAAACTAATATTTCATATTAACTGGGCAGTTAATATGAAATTCACAAAAAAGGAGGTACCTAACTGGGCAGTCAACGTAAAAATACCAAAAATGGGGTAACTAACTGGGCAGTTAACGTGAAATTAACAAAAAAGGGGTACCTAACTGTGTAGTTAAAGTGCAATTAACAAAAGGGGGTTTCCTAGCTGGGCATTTAACGTGAAAATAACAAAAAAGGGGTACTTAACTGGGCAGTTAACGTAAAAAAATAACAAAAAAGGGGTACCTAACTGTGTAGTTAATGTGCAATTAACAAAAAGAGGGTACCTAACTGGGCAGTTAATGTAAAATTAACAAAAAAGGGATACCTAACTGTGCAGTTAATGTGCAATTAAAATTTCATATTAACTGGGCAGTTAATATGAAATTAACAAAAAGGGGATACCTAAATATGCTGTTAATGTGCAATTAACAAAAAGGAGGTACCTAGTTGGGCAGTTAACGTGAAAATAACAAAAAGGTGGTACCTAACTGGGCAGTGAAAATTAAAAATTAACAAAAATTTTTTATTGTTTTTTGTTTCATCGAGTGTACGAGTACCACCCTGCACTAGGTTATGACGTTATGTTGGAAGTAGTGGGTGGTCCGTGGTATCTGCGAACGCATGATGTAAGCAGTCTCCTGTGACAGGTAGATGAGAACTAAGTTAAAACTAATGGCGCCTGTTTTTTAACCGCACCCAATACAAAGTGATATTCAGTTTCAAGTTCAAAATTATAATAAGGTCTGTGACAATAAGCTCGTGTTGGCGTTTCCGATACGTACATTATTATTTAACTCCTCGGGTACTCCTTTCACAAACATTTGATATACATTATAATATTTTTTTGGAACAGTAAACATGAAGCCAAATATGCTAATTAGATTATATAGAACCCGTGCAGAAGATTAGTAGGTATTTTGCTAATGTTGATTATCATTTTTGAGGTATGTTATTATAGACTGTTTGTAACTAGCGTGCAGTTGAACACATCTACTGCTTCTGAAAAAGTATTGCCAAATCCATGCAATCTAGGCAAAATCTGTGTAACTGACTCAGTACTGATATTACAACTTTACATGAAACTAAAAATATATTTAATTTGACAAACGTGTTACAAAAGTTATTATGAATTCACTATTTTTCATTTTATATAAAATACTAGCTTTTTACCAGCGGCTTCATTCGCTTGCTATTAAGGGGAAATTACTGTAGCCCTTGCACTTATCAATTATCCTCCCCCTCCTGCATTCCATACATTCGTTCTCGATACATTCAGTTTTCAAACAGCTCGCGTATCACCTAAATTTCATAATGCCAGAGCTCACCAGTAATAAAAAAGAATTATCCAATTTGGTTCAGTCGTTCGGAAGTTATGCGCTTACCAACATTTCGAAGATTCATTTTTATATAGATATTAACTATTAGCCTGAAATAAAATAAAATATATTCCCACATCCTGGAACAAAACATTATTATAATCATTATAATATCAGGCTACTATTACTTAGAAATCTGAATAATATATATTTTAATGAGTCTTCTCGTTATTTCTCAGAATATTCAAGACTGAACCATTTTTCCGTGGGAATTTCAGAGAAATCAAAGTAATCCATGTAGAAATTAAAAATGACTTATAAGTGCGATATTTAAATAAAAGTTTCTGGTACCTACCTCATTTTGATGGTCTTAAAATCTAAAATTAAAAAATCTTCTGGCTACATAATTAGCTAATATTTTCACAGAATGGAGTGGGCACCGTGAAATGAAAAATCGGACCATTTTGTACAATTAATAGGTAAAAAGGAACCAATAAATGAACTTATGAAGAATAATTTGAATTAAAGACAAAACGTTTTAACCCCTCGGGTTACCATATAATATCTTGTTAGTTATAAAATCTGTCAAATTAGAGGATTTATTTTAAAACTTTCCCACTTCAATTTGAAATTCAATTTTGAAATTTGTGGACATGGCGAAGTTTTTTTTTACATTAGCCCCACACAGGAGGACCTGATGAAAGTAATTCCCTACAGGGCCTAAATCATCTTTAGGAATGCTGTGTGGAGGGTCTTTTTATGAAAAGAAGGAGAGGAAGTTCTGGGAAGGAAAAATATATAAGGGGTGGATTGTAAACTTGGGGGTCAGTGGGTCCAGAAGTGATGGACTTATGAATTCATCCCTCCCATTGCGGTGCAAGGCAATGTTCCGAGAGAGTCCCGCAGTAGAGGTCACGCGGTTGATGGGCATACGCATCCGCCGCCAAGATCCGGGCAAAATTCACCTCATGAACCCGTGCAGGGGTTCAAGTCACAAAAGCCAGTTGAAAGAACCATTTGGGGTGACTTATGGCAAAGGTGTTGGATATTCAATTAATGGTTCCCGGGGCGGCGGTACCCACACCCGCTTGGTGTTCTCTATATCTAATACTGTTTGTACCACACGACTGACCGTTAAAGAAAAGATGATTATATGAGTTTTATAAGGACGTGTCAGTTGGTGACAGATACGGCACAAAGTGACTCAACGGTTTTTGATGTTTTGTGGCAAATACAGCACTATGTGATCCGGCTGTGAATTGAATAAACTTTTTACAGCTACTTTAGATGATGCTAATTTGTGTTGTTTATTTTAAATTTGGAACCTTGTAGGAGGTACTGTGACATCACAAATAATACATTCTTTAAGAACTTATCGAGGTGTGACATTGCGTGTTAATATTTTCGATTTCGACATATCTATATATCTTTCTTACATCAATATTGTTACTACAACCATTGAAGTTTTTAGCTTTTCCGGCAACAAACACGGTTTGAAAATCTTTTGAACTGTCAAAACACAAAACTGTGTTTTGACAGTCAAAAGATTTTCAAACCGTGTTTGTTGCCAGAAAAGCTAAAAACTAAAAAGCTAAAGCTAAAAACTAAACATTTTTAAATGATTTAAATATTTGGATCTTGCGATTTTCAAACCGTCACAATTGCAATCAGCAAATTGATAATACAGTCCAGTCCAGATAGACCACCACTCAGAACTGAAACTTTGCTGGAAATAGCTTAAGCCGAATTTAGTTACTAGATCTGAATAGCCAGCCTTCCTCCTCCCTATGTCATTCCATTCCCGACTCCCTTCGGCCTTACAATGTTTCCCAATAGAGGAGACAGTTAGGAACCGTTGGGACTCTTGTGGGACTCTTGGACTCAATTCACAAATAAAATTGCAAATTATTCGAGAAATAAGTCCTTAGATAAGAAGTCAAAGGAAATAGTGTTTTTTCTTTACATTATCTCCACTCAGGAGGTCCCGAGGAAAAAAATTCCCTCAGGGCCTATGTCATCTTTGGGGATGCTGTGTGGAGGGTATTTTTGGGAAAGGGGAGGAAAGGAAGTTCTGGGAAGAAAACATGTTTAAAGGGTGGGTAGGAATCTGAGTGTAACGGACGTGCGAACCCATCTCGCCCGCTGAGGTGCAAGGCGATGGGTCGAGAGAGTTCGGGTGGAGAGCTCAAAAGGTCTCCTTCAACCGGTCTCTCTCGATCCGACCCGCCATGCAGATGGGCAAACGCGTCCGCTGCGTACACCTAGACAAATCTAACACGATGAAGCGGGCACCCCTGCTCAGTCACCAAATGTAGTGAACCTCTTGGGTTGACTTATGGCAGGGGTGTTGGTTATATAATAAATGGTTCCTGGGGCGGCGGTACCCAAAAAGAAGATGAGTCAAACGTTAGGGGCCATCCATAAATTACGTCACACGAATTTCATAATTTTTTGACCCCCCCCCCCCCCGTTCCTGTCGCACATCGTCACATTTGTGAGACCCCCTCCCCCCTAGTGTGACGTCACATATTTTAATGTTTTAATAACTTACATTTTTACACCCCCCCCCCCCCCCCCCTTAAGGTGTGACGTAATTTATGGATGGCCCCTTACGGAACATTATAGAAAGTGAGTATGTATTACTGATTACGAGTATAGAAGTGGGTAAGTATATCAGATGTGGCTATATGGTGATGGACCGGCAATATTACCTTGCCGGAGCTCCCCGTAGGAGCCGAGTGGGCAGGTGAGGATCGGCGCTAGCGGTTACGTCATGACCTCACATACCTCGCTCCTCTAGTCTAGTCTAGAGGAAGTGTGGGTTTGGCCGGCAGACATAGATAACAGAAACAAAAGAGAGATTACAAGACATGACTGTCATCGAGCTGCGGCCAAGCTGCATGGACTACGCGTTTTGTGAGTAGGTAGAAACGAAGATGAGGCGCCGCTCTGCATAGATGCGTTAGGGTGAAAGGTGTTGGCGACACATTAGTGACTTCGATTTCATACTAATAACAATAACATTCTCAAACCTTTCCGAATACATAATGAGTATCCCCCTACCCGCCACCACCTTTTTTTACATTACACCACACAGGAAGCCCTGAGGAAAATAATTTCCCTCAGGGCCCATGTCATCGAGATGCTGTGTGGAGGGTCTTTTTGAGGATAGGAAGGAATGAACAAAAGGTCTTGAAGAGACCCTTGTTGTAGGAAGGAGGAAACACAGAGGCCGGAGAATCGTTCCACAGCCGAGCTGTTGAACACAAGAACGAGTCGAAGAAGCGACCCGTTCTCGTGTGACAAACGTCAACCGTGTACATACGTTGGGCACGTTTGGCGTGTTTCCCGACTATGCGACGGTGCCGAAGGATCAATGACGCTAGTTCCTCGGAGCATTTTCCATTGAAATACCGGTAGAACAAGGATAGCATTCCCGCCCGACGCCTGTGCTCAAAAGATTGCAGTCCGTTTGTTAAGTTAGGAGAATCTATCAAATGGACCGCCCGTTTCTGCACAGAATCGAGGGTTGTTTTCAGGTATTTTGGGGCTCCAGACCAGAGGTGGCTGCCAAATTGAACCGTGGGGCGCACTTGTGTCCACCACTGTCCCTGCAAATACCTAAAAAACTGGTTGCATTGCGGCTTTTATCAATAAATTATTAGAACAAGAACCAAAGAGACCAGAAGCCTAGAAGCTGAGGATCCAATGATAACACCTAATACAGCACCCTTGAGGTTTTTACTATCGCCAGGCTTGGCTCAAGGCCGGCGCTGTTACCTCGCATGATAATAATATTGTAGTCGCATTCCCTTAAATTTTAGACTCGCGATTTAAATATTCTTAGATACATATTTACAGCATAATATATATTATTCACATTTAATAGGTGAGAGTACGAAAACAATGTGCAACATAGTTGTGAATGACGAATACTTGGAGCAGGTGGATGAGTTTGTGTATTTGGGAGGTATGTTTACGAGAGATGGGAAGACTGATAGAGATATCGAAAGAAGGGTGAATGCCGGTAACTCCATTAATGGAGGACTGAACGCCGTTGGCGGCAACAAAAAATTGTCAAAAGAAGCGAAGCTAGCCGTCCATAATGGAGTTCTGGTACATACCCTGATGTATGGCAGTGAGGCATGGAACTGGCAGAAAAAGGATGAAAGTAGACTGAATGCTGTAGAAATGAGATCCCTGAGACGTATGTGTGGTAAAACCATGTATGATCGTGTGAGAAATGTGGAGATCCGCAAAGAATGCAAGGCTGATGTAAGCGTAATGACTAAGATTAAGAAAGGGACGCTCAGATGGTTTGGGCGTGTAGAGCGAATGAATGAGGAAAGGGGTGTAAGGAGAATATATGACGCAAATGTGAAATGTGACGCCCGAGGAAGACATGGCACGACCAAGTGAATCAGATACTTGAGTCGGGCGTTGTCAAGAGTCAGAATAACAGAAGAGCATGTATGAGACGATGTATGAATGTGAACGAAGCAAGGAGTGTGTGCCAAGATCGAGTTGTTTGGCGGTCTGTCCTCTCTGCCTACCCCTGCGGGTAAACGGCGTGATGGTTAGTTAGTTAGTTAGTAATATGTGTATTTTTAAACACATTGTTTACGGTACAGGGAAAGAAATAAGATTTACATATATGATAATGGCCAACAAATTTACCCACTTCCCGACATCCGATCAAACTGAAACTCAACAGATGCACTCGTTGACGATGACAATGCATTCTGTTAACTTTTGGCAGCAATCACAAATTGACGTACATAATTCTTAAATTAATGAAATAAATGTCGGTTTAAAAAAATCGGAATTCGCAAAAATGATTGCGCGGTTGATTTCGATCACTGTGAAGAAAGGTTCTAACCATTGACCTAGTAGTTCTAACTAATTCATTAATACTAATTTAATTTTGTAAAACTCATTTTTTAAGGGTTTATTTTTTTAATCCATTCAGTGCACTAATAGTCAAGCGATAGTTCTTAAGTAATAATTTAACAAATATGATTCATAAGTCATGCGAATTGTAACCTGAAATTCATAACTATTTCACAATCAAGAATATCTCCATGGGACTGTACCTACAACTTATTAAGTCATAATATATAGAAATATGTAAGTCAAGGAAAATGGTACTTGATTAATTCATAGAACTACGTGTTATTGGCTCGTTGTTACTAGTTATTATACCTGCTTTACTGCTTAGGTTATGTTGGCATTACTATTTTTATAAACGATTTACAGGGCCGTTTAATGATATTTCTACAACGACAAACAAAATATTCTATTTATTTGATTATATATATTTTAATCGAAGAAAATAACATTAATAAATCTAAACGAAACATGAAACAATAGCTCAGCGGTTAGAGTGTTGTCCCGGTAAGTGTTGGGTTCGATCCGTAGTTTTGATCGTTTCCTTCTAATTTTTGTACATTTTTCTGATTCATGTTACAATAATTGTTAATACTAATTTTTAAAATTATTTATTGTATACAAAAAGAAATCTTTTCGCCCGTCATGTTTAATTTATTTATTATAAATACAAAGTAATACAATATGACATAAAATATTACACAGAAAAAAGAAAAGTCCCAATAAACTACTTTTTAGCAGTTTGTCGATGGGTACTTTTACTTTGGAGATATAAATAAACTTATTGTTATTGTAAGTGTAAAACGAGTATTGTAAGTGTGGTCCAGTTTATTTTTGTATATGGGGCTTTTCATATGCGGAAATATAATTTTATACCACAGAATTGTTCTGAGAGAATTTTGAGATTTTGGTAAAAATACGGAACATTATGCCTTTGTTCATATAAACTTTTATGAGCTAATAATTTAACTAATGAATTTTGAACTGATTGAACACGATTTACATTTGTTTTACAGGAAAGTCTCCAAGCTGTAATTCCATATCTTATAATAGATTCAGCTAATGATAAATAAATTATTCGAAGTGTGCAAATTGGAACATAAAATTTTAATTTATATAATCTGCTAACAACAGATCTGAGTCGTTCACAGACTTTATTTATTCGTAAATCCCATTTGAAAAAGCAATCAATAATTACACCTAAATAAACATATTTTTTGACTAGTTCAACATTTTCATATGTACACAACGCAGAGATACCGACGTGTAAGCAATATGAAGTATGTGTTTTTATTTCAGGTGTAAAAAATATTTGTTAAGGATGTATCAGTGTTATGGCGGATGGAGTTAGTAGTAGCAAAAAATCTACTCGGACTTAATGAACTAATAGGTACTGCAATTTTCTACCGAGGTAAAGATTTAGACATCTTACTAGAAAATGCACAAAGAGACCTAGAAAAAATCAACAATTGGCTCCAATCAAATATTTTAACAATGGATGTTAAAAAAACGGTATACATGATCTTAAGCTCAATCCTTAAAATAATTCCTCCTCATGTACCCTCAAAAATTGAAAAGAATGACGTGCAAATCCTGATCCAGGAAAAATATCTTGGGTTGTGCATTGATCAGCATTTTACATTTAAACAGCATGTACAAGGTATTAAAGACAAAATCATCCCCTTATCTAGCGTACTTAGCCGGCTATCATATCTGTTGCCAAATAAATTAAAAAGGTTTATATTACAGTGTCGTACACTCACATTTAAATTATTTGATTGAAATCTGGGAAAACATGTGAAAAATACATAAATGAATTAAAGGTAATACAAAACAAGGTAATCAAAAAAACTATTTCACTACAAGCCCAGAAGATCCACAAAAAAATTAAATATGGAAGCAAAACTATTAACATTAAGAAAACTATATTATGAATACAATATATGTCTCCGTATATACAAAATAAACTCATACGTACAAACACAGAATTAATTAAAACGTCACAAGTAAACAAACACTTTACACAACAACATACATTTAAACACCATCCACACTAACTATGGTAAACAAACCATTGGTTACGAGGGTGGCAACTTATATAATTGCCACCCAAACCACATTAAAACGAAAAAAAAACTAAGTATATTATTTTTTTTGTCTTGATAAACAAAGTAATGAAATGAATAGCGCTGTATTGTAATATTTAGTTAAGTTTAAAGTGTGTAATTATTTCTAGTTAAATAAGTGAAAATGTAATTTTCTTTTTATTGAAAAAAAAATTGTAATCATACCAAATGATGGCAGCAATAAAATTACCGAAGTAATTTATGATAATGTTAGCAATTCTCAAAGGTGAGATTGATAAAAGTGACCGGTAACTAGGACTCGATAGCTCAATTGCTTGAAGCACTTATCCCGGAAGACTATTGGATCTGGGTTCCAGTCGCGGCCGTTACTTTTTGTTTTCTAAATATTCGTTTATTTCATATTTTTATTGAGTGTTGTTTATATTATTTTCGTAAATGACTGAAGAATATCACAATGGGTTTTATGTGTTTAATTAAGTTTGTTATAATAAATTGAACTTTAAAAATTACACACGAACTTGTTACATTCCTTCTTCTTTCTTGCACTGTCCCAGTTCATTACCTAGATAGTTTGCTGGGGTCAGCTCTTTTCGTTCTCAGGCTATATCTTAGAAAGCTTTCTGGCATTGGTTATCCACTCAGTAGTTTATTTGACATTTGGAGAACGTGTCGTTTCTACGACTCTTTCTTGAGCTACAACAACTAGGCAGTGGAACGATTTGCTGGCATCTGTGATTCTTCTTTCCTAAAACATGGATCTCTTCAAGAGACTCTTCCTTTCCTTAAAAAGACCTACCACATAGCATCGTCAAAGATGACGCAATCCTTGATAGAAGTTATTTTCCTGAGGGCCACCTATGTGCGGAGTCACGTAAAAATTAAAAAAAAATAATTAAAAAACATTTCGAGTTGACTAGTTTAATTTGTTATTGCTGACTGAAGTCGACTGATTTTGTTCAATTCTATTTGACTGGAATAATGAGTGCTGACTGGAGTTGACTGTTTTTGGACCATTCTATGTGTATGACTGGTGTATATTTATTACTGAAGGGAGTTGATGAATTTTGAACCATTCTATTGCCTCGAACACCAGGAATTAGTCACCAGTTACGTTAATGTACATGGACATAGAGCATTTGTGACATTGGAGACATAGTGGAATTGCCCGCCCCTGTCCTGGTACCGACCACCGGCTACATAATATCATATGGAATTACGGTTTACCGGTGCAAAAAGCCGTCACAGTCTGGATGCGGTGGCGGTGGACCACCGAAGCGCGTCGGGCAGGCCGGACCGTACCTTCAGCAGCACCACTACGATCCGTATGAGATGTCCACAGGGGTGGACTGGCCCTTTAAATAAACACACTTCTTTTTATCGGTCTTGAGAATTATCCAATAGAATCCAGTCCATTGTCAATGCTGCGGCGAGAATAATTTTTGGCGAATCTAAGTACTGTTGTATAACCCCGCTTCTAAGGAATTGCCTTCATTGGCTTCAATACCCTAAAATAATAGAGTTTCCAACCTATACATCATGTCCGACAAAACTTAAGCGATAGACAGCTTACTCTAAGGTCAGCAGATCTAGACGTTACTAATCATTTAATCGAGCTTTCTATATCAAATCGAGCCGTTTACTGTAACTGGCCTTTTCATGTAACTGGCCTGCTCATTTGGAATAAACTTCCCTCAGCTCTTACTATAAAATCCAGAACTTGAACTAAAAATAAACGTATTTAAAAATCATACCATTCATGAATCGTACCGTTTCAATATAATAATAAGCCATGTTCTCAAGTTTCCGGTAATTGTTTGGTTTCGGTTTCCTACTTACCGTACTTTTATGTGGTTCACTCGGAATGTTTCTTATTTATGAACATAATCTGCCTCCTGTTTTATTTTATATTTTAGTTTTAATGTTTTGTCCTGTTTTGTCCTTGTTTTTCCTTGTTTTTCCTTGTGTTACAATAGCACCGTTATTGTCTAAACACAAAACTGCGCTGTACAAATGTTACGTGAATATTTTTATTATCATTGGTATAGAAATATTCAGATAGTAATTAGCATTTGTCTGCAACGGAATACTTAATTGAGCTAAAAGTCTTGCATTTTTTAAATGTATTGAATACATCGAGAACTTGTTGCAGATGTGATTTTTTTTCACATAAGCTCCACACAGGAGGCCTTGCGGAAAAAGTCTCCTCAGGGCTTATGTCTTCTTTGGGGATGCTGAAAACGAAAAAGGGAATTAGGACGGGTAGGACTCTGGGATGCAAGGCGATGTTCCGAGGGTGTGCTACTGGAGAGATCAAAAATTCTCCCTCAACCAGTCTCTCCCGATCCGGCGTGCCACGCAGTTGGTAGGCAGACGTATCCGTCGCCAAGACCCGGACAAACCTCACCCCAAGAACCCGGGCACCCTTTCTAACTTCACCAAATGTGGCGAACCACTTGTGGGACGTGAGCCAGAGGGATTGGTTATCCAATTAATGGTTGCAGGGACGGCGGTTCTCATACCCACCTGATTGGGGGTAAGTACATACGATTTTTAAACGAAAACACTGGTTTAATTAACATGTATATATTTTTATTATTAATACGGCATGAAATGTTCTATCGCGTCTTTATTGTAAATTATTGGTGTTGAATGCAGAAAGCGAACATTACCGATTTGAATATTTGAAGAGAAGAGGTATAATGAATGATTGGCACGTTATCTGACGCCAAAAATATTATCGTGGTTAATTTTTGGGTTAAGCTATGTTGCTCTTCCTTCTTCTTTAGCCAACGTTTGGTAGAGCGTTACGGTGTCCATCATAACTGATTTGATGATGAAATTGTAATGCCATCCGAAACTTTGGCTAAATAAGGAGGAAACGCAACACGACATAATAACCAAAAAAAATAACACGATAATTGTTTCATCAGGGAGTCAAGCAAGTAGATAGGCGATTCCGACGATTTTATATCGATGTACCGAGCATGGTTTCACTTATGACAGCCGAACCGATATTGACTGGGAAAAAATAAGAAATCGATATACGCTGGCAATACTGGCGGACCTCTCTAAGAATTCACATCACGAAGCATCAAACGCCAATCAATTGCGAAAAAATATTAATTTATTTAATTGGCAAAGTTGAATTGAAATATTAATATAAAGTCGACATTTAATTTTTGACACTAAACGGGAAATAATTAGCTAACGAAGACTTTATTCATATTTCAACCATTTTAGTTTCTCAAAGATCGAACGGAATGATTGCAACTTAGATGTATTATTTAAGTCTATGGATCGCGAACTCAACTTCTTTCACTTCTAAGAGCTTCGTTAGTTCAATCCGTTCATTAAATAAGCCAGTAATTTTGCATAAGGGATGACAATATTAATAAAAAACTATACTATATTGATAATTAACCGTAACTTATCTGATACACTGGAGGCCGCGCTAAAATTTATCAATCGTCGATCGGTATGTCCGTTAACAATCTTTGACCGTGCTCACAAATATTGATAACTGATCATAGATGACTGAATATAGTATTGATATAGGATTTTATCGATCGTTTATGCTAGACCTTCTGTTTACGTTAAGTTTTGACAACCAAACGGTTTTACAATATATGAAGCGCTCGTTCCTATAAATATATCGTTTATATGAAAGAACAAGAGGACGGAGCTCTCAGCGGTATGCCTAAATTCGTCAACTAAATTCGCTCCTGAAAACCACAACCATGCTAATAATATGACCGCAAATGGTCAGGCGTTTTCACTCGATCAAGTAGACACTCCATCAACAGAAACAATCAGATCTATCGCGATGTAAACAGATACAATACTTTTTACAAGCTCTTTTTACTGATGCGTTAATTTTAAAGTCGCGTTTTGCGGCGCATATCTGAATTGTAACAATGATTAGATATTTTCTAAGAGAAAATGTAATGGAAGAAAAAAGGAGAAAATACGAAACACGACATAGGATTTTTCACATTTTTGGACCTGCATAAAAACGGAGTTATTCCGTTTGAGCGATTCTGGAATTAGCATTTTGTTTTTCTTTGATTACCTATATTTAGGAGTGAGGTAACATTGAAATATTCGCATGAAAGATTTATTTAAATTCGTGGTAATTATGCATACTAATAACGTATATCGCGTGAGTAAACAACTATCTTATTCTTTGCAACATGAATATAATTATCATCAGAAATAATTTGTTTAGCAATGAAAAGATTGATCGGTTTTTTTCGTTTTTTTTTACATCTAAGAAATAATTTTGCATTCAGATTTAAATAGGAAATTGTGGAATTGTCAATCGGGACCCAGAGTTCGATGGTTCCACGCCAACTGAGAATAAAGTCAACTCAACACCTCCTTGAAAAGTCATTAAAAGCTATGAAAATAATGATTTTAAATTAGCCGATAACCCTAACCTAACGTGACCTGTTTAGTCAATTTTTTATATATATATTTTTTATCACTCTGAATGACTTATCTGAGATGTTTCTGAGTTGACAAACGGAGACGGTACCTACCGATATTATGGCTTATTACGGATGGCAACCCTATTCATGACATTTGATTGGCCTCCGCGGTCGAGGAGAAGTACCCTCGACTAAAATCTCGGCGAAAATCGCGGGATCAAATCCCGGTGTGCGCAAATAAATTTTATTTGATTAATTTGTGTTTCTTCACCATTAATATATACACCGGCATGCGTTTCAATGCCATTCAAAGAAATAAATTGAATCTCCCTGCATGTTCTTCCCGTGCGTCCCCTCCCTAGTCCCCTTCCCATCCCGCGTCCCCCTTCCACCTTCCCCGTCTTCCCCGTCCTTTGTCACCCCTCCCGCGAACCCCATCTCCCCCGTTCCCCACCCCTTATGCGTTTTCTCCATCAGAGCTTACCATTATATATAGCCTACAACCTTCGCCGGCGTGCGCACAACAAATCACCATCGCAATCGGATGAACGGTATGGCAGCACATTAAATACGAACAAACAAACATTGACTTTTATGTAATATTATTAAGATTTGCGGCACGTTCCAGAGTGGAAGATACTCTCAGAATCGCCCTGTTGTAAGATAGCCATTAAGAATTGAAAATTTTCCTGAAATGACCTTTGTCATGTTTGGTGACCAGATCTGAATAGCCAGCTACTTCCCCACCTTCCTTTTCCCTATCTCCTTCCCTTCCCCACTACCTCCAACCTCACAACATGCCCCAATAGGGGATGCCGTAGTCTCAAAATATATATTTTTTTAAATTACCAATCTTCCTTGATTCTATATTCTATTGTCTGCGATTGGAACTCTGGCAATAAGTTGGCAATTTAAAACACAAAATTAAGTTTTTTTTTAATGCGTGGCTAAAACATGATGTAATTAATAAATTGTATTTATTATTGGCAGTTACAAAATTATTAACAAAATCATCATCATCAATAACTAGTTATACGAAGGGTCATGGTAATCTGTCTGCTTAAATAACTGGTCCCGAGGTCAGGTCGTGCTGGAGGAAGACATTATTTTTAATTACTAACTTTTGAACTCGGCCGTTCATCAAATTTCAAAAGAGCAATAGAAACATCTACGCAATAAGTTTCCGAAAGCAATTTGTAACAAGTTTAATAAATTTGTTTATTTATAAAGATTGTTATTGTTATGTTGAGAGTTGTTAGTTATTGTTAGTATTAAGAGGGACCACAAGCCAAAAAAATAGTGTGCCTTATAACGCCACTAATGTAGGTAAAAAATGCATAAAAGTCACGTGGCAAACGGAGTCTAGAGGACAAGATTTCAAAGCAAGAGTGGTTCTTAAAAAAAATATTTTGTGAATGTTTTTAGCCACTGGAGCGATTGTGGTAAAAAAATGGACCACTTTTATTTTTCTGCGATTGATTGTCTGCGATTACCATTCGTAAAACATTTATTGTAATTATTGGAAACATTTCCATGGCCAACCATTTATTTTAAAACGAAGATATTGAAATGCTTTAAGTCCCTTTTCCATAGATTTGCACCTTTCTGAGAAATTAAAAATTTCAGTTTAATTCTACTCATTGGAAATGGTAGGAAAAGCTCCAATATTCGTAATAGTTTAATAATTATTATTTAATAATTATGACCTTTGTGGCTGAACGGTTAAGAACATCGGCTCCGAACGTAGAAGTGGTGGGTTCGCGGAGCGTTCGCAAATAAATATGATGTAATTTATTAAAAATAAAATTATATTTGCCACTCGGTATCAGTATCGCCCTCAAACCCTATGACCACCTTATGAAAATGGCATTAGCTGTGTTTGGTGGCCAGATCCGAACATCATTTCACAGGTATTTCAAACCTTCCTCATCTCCAACTCTTTCCCCTCCGCACTCCCTTCAACCTCACAACATACCCCAACTGGCTCCGGTTAGTAGGGTGCAGTTGGGATTCTTGTAATGTAAGGTATTCACAAAAATCTAAAAGGGGAATATTCTCCCTACGGCCCGCAACCCGGAAAAGAACCAGCAGTATTCTTCTGGAAAGTGTCCCTGGATTATCAGTTAGGTTATCACGTATTTAATAAAAATATTATAGTACCTGTCAATTCAACAATAGCTTCGAAATGAAAAATAGTCTATTATTAAGTAAAACCAAGCTACTCGAGTTGAAACTAGGAACTTACAAGTAATTCACAGTTACTGAGGTGAATACAGCTAATTATCATTGTCTATGCTCGGGTGATTTTTCCCACAGGCGGGGGGAAGGAAAGGGGCTCGGGAAGCCCACGCGACGAGCCACTGATCGCGCATACCCACCCAGCCCGCCCCTCCGCGCGCCACTTGATTCACCGTTGTTACTGCATACGGATTACAGAATTAATTATTGAGTGTTATTGTTCCGCAGGTGTACAGTTTGCATTTTTATTAGGTAGGGGAGAATAGCTATGGGCACGTGACGGGTGGCTGTCAGAGTTTCGCGCAAATTCTCCGTTGAGTCATTAAATACAGTCGAACTAAAATAAAATGAACACATAGATGTAACGCTCAAAACGCCTAAATTTTATATGCACGTTTTTTCTATATAATCGCTAACGTATACACCACAGAATATTTTCTTTCCCTTTTAGTATTGACGATAACACCATCAAAAGTTTAGGTTTGAGATAAAGACGCAAAAGACCTCTGCTGTAATACATAACTTTTACATTATTTTTTCCAATGGCGAGATATTTGAATATGTAGAACTAGCATAACTAGCGTATAGCAGTGAAAAATCCTGGAATATTATTAAAATTCCAATTTTTAAAAAACAATGAATATATTTTTCTTCAAACACATCAAACTTATTTTGTGGTACCGTGTTTTAAGTAAACCCTAAATAAGTGAGCGTAGCTCACAAAACATGTTGGTTTTATAAACACTAAAAGTGGTAAAAACTAAGTATTTTATTAATTGTGGACAATTAATAAAATTTTCTGTTAAAATTTCAGGTGGGTAGGTACCTATCTACTTAATTGCTTGTCTGAATGTATCAAACAAATAATTCCAATTTTGAAAATCACACTTAAATTCAAACAAATCCTTTGTTCTAGAGTTATAGAGTTCATTGAACTGGAGTTACAGACACACAACCGATATTATAATTCTAATCTTGGAAAAAACAACATACGGGATTTTCAGTTAAAAAAAGTACGGGTAGGTAGGTAACTTTTTGTTTGTCTGAATTTATTCAAGCAAGTAGTTCCAATTCTGAAAATGACACTTAAATTCAAAGCTCTAGAAGTTCATTGAACCTCAGTTACAGACGCATCACCAAAATTAGTGTTTTTGAAAATAATATGTTCATTGTTATTTTTAACACTTTTTTATAAAATGTTACGGACAACAATTTATTTATTTATTTATTTAAACGCCCATAGGGCTTTTACATATAGTGCAGTACATGTTTTTGGTAAAATATAGGAAATAACATAAACATAATATAAATATAAGAAACAAAATAAAGAAAACATAAGATATAAGAAACAAAATATAGATAACACCAAATATAAGAGTTGACACAAAGCAGGTAACATAGAATATATGGTAAGTAAATTAATGTGAGATAGTAGAAATACGATAAGATTGTCAATATTTATGTTTGCAATTAGAAATCTTTATTTTATATATTTATTACATGTTTATCGAAACGAAGCTACAATAATATTTCGATAAAAGTGCTATGTAGTGCATGATATTAATAGCTTTATTTTAATTGTTCTAATATACTGAGTTTAAATTTTGACATCGATTGATGACGATAAACGTCTATTGAGGTTGCTTCTTAAGTACGTAATAATGTGTTTTTAATTGTTTAATTTTTTTTAAATTTTAGGATTAGTAGATTTTAAGCAAAATTAATTCGAAAATCGACTTTTTTGACAATCGACTGGCGGATCTGTCTACAAATTTCCGAAACGTCAAACACCAATTAATTATGAATAGAAATACTAACCTTAATATGCATTAGCAGTCCGCATTTACTTTTTGACACTAAACGGGAGTTAATGAGGTCTTTATTCATATTTCAACCATTTTAATTTCTCAAAGATGAACGGAATAAATTGATAGCTTCTTAGTTGCATTATTTAAGTCTATGGATCGCGTATACCCGAAACTTATCTGATGCTATGGAGTATGGAGGCCGTGCTGAAGTCAATCTATCGTAGATCGGAATATGTGTTAACAATCGTTGACCGTACTCACAAATATTGATAACTGACCATAGATGACGGATGGTCAATATCATATTGATGTAGGATTTACCGATCGTCCACGCTATACCTCCAGATGTCAGCAATGAACAAACCACAAATTTGGTACCCCTGCTTCGACACACATTTTAAAACTATACTGAACTTTCGTAAAACTGCTGAAATTATAATAACTCGCGTTCAGAACAAATTATGAAAATTCTTGGTAATACTTACAGAATTGCTAACAGAAATTAAATAAACCCATCAGCGAAAAGTAACGTTAGGCAGTTAGACATTTCCGTGAAATCGTACAGTCAAATAGTTAATTTAATTTGACATTAATGTCGTTTTAATACATCAAGTTTAATTTCCGAAAAATCTACAATCAGTTCGTTTAAATACTTAAGAACGTAAGCCGCAATTAAAAACAGTGGTAAAATATGCAACATTAAAAAAAAATCTTGGTTATCATTTAGCCAGGTACCTACTTCTTCATTGTTGAACCGTTGACAACCCAGACGCGAATTGATAATTATAGCCAAGAGAATAATTGTGAAGTAACTGCCTGCCTGTATTATATCCAGAGTGGAAGATACTATGAGTATCGCCCTGGTGTAAGACCACCATTCAGAATTGAAACGTTGCTTGAAATGACTTTAGCCGTGTTTAGTGACCAGATCTGAATAGCCAGGTACTCCCCCGCCTTCCTCTTCCCTATCTCCTTCCCCTCCCCACTACCTTCAGCCTCACAACATACCCCGAAAGGGGATGCCATAGTCTCACTGGCTCCAGAAGACGGGAGCATTTGGGACTCTTGTGCGGTATTGACTGTAAAAAAAATATATATACCTACCTGATCGCCGAATAAATAGCTAAAGCCATTTCAAGCAACCCTTAAAAAATAAGATGTTGTCTTACCAAAGTGTCAACCAGTTCGTTAATCGGTTTCACTCAAATCTTTATAAAATACTTAAATCACGAAGATTCGAGCGTGTACTTCAAATATGTTATCATTGGAAAGATCGAAGAAGCTCGACTCTTTCTACAGAAAATATCATGATCTAGCAAGCGAAGCGCAACAAGCGAACCAGATCAGACAAAAGCAATAAAAAAAATGTTGACAAAACAAAATTTAATTATAAAAAAATCTGGCACATGAAATTTATTTATTATCAAATTCGTAGCCTTCATGATACAAAACCAATTAAGTAAAACTGCTTCATTCATCGTGCATCACACACTCTAAACACAATTTGACGTTTTTAACTCTGCACCACACTCCTTAAAGTCACAAAGGCGATCTCTCGATCCTTTGTAACTCCTATTTTTTTTATTTTTTTATTTATTTATTTTTTTACAATAATAATTACATTTATAGTATTATTACCTAGGTTTACATAAGAATTAATTTAATGGTTCTACTACTCCATAAATTGAGCTCTAGGAGCTCATGTTTATGGGAGGAGTATTTACATGCATAAAAAAAAGCATAATGTTCTGAAAAGTGTGTATACAATGATCAAAGACTTAAATGTCTTGAATGAAATAAATATACAAATACTTTTTGACATAGACATAAAAAAAAAACAATAACAATAATACATTTTTTTTTATTAGATGTTAATTAGATTTATATTGACACTCATCGAATGCTATGTGCATATTATTATTAGTATACATACTATGCTTCAACTAGATCGTCCCTCTCCCCATCCTACCTCCTCTCTATTCCCATTTAAACAATTTGTTATGTAAACTTTCTTAATTATCATCTTTTAAATCATTTAATTCACTTGGGTATTATAAAACCCATATGGAAACCTTTAAATTACCCATAATAAACCTACAAATAGTCACTTAGATGATATTTTGCTATCTCTTAATGAAAACTCTTGGTCTCCCAAATAAATTTAAAAAATGACATAGGCTGTCGTCCACTGCATCGCCTTGATTCACCCCACTTCCCAGCCAACAATCCTACCAGCTTACCACTCTGCTCTGAGATTTCATAACATATATCTCCGTCGGCGTTTCTGACCATTCTAGGAATCGGCAGAGGCCACAAGGGTTATTTCAATATTATTTTGTGTTTTGAGCGTTTCTGAAGACGCCAATGTCCACAAAAGCACCCCAAAAAAATGTAACATTAAAAAAAAATGATACGTGCATGTCAATGCAATAAAACAAAATATTTAAAAATTGTTACTTTAAAGCTGTTTAAAAAAGAGTCGTTTTCAACAAACAGTCAACAGACCTCCAAAAAGAAAATAACTTTTTTTTCATCCGAAATGATTGATTTTCACGGCCAAAACTATTAAATATAGTGATTTATTTTTGAGTTACGTTTTTAGATTTTCACGGCCAAAAGTATTTTCGTTATTTGTTTTTGGGCACGACATAAAACCCCAAAAACAAATAACGAAAATATTACTGAGTTGTTATGCCGTGTTGCGCTACCCCCTTCTTCAACGTGTCCATCACCAGGGCTCGATCATATAATATTTATTTACTTCGACCTCGATTCAATTTTATAAAATAGACGAAATCATATATTTTTAACATGTTTATTTAATTTACCTTGTATTTAACTGAAAACAACTTCAAAGGAAAGTACCAAAACTGTGCATCATAATTCGATTGTATCTATGCGATTTCCTCGGTGTAACAATGTCGTGAAAAGACGGAACGTCATTATTAAAATTTTACTAAAAAGAATTCAGCACTCTGAGCACACGTCTCGGAGTTCAGCTGTTCTATGGAGCACCGTTTTAGAAGCAGCGGTGTATGACTATATTTTTTTACAACCGTGGAAATGTCTAATGTCTATGAGAAGCGAGCAACGAGCAATGGGGAAGGCCGACGACCTTAAACTTGCACGAACAATTAAGCAGGAGTCACAAGGCATTAAGGGGTAAGGCACAGGCACCCGCCAACTCTAAACGAGGTGAACAGAGAACAGTGGCGAACACAGTGAACTCCATGAACACTGTGTACACGATGAACAAGGCAGAGAGAGAGACGAGGCGCTGGAGTCGCTCGAGGGGCAGTCAAGTGGAACCAGTGCTGATCAGGCAAGTTATTTTCAACTGAACTCTATTGCCCTACGAGAAGCTTTCCATGTTCGAGTAACTTGTCAATTCTTCTTCTGAACTCCTATCGGAGGTTGGCTAACTCAGAAGAGCGATTCTATAACTTTTGTGAGATCGAAATAGATATCGGGCAAGATCTCCTGTCAGATTTGTGTGATTTTCTATGGCTGTTATTTTATTTTTCTATGGGCCGATGTCAGAATTTCAGCTGTGAGCTGTCACTTATTTTAGTTAAAGTCGTTTTAAACACGAATTCCTGCAAGTATGCATGATTATTTATTCATTAAACAACAGTAGAAAATCACACAAATCCGATCGAGATGGATATCGGGTGAGATCTCCTGTCAGATTTGTGTGATTTTCTACGGCTGTTAAAAGAATAAATAATCACGCATACTTTCTGGAATTCATCTTTATAACAACCTAAACTAAAATACATGACATCTTACAGCTGAAATTCTGACATCGGCCCATAGAAAAGCAAATAACAGCCACAGAAAATCACACAAATCTGACAGGAGGAAAATAAGTTGTCATGGAACCAGGGTAAGCATAATATGGATTAAATATATTGAAAATGGGAAAAATCGTGGAAGAAAAATTGTTACGGAAATTGAAAAAATTATAATAGAAAGCAGAAAATAGAAAGAGAAAATAGAAAAAGAAAGAGAGAAAAATAAAGAAAACGAAACGTGATGGATGGAAGAATTGTTAAAATATTGTCAGGTTGAGAGACTGGCTGAGGGAGACCTTTTGACCAGCAGGGCTCTTTCGGAACATCACCTTACACCGCAGGGGGAGGGACGGAATCATTCATCCGTCACCCCATCATCCCCAAAGATGACATAAAACCTGAGGGAAATTATTTTCTTTAGGGCAAATGTCAACAAGACCTGCCTTTCTTCAAAAAAATAAGAAAAAATGGGAGGCGAAAGAGATTTTTTGTTTTTTGTTTTTTTGAGGTTTGGTTAATAACCGCGCGTTGTATACTCTTATTTTTCATATTTTTGTTCAGGCAAATCCGATTCGAGCGATTGATGGTTTATTTTTCCGGCTCTAATTTGCGGTTGTAAAATAATAACGATTGAATTGCTGCATTGCAGAATTTTCCATCTCACTAATAAAAGAAAACTTTCAATTGTTGCATTGATGCACATCGGTTTGCCTCACTGAACATTCTAAGTTATGAAAGACACCCCTCTGTTCTGTAATATAAACACTCAAATAGTAATCGATTCTTTGGCTTCCCTTCCTTGCCTTGCCATGCCATCTTGCTTGAGTACCAACCAACATAATCCATCTCTTACGAATGCCGGAACGATCTTTCACACAAGCTGACAAATTCCCGTAAAATTTTTGAAAAATCTAAGATACATTCGAAGATTAAGAACCATTATTGGATCACCAACCATTCTGCCATAGGTCACCTCAAGTGGTTCGCTACGTTTGGTGACTTAACAGGGGTGCCCGGGTTCATGGAGTGAGGTAAGCCCGGGTATTGGCGGCGGATGCGTCTGCACACCAGCTGCATGGCAGGCCGGATCGGGAGAGAAGGGTTGAGGAAGTCTTTTTGACTTCTCCAGCCGTGCTCTCTCGGAACATCGCCTTGCACCGCAGTGGGAGGGATGAATTCATATGTCTGTCACTCCTGGACACACTGACCCCCAGATTCATACCCACCCCTAACATGGTTTTCCTCCCTAGAACTTCCTCTCCTTCCTTTCAACATCCCCAAAGATGACATGTAGGGGATTAATTTTCCTCAGGGCCTCCTATGTGGAGCTAATGTAAAAGAAAATAGAAGATGCAATTCTGTTACTCTTTCATAGTCTTGAACTCTGTGTTCTAATTTCTAAATTTTGTTCATTAAATTACTTATAACTAGTTATAATGAACTTTTAGCTAGTTTAAGATGTTAATTTGAAGGTATTCAAAATAATTAAAATAAATGTTGTTGGGACCGCCAAATTCAAATCCCTAAAAATTCAAGATCCATCACTGATCACAGATTGTTACTGCTTTTAAGATTGCCTGGCTTAGCCAATTCATTTTTCAAAGAGTTCTTGAACCGAAGTTAGAAAACAAGGTCTGTTTAACCTAACATGAATTTATTGATGTAACATTTTTTTGGTTGTTCATCTTTTCTGCCTGAACCGTACAAGAACAGGAAGAATATTAGCAGCTCCTCTCAGGAGTCACGTGCAACTGTTGTCAGTGGAAAACACCAACGGCTACAGGAAATGTGAAGATGATGAAGTGGCAACCATTCATATAAATATGTTGCCAAGGTTGCAGATAATTGAGAAAACTCGTCGTGGAACCAAGGGACAGTGCCAAAACCATTGCGAACCATGTTGATATGTACAATACCTGCCATAAAAATGGGCTACAGTCAAAAGAATAAGGTAAAACATGGGAAATAAATAACGCGATGGATCCGAGATCTTACGGGACTTATTTCAGACTAGTTAATTAGGTAGGTTATGTTCATGCGGCAAGCGGTGTGTTGCGTCCTTTCTACAGCTCAGTGATAACGAAAGCCAAGCTCAGAATCAAGACAAAGATGGCAGTGTTCAAAACGGTTTATCGTCTGACGCGACGCTCACTTACGGCAACCAGATATGGATTCTAAGCAAACGAACAAGCTCTAGAGTCTAGAGTAAAGCTGCCGAAACGAGGTACTTGAGAGGAGTGACAGGGATTACGAAATGGGATCATTTAAGAAACTCGACGATCCGAGACGATCTAAAAATTGAACCACTGCTACTCTTCATAGAAAAATCGCAACTGAGGTGGCTTGGGCATGTATTAAGAATGTCTGATGACTGAATTCCGACGAAAATATTAAGTGCGATTCGAGAGGGTAGACGTCCCAGACGTAGCTGGGCAAGGCAATTCCAGAAACTGTGTGAGGAGAGGATCGGACTGCCATGGACGGAGGCCGAACAGTCAGCACAAGACAGGGACGTATGGAGGAGCCTTGTCGATGCAATGGGTCCCCGACACGAATAGGATAAGGGGATGAAAATGATGATGATGAGGTTAGGTTCATTAGATTCAGGACTCAAAATTTTCCCTGTCTTTTGTTATGTTTCTGGTGAAATGGTAGACAGTGTAGATATTATTTGTGTGAGATCAATAGAAACAAAGAAAGTCCGCACTTGTTTTGTTTTAAATCCAATGCGTAAAATAGTACACACGTACCATTGAACTCAATAAAAAATAAGCACACATACATAAACATAAACAATTTGTTTGTGATATTTCAATACCAATTTTTTGGACAATGATATGCAGAGAAAGTTGAATTGTAGTGTGTTATGTCTTGTAGTAACTTACCAAAAAAATTAATAACAACTTACGCACACATTTTCAGTATTATTGAATTATTACATAACACACCATTAACCCAAGAGATATTTGTAACATATTTTATAACGTTCTGCAGGTGTAACATTCACTTAGGTACTTAACTTACAGGATATCATTATGTATGAATGAAAATTTAACGTGATGGGACTACTAGAGTATATCAGCATTACTTTTGCTTTTAAATTTAACTAATTTACTTTATCTTTGCCTAACTAAGATAATCTGTTTGTATGACAATAATCTGAAACAACCAATCTCGCGATTTATGATTGAAAGTTGATAATAATGTTGAAACAAGGGTAGTAAGTACTCCATACGAAGACTACCCGGAGCAATAACCCTCAGGGCCCTATCTCATCGAAACACCAATGCCAGTGTGACCCTAACCTAGTGGTAACCAAACGCAACACCAGACCAGGGAAGACACCAGACCAGCCGATAGAATCAGCTTCACTTTCAACGTGAAAAAACATGTCGACAACGTGCGAATGAATCGGTGTGGAGAAACGGACGCCAGGGGGTTTAACGTGATCAAATTGATATATAAAACAATATTGGATCGATATGTTCAACTTCTGACGATACAAATCGATAAACCAAGCACGGTTGCGAACTGATATTGACAGAAATAAATAAAAAATCTTTCATCGATATTGGAATAGGGTTACGTTTCTCAGCAATGAAGAACTGACTGAGAAGGAAAATTCGATGGCAATACTGGCGGATTTGTTTGTGGACTGGCATTCCTAATCGTCAAAAGGCTACGTTAAAATTAAAAATGCTAGTAAATTGACAATATCGAATTGGATTACTTGCTTTAATATACATTGGCATGTTCTTTTCGATTCTAAAAAGAGATTTAATTAGTTATATTTGGACAACTTTCGTTTCTCTCAGCTGGAACGGAATCGATTGATCGCGTCTTAGATGAATTAATTAAGTCTCTGGGTCGCATATACGATTTCTATCAATTCTAAGAACTTCGCTAGTTCGCCACCATTCGTTAATAAGCCAGATATTTTGCAAAACGAACGACATCATTCAAAAAGTTTTGTAGGTACCGATATTGATAGTTAACCGACACCCTGGAGGTCACGCTAAAGGTGGCAGCTTTTGTTTATCGACTGTCGGATTCATAATATTATGCTGGCAGTTAGTACTCGTTATTAACTGACCATACATGAAGGACTTAGTCAGTATAATATTGATTAAATCCTGCGGAAAATACTGAGTGCGATTCCAGAGGGTAGATTCCAGGTTCAGTGGGCCGCCCCAGACAAGTTGGGCGAGGCAACTCCAGAAACTGCGTTTGAGGAGAGGATGAGACTGCCATGGACGGAGGCCGAACAATCAGCATAAGACAGGGACGTATGGAGGAGCTTTGTCGATGCAATGGGTCCCCGATCCGAACAAGATAAGGGGAAGAAGAAGAAGAAACGGGGTTTTATCGCTCGACTGTGCTAGATACCCTGGTGGAAACAGCCAGAAACTATCATGTCACTTGTCGATAATGGTGCCTGCTATAAAACTGTGGTGCCACCAAGCGGACACTAGGTGAGAGACCTTTATTAGGTATGGTGGAGCCACATCGATGATTAAGAGAAATTGGGCTCTTTTAATGGACATTTTGAGACGTCTCAACTTCTTCAGAGAACAGACTTTCTTCTCTTTGTTCCCTTACAACGTGAAGGGCGTTACATGCTTTCATTGGTAACACAGTTGTCAGCGCAAAGTGTGGTGAAACCCCAGGGTAAACAAATAGTAAACATCCGCCGCTCTGCGCTTGTGCGACATGATTCGCACGAGTTCGGCTTTGTCACTCTACCGCGCTATTTGCATAGAAAACCCATTCGGAGTGTTGTCACTGAACAAATACAATAGTTTTAGCGCCCAAAATGAAATATAAATAAATCTTGTCGAGTTCCAAATGCGTGGCGCTTGGATGGGAACTGGACCAGGAATTTGCAATCGTAGCCGGTGTTTATATCACTGAACTTAATAATTCAAGTGATGCAATGATTCTGGCACCAACTATTACTATTATTGAACATGTATTGGTTTTTGTAAATATGTTCCGTACGGTTTCTTTCCCAAAGGACAGATTGGCCAATTTTCTAAAATTCTTAAATCTTTATGGTTTACACTAAAGAGTATCGAACGATGGCGCTGGCCATGGTCCGAAGCTACTAGAATTATTTATTTAGAATTAACGGCACAAATGTGCAAAACTGTTTTGTGAAAGGTATGGTATATCGTTTTACCTTGCATTTATTCTCACTATTTTATGATTGATATGAGTTAGGAATTAGTTTCTTTAAGGGTACGTAATTTATATTAAAATCAAATTTTATAATCAACCAATTTAATTTTTATATTAAAAAAAAAATCTGTCCTCAGGTACGATTTGTCGAACTGATATTGTAAATCGTACCACCGGTACGTAAATCGCACCTAGGCCATCATTCATCGGTAAAATCAGGGAAAGCTGCACGTTCCTAAGTTACACATGAATCATATATTTATCCGGGTTACTGGTGCAAGGTTCGTGCTCCCATGGCAACGCTAGCATTGTGTCCCGTCACTCTTTGGTCCAGTTTTATCGAAATAATTGCCCATGCGAAGGTGGCATGTGCTTTCATCTTTCGACAACATTAAAATCAACAATCCAAATCATTAAAAATGACAATATCAACAAATTCTTCACCATCACTATTGCTGCTGCTGCTTTCTGTTCTGTGTATCTGTGCAGTTCGATTGTTATTTTGACCTTTGTTAACTAATTTAAGTTAACTAACTAATGACGTACGGTAAAGCGTACCGGTACGGCTTATCAAACCACTCGTGTTACGATTTAGCCAACGCTGAGAAATGAAAAAATGACCACAAAACAAAAAAGTTTTTAAAAATTTCTTCGTGGTAGCGTAAAAACTAAACAAACGTCTTATTAAAACGTTATTTGAGAAAAATAATGACTCAAATTTGACTACGAAGTCACCTTACGCAGAAGCCGAAAAAATTAGATGAAGATTGTGAGAAAACATATTGCGACTTTACGACCATAAGCGTATGCACAGTCTTGTAAATCAAATATGGCATGACAGCAATTAAGTTTTCGTCAGTTCGCAGAGTGTCACCAAGCTAAAAAGTATCGAAGGATAACGAAAATATCGGTACGATTTATCGAACGGTACGATATGTCATACTTTCCCCCAAGCCCGAGAAAAAGAAACCACAAAAAATTAAATAAAAACTGAGGCCATGTAATACATTTTTTTTGTTAAATTGCTTATTTTATGAGTTATTTGACAAGCAAAAATTAAGTACGATGTACACTTGCGGAAAGTTTAAGAGATGCAGAGGTTACATCTTTTTTTTTTTAAAGGCGGAGACGGTTTACAAGTAGTTCCCGTGAACACTTGTAAACCGTGGCCATAGGCCCATTGTGCTATCTCCCATTTTACTTCAATCGTTTAATAACAACCAGTCCCTTTATTAAAGTTCACCAGGGTTGTCATTGGATATGTGGCTATGTCTTCTGGTTCTACTGTATGTCTCCACAGGTATCTGAGCTTAGTTCCCGCCAGGGCAGGACATTGGCACCATAGGTGAATTGGAGTCTCTTCATCCTTTTCACATTTTCTGCATCTATTGGTGTTTTCCACTCCCAATATCTGCATATGTCTCCTCTGGCAGTATCTCGTTAGTAGTCCTACCAGTTCCCTCAGCGAGTTTCTGTCCATATCGAGTAGTTTCCAGAGGTTACATCAGTATCGCCTTGATGAATGACCACCATTCCGAAACGAAAGATTGCCAGAAATGGCCTTAGCCATTCTTAATTATATTATTGTCAAATCGGATTGGCCAGCTACTACTAAACCTATCACTTCTCCATTTCCTCCCCTTCTACTCCCGTCAGCCTCCCAACACAAGATTAATCGAAAATGGTGATTTCACATTAAGTTTCACTGTAATAAGATTATTTCTAACTTACCAGATAGCAGTCGATCGGCTTCTCCCTTGCACGCGCGTAAGACTTTTGAAGCTCGGTCTGTTTGAGCGCGTGCGCGATGTGCAGCGCGCTCGCGTCAAAGCGGCCATAGTGGTGGGCGGCACTGTTGGCGGCTCCCTGACCGGGCTCCTCGCGCGGGGAGCGCGGCGCGCGCGGCACGGGCGAGGCGGGCTGCCCGTTCAGCACATGGCCGTTGCCGCTGGACGCGCTCAGGATGCCATTCCCGTTTCCGTTGGATTGCCGTGGCGGGACTCCTGGAAATAAAACATTATGTTTAATAAGATATCTCAGAAATGCATCGTAAATACCTTGTTAAAGGTCTCCATAAGAACGTCTGCAACAGAAATCTTAAACAGTTTGGCGTTCCGAGTATACAGAAAATCTATGCCAAAAATGTTCTTTATTTCGTCAAAAAGAGATGAAGATGAAAACACTTCACATAATCATAAAGCCACAGGAAAGCAAACAAACAAACTAAGAATATTGCCACAAAAATTTCGGGTTTATCCCTCGGTTGGGGATTCCTCTGAAATATTCCTTGCTTGTCACCTGTGTCATTCTCATTTCTTTTGTACGTTGTGATTGACGTGATTCGTGAAGTGAATTGTTACCTATTGATTGACGTGAATTAGTAAAAAAGTTGTTATTACATTAGTGTTATCTTTCAAAAACAATAGTACAGTTCATTCTAGATTTTTTGTAATAAACGCAAAACTTGAATACAATTATAGCAAAATCGATCGACAACTAACTGAAAAAAGAAATCAATCATCTGTAGGTTTTTTTTTCAATGTTGTGTGTACATAAATGAATCATTGAAAGATAATAAATGATAAGTAATTTTTTTTCTGGCTGGTAAAGTTTTATTTTTTACGAAGTCGAAATTTTCGTTTTAAATTTCTCAAAGTTACTTTAACGGCTCTCTTACATTGGGTCATCTGACACCTTCGGCGAGTGACTGGTCGCTCTCGACAAGCGATAGACAAACGCTATTTACATCGATTACCGAGTCAACTGTCGACAGTGTTTACACATAGATGCTTACATTGGGGTAGTTTTCCGCCTTACCTGGAAAGCGAAGGTGATTCATCGATCAAAATGTAAGATCAGATTTCGTTAATTTTTTGATTCTTTGGATAAGAGGCCACCCTCGCATTACTAGCGCCGCCAATAAAATACCTAAATTATTTTCTTCAAAATTAGGTGGGATAATATCAAAAATCTAGTTTGAGGATTACTAATTCTCGGGGTGACACCACGCTCATTCTTGGGGTGACACCACGTTATCCGCACTGGGTGCTACACATGCTAGCTTCGTCACTGCTCCGTAGTAAGCATTAAAAAAGAAGAAGAAAATAGTTTGAAAGGCAGATATGTAAGAACAAATGTTAAAAGGAGCGAGCTAATATTAAAAAAATATATAGTAATAAAGCGAAAATTGTCAAAATATTTAATGAAACATGCCTCGTATAAAATAGAGACAGGGTCTCTTGGCAAATGTCTTAGGTAGCATTTAAAAAAAGCTGTGATTTTTTTCGTACCTATAACATGTTAAATATCATAACAAAATGTGTTTTTGTTCATATGAAGCAGATACTTTGTGATGTGACATTATAATTTAAAATAAAACAATAACTTTGTAAACACCACTTTTT
Source organism: Glyphotaelius pellucidus (assembly GCA_936435175.1). Taxonomy (NCBI): domain Eukaryota; kingdom Metazoa; phylum Arthropoda; class Insecta; order Trichoptera; family Limnephilidae; genus Glyphotaelius; species Glyphotaelius pellucidus. Next base: position 5,745,573 of record OW386553.1, on the reverse strand, counting down.
ATTTTTTATGTACTTAATGCCGACCGGGTTTCGCTACCACCGTAGCTTCTTCAGGGCAGTACAGAACTCTACTAAAGTAGACGGTGGTAGCGAAACCCGGTCGGCATTAAGTACATAAAAAATAAAAAGTGGTGTTTACAAAGTTATTGTTTTATTTTAAATTAAAATGTGTTTTTATTAATTTTCGGAGCTTGCTTTTCGATTATTTTTATTGTAATTACCGTTTCGGCTCAACAAATAAATATTATCTTCAAACTTCTGCATTTTTCAAGAGCTTAATTAAATTCTGCGAGTAAAGCACATACTTGCTTTTGAAATAATCTAATTTTAGTTAGTCTTTTTATAAGCCCAGAAAAAAATGTATCATGTCTATAAAAACTGCTTTACAGTACAAAATCTCTTACTTACGTAACCCTGTTAGGATACAGTTTTATTGTAAAAAAATTCAATTCATTGTCAAAAATTTAATTCTTTAAAATTTTTTGTAAAACATTCAAATATTTGTGCCTGAGCTTCGCAACATAAAATAAAGTGAGCTTTTTGGCAATGTTTTTTTCGTGAATGTTCACACGAATATTGTAAACAAAAGTGAAGTGGATCTTATCTTGTCTATTGATGTCAGGTCTTTGCCAAATCTTTTGTGTTCACTCAAATTCACTTGCAAAGTTTGTCATTTTTACCACAGATGCAACTATGAAAAACCAAATTTCGAAACCAAATTATGAAGCTTTAACTATATATACACTATATTTTGACACTGAGATTGCACCGAAGGGTCCCATGATACAAAAATAATCCTGTAGAGCAACAAAAACACAGTGTCGGAATGAAACAAGAAGACATTTTTGCCACGCGTATTAATGTGATTGAAACATATTTTTTGTTTGTTTTTAATTAAAAAAACATCATTATTTATTATTTTTACTTTATGAGTAAAACCTCAAACTGTAATACTTAATTAAATGAAGACATTATGAGCGAAACTCAATCGAAAATCTGGAAACAGAAAAATCAGAAAAAGATATTGGCACCTCTGGGACTCAAACCCAGGACCTCCCTACTTTCCGGGTTGGGCGCTCTTATCCACTGAGCTAAGGTGTCGATATCCAATTCGGTCACTTTTAACTGTACCATACTTCGACTAAGAACCACCCATATTATCTTCATTTTTCTTAACGCATATTTTTATTGGCTGCCATCTTTATGAATGATTGCAAGATTCAACTCGAACTAAATGCAATCTAGATGGTGTCTGGATAAATTATTATCCATTTTTATTTAATGTGCGACATCTATTGACTCTTCTGCAAGTCTGGGATGAATATTATTATTTATTATTTTATGCGTTAAAAATATGCGTTAAGAAAAATGAAGATAATATGGGTGGTTCTTAGTCGAAGTATGGTACAGTTAAAAGTGACCGAATTGAATATCGACACCTTAGCTCAGTGGATAAGAGCGCCCAACCCGGAAAGTAGGGAGGTCCTGGGTTCGAGTCCCAGAGGTGCCAATATCTTTTTCTGATTTTTCTGTTTCCAGATTTTCGATTGAGTTTCGCTCATAATGTCTTCATTTAATTAAAAAAACATCGTTGAACAGCAAAATGACATCGTTTTTTGCTGAGGAATCGCTGGTTAAAATCTTTCGGGTGTCTAGGTAGGGGAAGAGGAAGGCGGGGAAGTACCAAGCTATTCAGATTTAGTTACTAAACGCGGCCAAAGCCATTTCAAGCAAAGTTTAAATTCTGAATGGTGGTCTTACACCAGAGCGGTAGATACTGAAAATATCTTCCTCTCTGGAGAAGAAAAATTGTAATAGGACTATGCGATGAGTGATTCTTAAAAGGACCGTTTTGTCACTTACCCATAAAGCAAGTACCTACGCCACAATTCCAATAATATCGCGAAACAATTGACACTAAAATTAATAACTTTTCTAAAACAAAACTAATTATCCATTGTTCTTTTATGCGATTCCTCCATACCTGCTTTAGGAATACACCAATAACATGTTTTTAAAATATAAGAAAAACTAGACCTAAACGTCTATTAACCCACATTATTAGTTGGACTTACTCTCGCTAGCATACGAATGACAACTTACAGAATGAAGAAAAACCAGTCTTATAGAAAACACGAAGTGAGGAATGAAAAAACACATAAAGTTACATAAAATAAATTAACAAGCCACATTCGACCCACTTTGCCCGGAGCGCAAAACGTTGTAACCACAACTTTAAAAACAAGTTATTTGCAGATAAAAATGTTATTTAAATCAGAAATGGGAAACTATTGCTGGTACTGATGCCAAAATATCATTATATCGTTGATTCAAAGACTAAACGATGGATGGTTTCTAAAAGATACTCTTCATTGATTCATTATATACTTTTCAGGTAAATATGCAGTTCTAGGCTGCAGCCAGCGGGGAATGATAGAAAACCTCCAATAGGATCGGGCACCAGAAGAACAAGAATCAGGCCTAAAAATTTGACTATTTTCAATTAAATCTGTAATGTGACCGGTCAGAAGCATGCATTGCATCTAGGTCCCACCAAGGTGTCGTGACTTAAATTCCTCGGCTATCTATATACTCCATTACGACACAAGCAACATTTTCCGCTTACTGTGTAGTAGCAGATATTCCATTACTCTTCCATTATACCAATCCTCATAGCACAAAGGGCAATTTTGAACATTATACTTAGAGTCCCCATCAGAACTCCTACAGACTACGTTTTTAAGGCACTGAATTTAATGTAACTGAAACAATTATATGCAAAAGATAATTCAAAAACCGGGATAACTTTACAGACAAACTCGGGCCGATTCACAAGATCCACATCACAACATGTATTCCACCAACCAACAACTAAAACAACTTTTGGGCAAAGAAATATGCAATATTTCTCTATAAAATTATTTAATATACTACTTCTTGCAATAAAAACTGTTAAAAAAAGTAACCGACTTCAAAAGAAGCATTAAAATATGGATTATGGACGTGGGAAGGAAGAACATTGATACAATTCTGCAACCAAATAAAAATTATATTTATATTATATTGTGCTTTTTTTTAGATTTAACTTTATAATTCTCCTCTTGTAATATTTTAAAATAAGTATTAACTTATAATTCAAACACAAAAACATGTACAACGTGACACATTTTTTTTCAAAAACAATGTAAAAAAATAAAAATAAAAATTCGTAGCTCGGGAATGTTTGTCTTTCTTTAATGCGGTAAATTAGGTACGACTATTTGCGATAAACAATAATTTACGTAATTGGAGATAATAACAAAAAATTAATTAAAATTTTAAGTAATGAGCTAGAAAATGTACCAAAATGGCTAAAAATAAATAAACGTTAATTAATTACAAAAAGGCGAAATGTACGATAATTGTACGTAAGAAGACATGCAGTGAAAGCAAAATTTAAATTGATAGTGAAATTATTGAAAATCCTTCTGATATGATACTTATAAGGAGTTTTTTAGATTCCAAACTAACCTTTAACAAGCATGCTGAGAATGCACAAAGAAAATCGGGAAGAAGATCTCTATTTTGCGAATTATTCGTATTAAAATTCCAGAAAAACTGCAATCACCATAATATACAACTCCAGAATGGTCCTGACATACAGGCTTATAAATGAGCATGCTCATTACCTCTTCCACCCGTGAAAATGCTCACAAATCGAAAGTCGGCCGATTTGTTAGCAAGCTCATTGGGCGTGACACACGTGCTACTAGGTATTTTGCTCATTAGTAGCAAGAGAGCATGCTACTAATGAACATGTCTCTCAGTAGAATTATTGCTCCACATTTTAACTACTGCTCAACGATTCTCTTCTGTGTAATGACAGAGAACTTAATAAATTGCAAATTCTCCAAAATAGAGCAACGAGAAGAGAACAAGATGAAATAGATTTTCAAAGGTTAATAAAATGTTTAAGGACCTAAATTGGCTATCGTTGATGCAGATTCTGACATCGAAAGCTACGATATTTATAAATAAAATAATTAACAACTTGTTAGGTACGTCCGAAAATATTTTTCCAACAAAATTATGTTCAACAAAGACTTTCACAGACAACACTACGACGTGCAACGAAATCAGTCTTCAAAAAAGGACAAAGCCAATATGCAAAACAGTTAATTCTAAAATAGATTGTAAGAACCACAAAGCACAATAAAGTGTAATAAATAGTACGTTAGTAATTTATGAACTTAAATGTAAACATAACTAAAAAGAAATAAACAAAAATAAGATTCTTTCAAATAGTGACATGTCACTCACGAAAGGGGTTCATTTTGAAGTTGGTCATTACTGGTACTGGTGCCTTTCTGCTTGGTTTTTCAGTAATTTCCGAAAAGGGAGGGTACCTACCAGAAGAAGTGGAAAGATGAACCTAATTATGTACGGTAAAATACCATAGTTTGACCAACATGCCAAGTCGAAGATTGAAAAAAAGGTTTACAAAACCTTCTTCGAGTCCCAAAGGCCCTGAGCCAGTGGAAATGAGACATCCCCAGTTTTTTGAGAGCGAAGAAAGGGGGGGGGGGGGGGGGGGGGAAGGAAATGAGGAAGTTTGAAGGATGGGAAGTACCAGGCTAACACGGCTAAAGTACCTAATATCAAGCAACGTTACATTTCCGAAAGCGTACCTAGGAGTAGGTACTCTTTAAGAATATTGAAAAATGAAACAATCATTGGTAAAAAACATACCATTTGATTTGTAAAAAATAATATGGATATGTTTTTAATAAAAATATTAATTTCAAATTATCAATATTTATTAGCACTAGACTTAAATAGAAAGAATGTCTGAATTTTTGATAAATGTGTGCCAATTTAGATTATCAAAATAAAAATAATTTCCTATTAACAACATTAGTACATTATAGGTAGGTACTTTATCGCTTGTATGAAGTCTTTACATAATCAGTTCCAATTTTAAAAATGACTAGTACGTAATATAATTATTATTGTAAAATTAATCTGCTGACAAACTGTTTTGATAGTGCAACTGGTGTTTAATAGTGAAGAACAATAAAAAATACACTTAAAATCGTAGCAAACCTGAGTTCCACAAACCAGAGTTACACACTGCAACCGAAATTGGTTGTTTTTATGATATTTAATATGTCTAAATATAATTTTTTAAACAGTCAAAAATCAGAATTACACCAAGGACGGAAGGCTTGCCATTGGTTGCCCGTGCATGATACAAGCGAAGATAAAAGTACGATTTTATGATTGATGGGTCAGTATTGTATTTTTTCCAGGTGATACGACGTTGTTCTTTACAGCTTATTTTATTCGTACGTTTTCTTTATCAGATATTACTCGTTTTTATTGCAGTTTTAGAAAACGAAAGCGCGTGATGGATATACCTTACTTTCAGTGATACCAGTCAATCAATCAACGCAATTTATTACATTTTAAATATGACATTTAAAATGTTATGAATCCATCAAGTTGACTTTTTCATCGAAGTGATAAAAACATGGATGTTGGTTGTAGGCCCAAAGTAAGCTCAATTTTTGGGTGAAAAGCACTAGATGGTTCCCTGCATGCGTTGCAGTGCCGTATTCAAATAAATAAATTGTTTCTCCCTGCTTGTCCTTTTCCGCGCGTCCCCGTTCCCCTCCGGCGTCCCCTTCTCCCCCGTTTTCCCCTTCCACCTTCCCCGCTTTCCCTCTTCCCTCTCCCGCTCCCCCATCCCGCGTTCCATATATTCAGTCCCAGTACATTCAGTTTTCAAACTTATACTTAAGTAAATTGTACATATTCTCAAGATTAAGATATAAAGTATCATCAATAAATTTGTTAAAAAAGGATAGAAAGAAATTAACGGTGAAAGATAAATTGATTTGGTTGAAGCTGTCATGTGACAAGTGATAAGACAGGAAACAAGCTGTCGTGTGACAGCTATATAGGACTACCTACATATTGTAAACACTACTAATATTATTCAATAATATTGTTATTGAATTTATCAAACTAGTTTATTTATAAACAAGCTCTGCTATTATTACTGCAGCAAAGCTAAAAGCTGTTTCGCCTTATGAAGGCAGTTTGCAGTTTGAAGATGCCTTCAGAAAGCGAAACAGCTGTCACGCGTAATAATAATAATAATTACAAAGCAGAACTTGTTCATTAATAAACTGTTTTTATAAATTAGATATTAATATTGTTGATTAAGTACGCAAAATAAATAAAAATGGAAATCGGCAAATTGATAACAATAAATTAGGAATTATTGTAATAATTTTATTTTTATTTTTAACAAGTAAAAATAAAAGTATTAAGAATAAATGTTTATTAAAAAGTGACCTTTTTGCACGCAGCAAAGTACAAAAGTGAACACACAGTTTTACTGTTAAAATATTAGAGAAATCGTCTTCGTGGATTTCGTGACAGAGTGGCAAGGTCGTTTGTTCTGGACCCAGATGTCGTGGATTCAGTACCCGGAGAGTTCTAATGAATAAAAAATCAACCCGTAAAAACAAAGTTTTTTCGACTTTCGACTTTTCGCCACGGTCCTATGAACGGCACGACCTAGTTGGGCCGGCTTGTAGTGCGTATGTATGTGTGCGTGTTGTTTGTGCGTATGTATGTGTGCGTATGTTTCTTGTAACAATATTGAGTTATGTGAAAATCTATTATTGGGTTTTAGGTGTGTTTTCATTTTATTGTTATAAATGTAAATAATCTGCTGATTTTCCCAAATAAATAAAATAAAAGTATTTAAAAAGTTAGATTTTGATTTACATTTCGTTTTAGGGTGGAAGAAACTCTCAGTATCGCCCTGGTAAAAACTTAGCTATTTATACCCATTTTCCCATTTTCCCATATACCCATTTTCATTAATTAATTTATTTTGTAAAAAAAATCAAGAATGCCCGAGGAAGACACGACACGATCAAGTGAACCGAATGAGTATTTGAGTCAGGCCATTTCAAGAATATGAAGGTGTAAGGCTGTAAGAAGTTATATGAATGTGAGTGAAGCAAGGAGTGGGAAACGACACGGCGTGATAATTACACAGTTAAGATGATGTTTGTATAGTTTTGCAGCTGACTGTACTGTATATGTAAATTTAAAAAAAAAATCTTCTAACAAAATTTTTGATTCGTTGGATGTTGAGAAAAATTATATTATACAAGTTTTTTTAAAAATCTTTTTTGTTATGGTGAAATTTAAAAAATTAAATGCGAATTATCATTAAAAAAAACATATTTTTAAAGAAATAAGAAAAATAAAAAAGCAAAAAATTCTCTCCAGCGGGGAATCGAACCCCGGTCTCCCGCGTGACAGGCGGGGATACTTACCACTATACTACTGAAGATACTTTGCCCAGTGTCATAATAACGTACTCAAGCCAATGTAGTAATCTGATTTATTGTGGAGCACTGTTTTAAAAATATAAGATAAGATACGTATCGCGTCTCCTCTCTTCTACTCCATGAAGTTATATTCTACCAACAATGTAATAATTTAGGTTTACGAGGACGCTGCGGTCGTTTACACCTAGTTGGTTGAAAGGAAAAATAATGTGGCTAGATAACTTTTCCAAGTCTTAAATTGAATATTTTTCCCATCAAAGGAAATGATTCAAGAAAATATTCTAAGGAAAATTTATGTTCGAACTTTTTATTATTTTTCGAAAAACTGTTTATTAGAGACTAGCTGGTATCCGGCATGTGTTGCTAAGCCTTTTAATAAAGAAATTGTTTCTCACTGCGTGTCCTTTCCCATTGGTCCCGTTCCCCTTCTGCCTCCCCTACCTCTCCCGCGTCCCCTTCCCCTCTCGCGTTCCCACGCCGCCTATTCCACCTTCCCTTTCCCCACTCCACTCCCCCCCCTCTTCACCCGTCCCACGAACCTCCCTCCCGAGTTCCCCTCCCCCATCCCAAGTTTCCCTTCCCCCATCCCTGGTTCCCCTCCCCCCTCCCGTGAATCCCCTACCCGAGATTTCCTCTCCCCACCCCATTCCCGCATTTCATACATTCAGTCCCGGTACATTCAGTTTTCAAACAGCTCCCGTGCCACCTATTGCAAATTTCGTAATGCCAGAGCTCACCAGTAATTTTACGTGAAAAAAAAGAATTATCCAATTTGGTGCAGTCGTTCGGAAGTTAAGCGAAATAGATATTAACTTCGACGCCTGAAATAAAATTTTCCGCAAATATATCAAAACCGTTTGCACGGCAACGATTTGTTTTGCTTTTCTTCTGACGTTAGCAATAACTCGCTTTGTTTAGGACAGAAAACGTATAATAAGAAAAATATATAAATATTTATAATTTCATAACGCCAGAGCTTACCATTATATACAGCCTATATTACTTGCATATAATGCAGCTTTCTATTGGTGAAAGAATTTTTAAAATCGGATTAGTGGTTTATGCGTAACAAACAAACACTCGCAGTTTCGCATTTATAATAGTAGTATAGATATACTTAGATGTTAAATCACAATCAAAACTGTACATATTTTTAGCAATTAAAATAAACATTAAAAAAAGTTATTTTTTCTGTCCATGGTCCGTATCAGTGTTGCCAAATTGATTTTGAAAAGAAAGCCAGACGACACCAGAAATGGAGCTAAAAAGAGCTAAAATCTTGCACAGCCTAAGTTGGGTAACGTTGGGCGGTATGTCTGATAATTAAGGCTCACATTTTAATTAATTCGGACGAATTCGTAACTATAACAACAACTTTTTCAAACCGAACCTTAACATTGAAATATTTTATGTATAAAACGTTTTTCAACCATAAATTTATCGGTAAGTACCAGATTTTATTTTTCTAGACGATGAATTAATTACTTCCGGAGATTAGTTTAGAAACATCTGAAATTCAAACGTAACCTCAATAATTGAATTTACTATATATTTGTAAAAAGCATTAACTTTGTGGCTCGCCATAATTTACAATAAAAACACATAAATTTGTTGTAGACCACTTTTATTTTATTACACTCTACCGGTTTCGGAGGACCCTTCCTTCTTCAGGAGAATATTGTAACTAATCTACATAGACATAGAATATTGTATATTATATTTATTTTATTTTTTTATTTTATTTATTCATACACGCCTTGAAGGCTTTTACAGAATCACATTATTCAAGTTACACATGTTATTCAGGAGTATAATTGTAAGCATGAAGTATATAACATTATAAACTGTACTTTAAGGATACAAACAGGTTTAATATGTACATAGGTATGTAGTTTCGTTATCATTAAAATTGTACAAAGGAGTTAAAAAGTTTACATAGTGTAATAATGGTAAAACAGAAGAGTGCTTAAGATACTTAAAAGTAGTTATTGAGGAACGTGTAGGTATTTACTTTGTTGATTTTATTATTAACTTGATCATGAATAAATTGTTCGAAAGCAAGTTTTTCAAGAATTCAGCAAAATTAACGCAGCGATAAATAGTACCTACACATAGAAGAAAATAAATAAAAAAGACATGAGTTGTAATATCTTGAAAAGTTATACAGATGAGTTCAACAAGTGTATAGTGTGATAGTAAAAAAGTAAAAAATAGTACAAATTATGGTACAAAAAGTACAAGATAATATTAATACAAAAGAGAGAGGATAAAAATGTAAGTACTAAGGTAATCTTTGTATACATAAGTATTAAATTTTGTTTTTATTGTGAACATGAAGAGACCATCGATTTTAATTTAATCATTAATATATTATTATTGCTAGGGCACCAAGATTTAAATAGAAATTTAAGTCAATGTGAGTTAGTTATTATATTTATAACAATAAATACGAGAGGATTGTTGTTAATTGTATAATATAGAATATTGTCAGACATACAATATTCTATGTCTATGTAGATTAGTTACAATATTCTCCTGAAGAAGGAAGGGTCTTCTATATTATATAGAATATTGTCAGACATACAATATTCTATGTTATGTAGATTAGTTACAATATTCTCCTGAAGAAGGAAGGGTCTTCTATATTATATAGAATATTGTCAGACATACAATATTCTATGTTATGTAGATTAGTTACAATATTCTCCGGAAGAAGGAAGGGTCTTCCGAAACCGGTAGAGTGTAATAAAATAAAAGTGGTCTACAACAAATTTATGTGTTTTTATTGTGAATTTACTATAATTTATGTTCGAATATCAGTGTTAGTTACCTACTCGGTGTTGCCGGTGAAGAAAAAAAAAGTATCATTATTAATTTTCTAGAATTATTTGTTGACGCGTATATATGTACATTATTGTACATATAATAAAAATCTCTTCTATTCCATCCACGAACTATAATATACAGAACTAATAGTGGCGGGTAGGTACCTGTACCTGGTAACGTCTGGTTTCCAGAGTCCAGGTGTGGTAATCGGTCAGCCGTAACACTTTTCGGCATTTTTTCCGAAGTTCGCTGACCTCGCTGAAGTCGGAAGTGTTCGGTAACCGAATTATTCGGTACGGAGATCTTCTCAGATGTGATGAAGAATTTCACGAGTTTCCGGATTATTCGATGGGATGAATGAATTTAGTCGCGCGTATCGAGGCGTGGACTCATATATGGGCATGGTTTATGAATAATTATTGAGGTGAAGATATAATTATTTTTTTAAATACAGTACATGAGCCATCAAATTAATTGATTTTAATTAATTGTTGGTATAATAACAGGTTGACTCGATTATGTACTCCTACATAGGATTGCTAAATAATTAGAATGAATTGATGGTGTGATTTAATGGCGATAATATACAACTATCAGCTCGTACTGGACATACTTTAACCAGAGATTCCTGACATTTAGACGGATGAAAAAATGGCAATGAAACGATTGCCTACGGTGAATTTCTTTCATGTTGTCACGTTCCGCCTGAGCCGAGTTTGCAAGCTAGAGCGCGGAACAAGCGTTCGGCCTAAGCGTTCGGCTTGTGACGCATCTATCTCTCTTAAACTCCATTGTTATTGTATGACGTTATCACGTAAAATTATCGTCCGTAAACCGACTTTACAGACAATCAAATTTTTAATTCATTTTTCAATTCAAACAAAATCAAAAATGTCAAAATGCCTTCTTACCCCAAAAAAGCTCATAAATAGCTGTTAACATTTGTCGGTTTCGTGCTGTTACGTACACGTTGCTTGCCACATTTTATGCAAATAAATATGTAAGCCTGATAAACTATTAATTCAAAAGGTATTCCCTATTAGAATTTCCCTACCGCTCGAAGCCACTTTGACATATACCTTGAACAATAAGTCTGAGAAAATAAAGTACCTTGTTAATCAAACATGGCCACTGAACACAGAAAAAATCCTTCTATTTAATATTGTATCGATTCTCAACGTTAGTTTCTCACCATGGCGATACTTTTCACTCTGGAATCATATGTCAGTCTTTATAATTGCCTTTAGTGTAACATCAATTAATTTGTTGTATTTAAATTAACTATTAGAAATCTGTCTTATCAACCAAGCATCCGATTATCTGATATCGACCGACAACGGACAAGATAGAAGTCCAGTTAGAGGGAAATGGGAATACTTTCACTATCAGAACAGATAACATGTTGTACCAGACGAGGAGACGCGACAGATTCATTTCTAGCATGTTCAGAATGTCAGGGTAGCCGCTGAAGAATATTATATTTGCATACAAGAATGTACGTAGAGTATTGAGAAGGTTCTAATAGAAAATATTGCGACAATGCAAATAGAAATCGAAAGGATTTTCAGAAAGAGGAATCCAAACATTAAATAAATATTGGGAACAAGGAAATTCGCATGGTTTCGGAATTATTTAAACAACGGATGGCAAAAAAAGTATAATTTCAAAACCCGATGTACAAAATATCTGGGGGTACTGCAAGGATCTGCATTGGGTCCTTTGCTTTTTACTCTTTGGTTTAAATGACACGAATGTGTACGGTACTCACTGATTCATATGTATTGATTAATTATGATAAAACAATCGTTAAGACATTTTTTGCAGCCACATGAAAGCAGTAGAACGTGAAAGGCGTTATAATTTGCAAAGGAATCAACACACACATAAGATAATTATGTTGTTAATTGATACCAAATACAAACTTTTCAAATATGTACATTTTTCTTTTAAAAGGCACTAGCCTACCTATTATATAAATAGTACGTTCCACGATAGTTAAGTTTACTAATACAATATAATAATTATTCACGTAATTTTGTGTCCATAAAAAGAGCGACAAGTTATGTAACTTGTATTTCTTGGATGAATATTATAACATAACCAAAGGGATTTTGTCCAGGTGGGAATTGGTAAATGATATACGAGTGGAATATCAAAAAAATTCTCGCAGTTCTTAAATTATTTTTTACATTACCTCCACATAGGAGGCCCAGAGCAAAAAATATTCTTCAGGGCCTATGTCATCTTTGGAGATGCTGTGTGGAGGGTATTTTTATGGAAAGGAAGGAGAGGAAAATAAGGAAGGAATAAGGTATGAGGGGTGGGTAGGAATCTGGGGTGCAAAATGTCCAGGAATGACGGACGGTCGGATCCATCACCCCCACTGCGGTACAAGGTGTTGATCGAGAGAGTCCGGCTAGGGGGTTCTCCCTCAACCAGTCTCTCCTGATCCTGCCTGCTACGCATGAGGTGGGCAAATACATCCTTCGCCAAGACCCAGACAAATCTCACCCCATGAACCCGGGTACCCCTGCTAAGTCACCAAACGTAGCGAAGCACTTGGGATGAACTATGGCAGTGGTGTTGGTTATCAAATAAATGGTTCCCGGGCGGCGGTACCCATATACGCTTCCAAAATCATAAATGTTAATTGTTAGGTAGCAATATCATTTTTTTTACTTCTACTTTAAAATGTTTTTGATTATTTAGAGTCCAATTTTCTTTTTGGTTTAGGTGCTTCCTCTCGGAAGTTCAGAGTCACCATAATTCCGCCGCTGATAACCTATCGACAGTTTCTCAGCGATGTATTTAAGATTTTCTCTGAGAGGGCATGCATTTATTTCTATCCCCCAGCATTTAATCATTTGGTTTGTTATATTGCACTCAGATTTGCTATGGGGATGCCTGACTCCGTTGGTTCCCCTCTAGATCCGGCACGACAGTATCTATAAACAGATTGACAGGTTACGTTAACATGTTATCTTGGAGAGGACTGAATTAAATGAAATGGTATTTGTAAAACCATAAGATAAGGTAGAAGTAGGTTACGATTTACCCAGTTATCGTTTCCTTGCAACGCATCGACATATAAGTATGATACGAGTATTGCGACGTAATAATAATAAATAATAATCCATTTAGATACAGTACCGTTGTGCGTAGAAGAGAGCCTTGTAAGGAAAATGCAACTGGGCTTTCTCCAGGCAGGAAGTACAGTATCGCATCTCTCTGGGAATCTAAAAAGGCAATTTCCACTCATTATTACATCACCGAGTCTCCACTTCTGTGTGGGAAATTATGGCGTTGCAAAACAACAGTCAAACGTCAGGTTTTTTTGCTGAGTATTTATTGACAGCGCGAATACAATGGAAGATCTGATTATCTCAGATCTGATAAATGAAGTTTGTTTTCATTAGATGCAGTGCTACACTCCAACGGGTTCCTAAGGGCTTACGGAAAGCCTTAGTCATAATTTTAAATATTTCTAAAACCTGTTGATAAATGTCTAAAGTAATTATTGTGGATCTACTTTATTCCTTTATTCTCGGAATGCGTGAAATTTACGCGTTCCTCATCCAGAATTCCACTTGTGTCATCGAACCTTACCAGTACGAACAGGACCGGTCTTATGCAGGCTTAACTAGAGCAGGCTGCTCCGAACGGCGTTTTGTTGAGGCGCTGTATCAGTCGAAAGTGTTCAAAATGTGTGATGGCCAATAAATAAATGAGTTTGTTGAGAATTCAGTGTATCGAGAGAGGCTTAAAAAGTTTCGTCTAAACTGGTGTGTGTTCAGGTTCAGAGGTTCCTACTCTCAATAATTTAACATGTTCGAGGAGATCAGTGCAATCAACAAACACACAGCCTCGTCAAACTATTCTGTACACCTGACAGGTAATCGTACGTAGCAGTTATAGAAAAAAAATACTCCAATGTTTATTCAAAATACGCACATACTTATGATGAGGAACGAAATATATTAAATGGCTTTGAGGTCCACGTCACTGGATGAAGTAGGAATGCAGAGTTGTTTCGTTTTGCAGTCAGATGGCGAAGATTACCATGACTATGGCCTCGGAGAGGAGAGGACCAGAAGAATAATTTTTTTTGATCATTCAAAAAGGTTCGAAATATTTATATTTGTTCAATGCGTAGTTTGCCTCTCAAAAGACCCTAAAACCCCAGTTTCTCCTGACGCCAATTGGCAAACATATGATGTATATGGTTGCTTATAAGCAGAGTCATTAAACGTAGTCATTAAACTCTCCTGGTGTGAAGACTTTTACTTTTACCGTGACATTTTGACTTGACGTAGAGCCGTGGGTTCTGGTTCAGAAAAGGGAACAGGTTGGCCAATACCGTCAAGTGCCAAGCGTCAAGTGACTCGTGTCTTCTGTCTTGTCTAGCGGATCACTAGACAAGAGACGAATCAGTGCAGGGGAGAAACTGCCGTTTGGATGAAAGTGAAACCTGCGGTGATCTGCTGATCCGCTGACGCATGTGGCACGAGCTCCGGTGATAGTGAGTGGTGACACCGCCCCCTGGCACCCCGTCTCCCGTTAGAACTTAGACGTCACACCAGGCAGGGGAAACCTTTCATGGTCTGCGAGCCAAAATTAAAACGTTCTCTAAAACCACAGTGGCAAAATTAATTAATGCATGTATAACCCATCTGGTTTTTGTCCGCCGTAAGACATCCGGCGTAAAAATCACAATTATGCTGTTTTAGTATAAATCGCTAGAGATAATTAAAAACCACGTGTTTCACGTAGAAATCAAATTAATTTATTAACGGAGCCCGTGGCATTAACGCTAAATTTCTATAAAACGATTTAAAAAGGGGGTAAGAACACCAAAAATACCGTCGATTGTAGACAGTAGGTATCTACACATCTTATTATGAGTTAAAACGTTTCTTTTGGACAACAGACATAATTATCATATCATTTTAAAATATTTATAATTTTAACTAAACGCCTTTGACATATGAATGAACTCAATTTAGTCTGAACATCGCTTTTAGCTAATACATAAGTGTAGTAGGTATCCGAAGATGGTATTTTTAAGGGACACATTTGTCCTGCAGACTACGTAAAAAAAGTCGTGGGCCACACGAAGACGGGTATGGGTCACATTAAATTCGCTGCGCGTCACATGAATATGGTCGCAGGCCAGATGAAAACGGCCAAGAGTCGCAAGAAAACAGCTACCGGCTACGTGAAACAGCTAAATAGCATCGAATCGCTTAAAAACAGCTATGGGTGACATTAAAATAGCTGTGGGTCGTAATTTGAAAGCAGCTGCGGGGTACAAGCGAAAAGCAGCGGGTCATACAAAATCCTGCAGACCACTGTAAAACAGTTGCAGGTAGTAGAAAATAGTTACGGACCACACGAAAACAACCTGCGAGTCACATGAAAATAGTTGTGGGCCATACGAAAATAACCAACATAAAGGTTGTCCCAATATTAACGCAAGATTTGAAACACACAGAAAACACGTTTTCAGTCTTTAGATCGTTATTTTTTGTTGAATCATAAAGTGCGTAGGATGGGGGTTATTAATGGAATAACACATCGGGCAAAAAGTCTCCACGACTTTGCTGGCACTTTTGTCGAAATTTTCTGCGACCATTCTGCATAAATGTGGCTGAATTTCGTTGCTGAAGCGTTTAATTACCTCCTGTAATGCACGTGGTTGTGGGCTTGTTGACATAGACCTTTGACTTCAAAGAACCCAATAAAAAGAAATCTAATGGTGTTAATTCACACGATATAGGGGGCCAATTCTGATCACCGAAACGAGAGAGTACACGACCAGAAAATGTTTCATGCAGTAATTGAATTGTTTCACGGGCTGTATGGCTGTACACTAACCCTAACTCTCAGTTAAATTTGTTTTTTACATGGTTTCCAACAGTTTACTGCACAAATGACGGCAAATTCAAATCTTGTGTTAATTATTTATATTAATGTTATCAAACGCCCACAGGTTGCGCGTGACTGCACCTTCGCGCAATTTAAACTACTGCAATTATGCTACTTGTATAGCAGTTTAATTATACAAGTCAATGCGTACATTAGATGTATTAGAAGTAGGTAACGCGGATAGAATCAATACTGGTTGAGTTATCTGTTATATAACTAATGCGGTGGTTAAAGTCTACTGCAATTTACCGGCCCTCTACATTAGTGATCAAATTGCGCATAAAAGTATTGCAATACTATAAGAATCGAAGATCTAAGCAATAAATTGCCAATAAAAATTAATAAACTCCTTCTTTAATCTAACATAAATATATTTTTGTGTCAAAAAGCAAACAACTTACAATTAAAGGTAAACTTTTACGTGCCAAACAAGTTTGAGACCTCATGCGATCTTTTTTAATATTCCAAAAGCGAGAACTTCTGACTACCAGAACAGTCTAATCAAAAAAGCGACTGCACAACTGCCTAAGGTGATGCTCCACGTCGTGTAAAATTCGGGATCAGGCCGCTAACAATGACATTTCTTAAATAGATGGCGATAATATTTCAATATTCATATTAAAGTTCCTAATAGACATACATAATTTAAGGAGTCATAAAATATTCCATCTTGAATTATTTAATAACAATATTGCATACTTCAATCTATAACACCATTGAATGTGACCATATAGATATATCTACGCAAACAATCTCACATATTTCAAAAAAAAAAAAAATTATCAAACTCCTACCATGGCACTTCGCGGAGAACAGTTATGTAGCTGGATAAGTTTTTAGATTTTCACGGCCAAAAGTATTTTCGTTATTTGTTTTTGTTTTTCAAGTGCTGTATTTGTTTTTCAAGCGCTGTATTTAATTAAATCATCTAAAATATTTCTAAGCGATCTAATTTTCAAACTAAAATCATACGATTTTGCTTTCTTAGTAGTGGATCACCTTAATGATGCTACATTGATCATTAACATTTTCTATCTTTTGCAAACTATTCTTTTGCCCCATCACCATTTTATACTTCTATTTTGATATATTTCCTATTAACCTTTTCTAGTTGTATCTACCAACATAACACAATGATGTCACCTATTGCAAGTTTATTTGATGGTGTTGTCTTTTGGTTCCGCGACTTTTCAACCCGCTACAAAATATCCCCGACAACATATCCTACGTACAAAACATACCCAACAAAATATCAACTAAAACCTAACCTAACAAAAAAATTGGACAAAAATAATGCAGACATCCTGTAAAGACAATAAAATATTTCTTCAAGATTCGCAAATTCACTTTGTGGCGTCATTATTAATTTAATGAAAACAAATAACTTTGTGTACACCAAATAGTGGTGTACACAAAGTTATTCGTTTTCATTAAAAGAATAAAATATTGTTCAAAAATAGTAAAATGGGACAAAAATAATACAGACATCCTGTGAAGACAATAAATTATCGTTAAAAAAAATAGTAAAATGGGACGAAAATAATACTGACATACTATGAAGACAATAAATTATTGTTCAAAAATAGTGAAATAAGGTTAGGTTAGGTTTTAGTAAATATTTTGCTGGAAGATGATGCAAAACGCGCATTCCCGTTTTTAGTGGCTGTTTTAAATCTTTAATATAAACATTTTTTTGGTAACTTTATGCTACTATTTGTTGTTAATGCTACTACCGTTTCTCTAAATTGTGATCTAAATTAGTGATCTTCTCTGAAATATGTTGGTGTGTAAATGTTTTGTGCAGACTACGAAAAATAAAAAAAATAACGAAAATCTTAGCCAACGGATTTAGGAACTTAAATGTCAGATTCCATGCAAATAGCTTTGCGAAAAATGCGTTGCGCGTATCCCTTCTATGAATGAGACTTCGGTAAAGAAATCTGACAAATTTTCGCAAGGAAACAAAAAGAACCGTAATACAACGGTGAAAACACATGATTTGTTATGTACCATCACATAATAAAAATAAGTACCTACTTACTATTTCCATGTGATTAAAGAATACCTTTGTGTGTTTAAATTACTTCCTAATAATTAATTAAACATTAAGTACTTGTAATGGGAATTTTTCTGTTTTGACGCACATTCCCATCGCTCATCACACTCTGGCATTACGTATCCGCCATTAAAATAACTATAACAAGTATTTTTTCCATCCTGAGCAGTTCTTTCTCACGGAATGCTGCCGTGGTAAATATAAAATACCTGTCCACTGCGGACTGCGGAGTGTAGGCAGCCTCTAATGACCTAACGCAAGAATTATTGGGTAATGCGTTACCTTCTCGACTGTTGCGTAACATCGGGACATTATGCAACGATTTTTTGTTCATGTGGGAAATAAGAACAGATTTTAGCAATAAAAAATATCGTAGGAGCCCGGATATCATACAAAATATACTTAGATAATATAATGTGCATGCTATTCGGAAACTCGTGGAATGAGCAGGATACTGCTTATAGATTGATTTCTCGTGAGAGTGGAAGTAATTCTTATTATCACCCAGATGAAATACCACCTTTCCGAAAAGGCTTTTTTATTAGTCTTGTTGTGACCAGCTCTAAATGGGTATGTGTTTGGTTTTGAACTCAGAATATGCTTATTTTCTATCGGGGTGTCATTTATCCAGTTCCCACCATTCCCTTACCATCATGTTGCTGGAAAAATATTTGCAATTTGGAACAATGGCAAGGACAATAGTGAAAATTGAGAGCATTTGTTTTGAAAACAGAAAAAGATTTTGAACTAACTTGAAAGCAAGTTGTTGGTGTTTTTTGTGTTCACAATCTTGTTATTAAGTAAAAGGATAGTGTTTGACCATCTCAGAAGTACATAATAACACACGTTCGTTTTTGTTGTGGCGATAATCATCTCGAAGTTTAGCGGTGGAGCTATATATAACTGTATATTGTAGTTGTGTGGTGTGCTCCTTCACTGAAATGTAGTGAAAAGTATTTGGTTATCCTTTTTCCTTGTATCCCTTGTTTTTCCTACATATATTTTCACCCAATTCCAGCAAAAACCATTTTGTGTGTGCATTCAGTAATTTGTAAGCAGTTTTAGATATAATTTCTCAGCACTTTCGCGTTTGTCTTACACTCCCCTTGTTTTAAGCCAAAAGCGTAAACTTAATTAAACTTTATTTATTTTAATTCCTCGTGTTTTGTTTTTAGGTGGTAATTGACCGAGCGTAACGAATGATCATTTGGCATTTCAACTGTCCATAAATTTGTTTGTTACGTTCCGATTCTGGTTCATGATGGATGGCCTTGTTAGAAACTACCTTTTGATCGAGCCAGATTTCGCATGGTCGTGATTGTTACTACGAGATGTCAAATCGGAATAATCAATATTATGGTTCCTTTCGGCCTGAAGATGGTGACATTTCTTTGGACTAATTGTGTGATTCCTTCTTTGATGCGGCGTAAAATATTTTTGGTTTGTAATTAAGTAGGCAGGCATGAAGTATTTACTTACAAATCAATTAATTTCAGACAAGGTGTTGGTGTTGATTTATTAAATAAGAGTAAATTAGAAACAATCTTTTTTCACTGCAGAACTACCAGTTAGTTATCTAATAACTCGGTCAGCACTCCGCAATCTCTGTTGGCCATTTTTGCTCGTAGAAAGTAAATTCGTCTCGAATTTATATGCAAATGTATGTTTAGTGACCAGGAAGTGTGTGTATTTGTTTATCGGTTATTAATTTGACCCAGAGTTGAGGTTTCTACACCTGCAACTCATTTCCTCTTCCTCCATGTCATCGGCATACCAGCTCTGATAAGTGGTTGTTTTGTCTCGGCTCAGAGTATTGATTATGCTTTAAAGGTTTCTTCTGAGTCATCATTATGAAGATCTATGATATTTTATTTTGTGCCAGAAGTTTTCTTAGTATTAGTATTTTTAATTTGTTTGGCGTTTTTAGACACGTTATCCTGTCTGAAATTGTTTAAAATAATAATATTTGGATGATTTATAAAGCGCCATTTTTGTTCAAAGTCACCTCAAGGTTGCTGTACAAACTTACAATATATTTCTAAAATATAGAAAAACTACAAACTAAACAAACAATTAAAAACAGCTTATGGTTAAAAATTGCATCCACGGGTTCATCGATCACTGATACGAAAAATATACGTACAATACATACTTACCTGGGAGGTCGCTTGAAAATATTATAGTATCTAACTACAAAACATAAACTATACTGAAACTGAGAATTACACAGAAAACAAAGTCAAAAGTGATAGTATGATTACCATCGACTCTACGTTTTTCAGTTTTTCGACCGAACACTCGAAGAAATCTGATGGTTTAGAATTAGTTGTCAAGTCATTTTGAAGAAGATTCCTTGGAAGTGTTGGATATAAAGCGAAATAGACGAACATCTGATGGAATATTTCACATATCTAGCTTCTAAAATATGTAACCTTCTCCCTGTGAACTTAAAAACCGGAACCCAACCTAATAAATTTAAAAAACAATTATCACAATGGATCTTTACTAGAAACCATGATATATAAAATTTGTTACTCAAATTGAATTGTATAATTTTAATAACTATTATTATCAAATTGAATTTTAATAACTATTTTTATTTTTCTTTTGACTTTATGTCCGGGTTTAATCTTCCCAACAGGAAAGACTTAACCCTTCCACACACTTTTCCACAAATGATCATCTGGTCAATCCACGCAATGCAATGCACTTTATAAGTATAATAAATACAAAACAACACAAGAAAAACATGTCAACCTACCAGAGACCAAATGGGAAAATAATTCACCGATTCCACATATTTTCATATCCGAGGGTTCGGCTCGGTAGAACTCCTAACTGGACCGATAAATCCTACTGATCCCTCAAAATAAATATTTAAAAAATCTTTCGTAATCCTACATGTATTTAACATGACTTATATTACTTATCGAATAAGCCTAAATTTTGAATAAGAGAGCTAGGTATAATGCCAGTAGCCGAAATAACAAATGGTAATATTTTTAGAGAATGCCAAATTCTTTTAATCTCATTTCCTAAATCTGTATATTTTTTAATTTTTTCTGAAACAGATTTTTGAATATTACAAGAATTTGGAATAGCGACACCAATGATATAAGTTATTATAAACTATTAATATTATTATAGTATTTCAACATTTAGAAACTGAGACATATAATAATTGCAATTTAATTTAATTTGTATAATTTCGTAACTTGTAATTTAATTTATCAACCATAATATGAACGATTTACAATCCGTTAACTTCACCCGCCATAACACGGGGACATCCCAGATGCCGGATGAAATAACGCAAAAATCAACACAATGTACAAAATCATTATAATAAAAAAAATAAAAGATTAGGTAAAAACATAATAATTAGAGATAAGATTGGCCGAATATTTTTTATTAACAACTTCAA
Source organism: Glyphotaelius pellucidus (assembly GCA_936435175.1). NCBI lineage: Eukaryota > Metazoa > Arthropoda > Insecta > Trichoptera > Limnephilidae > Glyphotaelius > Glyphotaelius pellucidus. The sequence goes on along the minus strand of OW386553.1, from coordinate 5,723,990 downwards.
GCCCTAACGCTTTTGTACAGTCACCTAGGCAATAAAAAAGTTCGACAATACTTTTGTGCCCGTAGGTGCAAAGATTTCACACAATTTCAGAATTTCTGCGTCTGGAGTCAGTGAGTTTATGGCATTTCCAATTGGGGTACGTTGTGAGGATGAAGGTAAGTGGGGCAAGGTAAGTAGGAGATGGGAAATAGGAAGATGGGGAGGTGCCTAGATATTCGGACCTAGTACCCAAAAATGGCAAAAAGCCATTTCAAACAACGTTTCAATTCTGAATGATGCTCTCAAATCAGGACGATACTAAGAGGTCCCTGGGTTGCTCTCTGGAGGCCTGGAATCCCTGGGTTTGTTTCTGGAGGCCAAGAGTAGTCTGTAAGACCAGATCCATGATGACTTCTTTTGTTTCAAAACATTCGAAATTAAACACTTAAGGACGGGTTGTTTCAAAAAATTTGATGAATTCGTCAAATATTTGAAGTTGATTTTCACGTTCTGTATAAGTTATATTCAAGTTCTGTTATTATATCATTATAGGCCGGTTGCTTCATAAAACTGAAATAATCACAGAACTTGAACAGAACTTACACAGAACGTGAAAATTAACTTCAAATATTTGACGAAACCGTCAAATTTTTTTGAAACAACCCGTCTTTAGGTTCATTTACTGGTACATTGTTGATTGCTTATAAAGTTTGAATGATTAAATGAATTTTGATACTGGAATGGACGATTTTTAGAGAAAAAGAGTCATAACAAAAGTTTCAAAATGAGTTGATGTTTTTGCTTCTAGTAGAATCATAGACAAAATGATACAAATACAATTTTGTTTTAGAAAATTGAGATAAAATGCGACGCAGACGTTAAATTTAAAAAAGAGTGCATACGGAAATGAATCAATATGAATTTAAATATAAATGACTAAATATTTCAAAGTAGGACTACACAACACTCAACATCTTCCACCCCTGGAAAGTGCCGCAAATCAAATAACATCTATCTGCGCAAGCCAGGATTTGAACCCGCGACCTCCGGGTAGCTAGTCGAGGGTTTTGTCTCTCGACCACTGAAGCCACTTAAGTCAAGGGAAAACACCTTTGATGATCGAGGTTTTTGTTTGTAATCACTTTCATTCCTAAAAATGTTAAATATTTCCAAAACCGACGATTTTAATGACGTCGTAGGGATTCACGAATTCATGCATACATATTATTTGAAGCACTCCACAGAGCTTGCAAATTTCTTATGCAAACACCAAACAGATGCTGGCAATCAATTTCACATCTTATTTGTCTTCCGCACTGTGGCGAATTGACAGCATAATCACGAAGCAAAACGACCAGAAATGTCATAATGTATGCACATATTAATAATACGAACGAGCCAAAACATATGTGCTCGAAATGCCAGAACGTAGGCCCGAGTCACACGGGCGCATTCGCCCACAAAACGCTGGATAAGGTGTCGAAATTTCCTTCTTTGAGCATACACACGAACTTAGACTTAAACTGATCGCCCAACTTCATTACAATCCCACAAATACGGCCAGCTGATCGAAGACCTTGTGAGAGATGTCAGCAGGGCCGCAGCGAGTGCTACAACTACCGATTAATAACAGTAGGATTCTTGTATTTGTCACCTATAATAGAAATGTTTTTGCTTAAATACCCAATTTATAATATTTACTAGCTTTACCCGCGGCTTCGCTCGCATGGTTTTAGGTGGAAATACCATTGATTCATTCATTCATTTATTCATTCATTCACTCATTCCTTCACTCACTCACTCACTCACCCACTAACTCACTTACTCATTCATTAATTTAAATGCAACGCAACGCTTAGGCATCTCATCTAGCTGGTACTCGGCATGCGTTGCAATGCCATTCAAAGAAATAAATTGATTCCTCCTGCACGTCCCCGTTCCCTTCCATCTTCCCCGCCTTCCCGCTCCCTAGTCTCTTCCCTCTCCGCGAACCCCACCTTCCCCCTGCCTTTCCTCCCTGCCGCTAAAATATATGAAATACACAAATTTTCATTTATACAAATTTCATAACGCCAAAACTTACCATTATATACAGCTTATGATTCTCGCTTTCTATTGGTGAAAGATTTTTTAAAATCGGTTTAGTGTGAAAGCGTAATAAACAAACACACTCACTTTTGCATTTATATATTAGTATAGACAGTCCTGGCCCCCTAGCGCGGTCGATCGATAAGGATTGGAAGGATAACTTTCGATATCTTCTCATCGTTCCCTAGGTCAACAGGAGATCGCTAACGTACAAACAACAACTAACGTCGAATATATTAATAACACTTAGTCATTGCGAACTGTTATTTATTCATTGGCGATCTGCAGTCATGCCGGGGAACGATGAGAAGTTTCCGAAAGTTATCTTATCAATTCTTATCGATCGACTGTGTTAAGGGGCTTGGTATCATTGTGCATCCATACGTAGAAAAGCTGTAATAAGATTTCTAGACCTCTGGAATAACAAAGTTCCATCTATCGCGGTAACGTCATGCGATAATGGGATCTATAGTAAGCTACTTTAGTGTTCATTATCGAATGATGTTACCGCGACAGATGGAACCTTGTTATAGCAAAGAAGCAAAAAACCTGGCTTAAATGTAATTTAGCCTTCACGTAAAAAAAATGTTAATAAAATTATGAAGTGAATCTCCATTGTTATTTTGACTTTTTAAAATTTTATGTGAATAACGCACAAGTGTCTCAACTGCTCCCGTCTGGAGCCAGTCAGACTACGGCATCCCCAAATGGGGTACGTTGTGACGCTGAAGGTAGTGGGTGAATATGGTCCCACACCAGGGGCTCTAGCATGGTGAAATCGATAACTTTACAATATTGGATCGTTAGGAGTAACTTCCGATGATTTTATATCGACATTCCTAGAAAAGTTTCACTGTTGATAGCCGAACCGATATTGGTGAGGAATAAATTAAAACTCTATATACGCTGGCAACTCTGGCGGATCTGTCCACAAATTCACATTCAGAAATGTCAAACACCAGTCAAATAATACGCAAAAATATGAATAATTTGGCAATTTGAATTGAAATACATCTCTAAATATGCATTGGCAGTCCGCATTTACTTTTTGACACTACACGAGAGTTAATTAGTTAATCATTTCTTTAGTCATTTTCAACCACTTAAGTTTATCAAAATTCGAACTGAATAATTTGGACACGTCTTAGTTGAATTATAAAGTCTGTGGATAGCGTATACGAGTATGACTTTTTTCAGCACAAAAATCTTCATTAGTTCAAAACGTTAATTAAATAAGCCAGAAATGTTGATTAACGAACGACATAATTCAAATAAATGCATATGTTGACAGCTAACCGAAACTTATCTGATACTATGGAATCAGGGCTAAAATTTGTCAATCGTCGGTTGGAATTTCTCTTACCAATTGTTGACCATGATCCCAAATATTGCTAACTGACCATAGATGTCGAATTTGGGCAATATCGTATTGATGTAGGGTTATATCGATCGACCATGCTACCCTAGGCAGGCACCCTGGTCGATACTGAAAATATCTTCCACTCTAGAACGTGCACAGCACGCACTGCGCATAATTTTATAATTCTAGGTATAATGTTCGATAGCAAACTAACCTTTGTGTATCATATTAATAAAATTATCAATAAGGCCCTAAAGACTCTTGGTTTTGTTTTGAGAGCTGCAAAAGACTTCAATAATTTAGGCACATTTAACATGTTATATAAAACCCTAGTACGATGCCAACTAGAGTATAACTCTACGTTATGGTCTCCCTTTTATAATATTCATTCCGACAACATTGAAAAGATTCAACATAAGTTCCTTAGGTATATAAACTATAAATTGCATATTCCTGTACAAAACATTGATTACAATTACCTACTGGATAAAATGTCCATATTAAAACTTTCAGAAAGAAGAATAAACACAGACTTAATACTATTACACAAAATTGACTGCCTGAATTGCTTCAATTAATCAAAATCCATATTCCCAAAAGATCTGGCCGGCATTTATTACCATTTTACTTTAACAACACCAGGACACTGTCTTACCAAAATTACCCAATTCCGAGACTTCACAGCCTCGGAAATAAATATTCTGATTTAGCAGATATATTTCACCTTACACATAACTAGTATAAATATTGTTTCTTCCAATTCTTCTATACATCAAGGCACAAATAGACGTGTATAACTTCTACATTTTTTTGTTTATATTCAATATTATTTTATGTTAGTCTTCATATCATTTCTACAAATGTATTTTATTTTTATTATGTATACATATGCTTGTGTTGTTTACAGTTTTCTTTCTCATTATATTATATTTTCTTTATTGTTTTAATTTTCGAGTACTTAAAATAAACGTGTACTCAACTTATAAATTAGAATGTAAAAGCCCATTAGGACGTGTAATAGATAAATAAATAAATAAATAATTTTGCACCGCTTCTGTCTTCTTGCGCTTAGCGTTAGTGCGATCATTACATAAGCCTATTGGTTGGTTTCTTTTTGTGACTGGGATTTATATACGTCATTGATTGTTTACGAATGTTGCCATGTTTCAAGTATCGAAATATAATAATAATATAATCGTTAAGAGTTGTGGGAAGCGGGATGTGGGATGTGGGAAGTAGTTGCGGGGCGAAGTTTTGTGTTGGTTTTGGATGGGCGGACTATGGAGCGCCTGTAATGTTTTGGAATATAAATGGACCCGATTTGCACAATGCTGAGATTCTCAAACTTGTTTGGCTCGTAGTCCCATGGAATTTTGATACTAATCCTGACTCTACTTAACCTCACTAATCCCACATAAAACAAGGTCCTTGGTCCGCCGCTCTGCTCGTTTATCGGTGAGTGTCCGAGTGTCCAAGGGGAATGCTATCTGGAAATGGATTTCGTAACCAGTCCATAGGATGCAGGCCACACCACTAACACGCACGAAAGCTTTCAGTCTTGTCCGATGACGTATTAGAATCCTGCCTTGCATAATTTTTGTTGATTTAAGCCGCCGCTATCCGAATTTCTATCGTTTTCTAACATATCTCCCTTAAACATTTGAAGTTTTTAAGCTCTTAAAAAAATAAATGTTATTTTTGAAGATAATATCTAGATACGTTCCACGTCGAAACGCAAATTATATGAAATTCCCTCGATAGAAAAAAATCGCAAAGTTTGCTCCGAAAATTATTTAAAACAAGTCTACTTCTATTATTTTACAAGTTATATTTGTGAAAAAAATCACAATGTTTCTTTAAATGATACTTAAGACGCCTTCCACGAGATTTTTGCTCTATTTTAAACGAGTCATGTTTTGTTAAGCTTTTTCACAATTTTCGCTTCAATTTTATCACTTAAAATATCAGCGCGCTCTGTCCAACATTCGTTATTAAACATCTCTCCATCTTCTTCTTTTTCAGCCGAATAGCGCCGCCCTAACTGCTAGAGTTTCCTCTCCTGGAAGAATACGGCTGTTGTTCCCGAATTTTCGATCGATCAATCTGAGTCACCGATCAGTTGTTTAGTAACGCTCGATTCGCCTGTTGGTCAGAGAGTTGTGTTGAGAAGAGCGTATTTAGGCATTTGAGGAGTGACAGCCAAATTTCGGTTCAACGGTTGATCGTTAGGATTGGAAACAACGGCCGAAAGAATCAAAATCCTCGCTCAAACGCAATTGCTATAGCCACAGTCACGGTGCACACCTCGTATATTTTTATTGTATTTGTATAGGACAATTGTAAAAAGTCCTGTGCAGCAACCGTGCCAGCGCGCGCGAAACAAAATTTTCAAACATTATTTTTAGAATGCGATTTTAATCCTTATGCATAAAGAAAATGTATGAAGGGCAAGATTAGAATCGCTTGGGGCATTCTTGTTCTTGGCGTAAGAGGTATCCTAAATACACCTAGCCACTAGGAATAAATTTTATTAAATTTATCATTTTTCCCGCGATTTGAGCTGTCAAATTGCGAGCGTCGTAGGTCATGAAAAAGATCGATAAACCTATCAATTTGTCAAATAAACGCAAGTAATGTTGTTTTTATGCATAGTTTATTGTTCAAGGAATGTGTTTCGGTATATATAATATACAATAGCATAAAATACACCCACAAATATAACGTCAAAGTCAAAACTTTGCGGAATTTACGGGTTTCCTCCTTGGAATTTGACAGGGTGACTATGAACCATTATTTAAAAAAACATATAGGCGCTTTCGGCGCTTTCTTACTGCTCTCGCCGCTCTTTACTATGCTGCCTGTGAAGTCAATCCCATCTGTTTCTTTTTTGAATACTGTACAAAAGTCCTAACTGCCCGAAACCAACAGGACAATGGGATTACCAACTATAACGTATTTGAGAGATTGGAGGGATTGGGAAATGGAAGGAGATGAGAATAGATGGAAGGAGATAAGAGGGGTTTCAATTCATGGTTGTTTTCGAGACTGCGTTGGTCTTTGAGAATCACTGCCTTTTAAAATAAAACATGAATTAAACTGACAGAGCTAGGGCTACTACCATTTTAAATTGTAAACAGATGTTGCCATAAAATATTATAAGAGGGCGTCTGATAAATAATATTATGGTTATAGAAGCAATAATTAGTTGAAGAAGAGCACGTCTTTAAATCGGCCTGGTTTTTGTTTGATATCAAAACGACGCCAACCAATTTAATCGAAATTTGATAAGATGAACCACTTATTGTTGCTATTACGAGAAAATTAAAACTATTGAATATCTCCACGAGCGCTTTTAACAAATCTACAAGAAAATTAATAATAAAAATATCTTTTTCATTATTGGTAGTCACTTAGTGGTTTGACATTTTAACGAAATAAAACAACAATTTTGTTTATAATCTATTATCTTATTTCGACAATTTTTTTTAATTAATTTGTTAAGACCGGTTTCGCTTAACACAAGCATCATCAGCGACGATGCTTGCGTTAAGCGAAACCGGTCGGTATCAATAAATTAAATATAGTTTCGTGGTTATAAACAAAATTATTGTTTTATTTCATTAAAATTATTTACAATGGAAATTTAGCGCATAGTTTAGTCATGTTCATGATGCATGGGGTGATGTTTGTCCGGGTCTTGGCGGCGGATGCGTCTGCCCACCAGCTGCATAGCACGTCGGATCGGGAGAGAGTGGTAGAGGGAGCCCCTTCTCCAGCCATACTTTCCCGGAACATCGCCTTGCAACGCAGTGGAAGTTCATACTTCCATCACTCTTGGACACACACTGATCCCAGATTCCTACCCACCCCTAACACCCTTTCCTCCACACAGCATCCCCAAAGATGAAATAGGCCCTGTGAGGAATTATTTTCCTCAGGGCCTCCTGTGTGGAAATAATCTAAAAAAATGTCATGTAGTTTCAGCATCGTTCAACAGATGTCGATAGTATAGAAAAGTTGAACGAAGTTTTGCGAAGTTAAGTTTTATATTTAAAAAAATCATATATCGTCATTCGTGTCTATTTAATGAACGGTTCCGATGACCAGTGATGAAAGTGAACGAATTTTTTTTAAGAAAAAATTTTCAAAGCGGCCGGAGACCAAAATATCAATTTCATTTTTACTCCAAATAATTTCAGAAATCACTGGTTGAAGTTAGTCAAGTATGTCCCTTAAATTCCTATATTTGGTTAGGTTAGGTTAATATTTTTTTACATTGACGTCAATAATACCATTTCAACAGACATTTTAAGTTACATAGCCCACGATAGAAATAACGACGTGATCAATGGAAATGGAACAGAATAGCACGTACAAATTTGGTGATGCCAGATAATACCGTTTGATATTTTTAGTGGGACATTCTGGTAGATTTACAATATAAGTATATATTTGCTATATCTATCAAATCAAACATGTACATTCTGCGTCTAGCCAATTGAATAAACAGAAAGTATTTGTTTCCTATGCTAGTGCCAATCACTGAAGAGATAAACTCCTAGTAGTGTGTTGTGGATGCAACCAGTATTTAGGAATAAGCTAAGTTTTCCCTTACTATGATGAATAAACAAAACACAAGAAATGCGAGGTGGGCGTATTTCGAGACCCACGAATTTGACCAGTCTTTCCTTTAATATCAATTGCAGAAATTCTTGTTCATTTTGATGAAATGGAATGGCGACATTTGATGTCGGCAATGTAAGAGAGGCAGAGCGTGTGATCTAAATGGGCTGGATCCAAAAGGTATGTACTAAGCCGTGGCTACAGTGATTATCTTTCAAAATGTTTTTTTTTTTTTTTAACTAGAGATTACTAGCAGACCCGGCCACATGTTGCTGTGGCTAATGAAACAAAACGCAATTACCCAACCTTTATAACGAACTCCATCTGTTAATTTGCATACATATCAAATCCACACCGCCCGCTTGCCAGCCCGCTCCTTTTTATATATATTTCAACCAATTTACAAAACCTTGACAAATCACATACCTAAAAATCTTCCTGATGAATTTATTTATTTATTTCTATGTATTACAGTATTTACCTATTAATTAACATTTTTACATAATAGATCAATTTTTAAAACATTTTACATAATATATTTTGCAATTTTATTATGTTGGGTGTAAGGTAGGTTTTGAAAGTGAAACTGTGAATCACTCTATCTATTACTGAAAACCCGCAAGAAAATTCGTTGCGTAGTTTAAAAGATCTAAGCGTACAGACAGCGGGAGCGACTTCATTTTATACTACATAAAGATTATTTTTTAATTAATAGAAATATAAATATTTCGCTTTCTAACTAACTATAGATATAATTCAAAGCTGGATAAAATTTAAAACACAATTTAGGTTTAATTAGGTTTCCTAAATTAATTTTCTTATGTGTAATAATTAATTAATTAATAAAGTCAAATAATTCACTAAAAATTAATGATAATAACATTATTTGCGACATGTTGAGAGTGGATAATACTCTCCTGATGAAAGACCATCATTCGGAGTAGAAACGTTGCTTGAAATGGCTTGGTGACTATGTCTGAATAGCCTATTACTCCCCCACCCTCCTCTTCCCAATCTCCTTCCCCTCCCTTCTACCTCCAGCCTCACAACATATTTAGACGTTTGGAACAGTTGTGCGGTGTTTACTTTTATTACGTTGACAATCTCCCCGATCAATTACAAGGAATTGTGACGTCAGAGCTCATCCGAAGTGTTCAGATATCAAAGATACGACGACCGCATATCCGTGTACAACTTACGTTGAAGAATTCCAGATTTAAGAGCAAAAATGATATATAAATTAATTTAATGATATCGCGTGTAAGCAAGTAATTTTCATGACTTATGTACGAATTACCCGATAGAAAGTAAGATACTCCTTTTGTATAATGAGCAGATTCCAGGATGATGGAATGGAAATATTCGTGGGCAGTGGCGGCTCGTGGTATCACAACCAAAGATTAAAAAGGGAGAAAAAAATTCCCTAAATTTTTTTTTTTTTTTACATTAACTCCACACAGGAGGCCCTGAGGAAAAAATAATTTCCCTCAGGGCCTATGTCATCTTTGAGGATGCTGTGTGGATGGTGTTTTTGAGGAGAGGAAGGAGTGAACATGGGTCTTGAAGAGACCCATATTGTAGGAGGGAGGAAACACAGAGGCCGGCAAATCGTTCCACAGCCGAGCTGTTGAACTCAAGAACGAGTCGTAGAAACGACCCGTTCTCATGTGACTAATGTCAACCGTGTACAAATGTTGAGCGCGCGTTTGGCGTGTTTCCCGACTATGCACCTAATACGTATGAAAAAATTATCTTTTGGTTGCTACCTTCCACATTTCAATTCACTTGTGCTCATCGAAATCACCTGTCATTTATTTTTAAACTTTACAATGAATGAACTGGATCGTACAAAAATTTAAGCTTACTATTTAAAAAAAATATATTATTTACTCTTCAAAAATATAGTGGCTGATGACGTGCAGGGCTGATGCCTGCCAGGTGATAGTTATTTTACTGAGCATGCTATGACTCTTCAGTCTTCTAAAAGAACTTCTCCCAGAAGAACTCTCATAGACAATCTTATGCATAAATCCGTAATTATTGTAAAAAGTTTTTTCTCAAATATTTACGGTGAAAACTAAACTGCAAAAAAGCTTAATTTTAACAAAAAAATATTTTTGATATAATCTGAACGGACTCCTAGCAAAGCTTAATAGAAAATAATAATTTCATAATAATCTTTACTTAAAAGTCTAATTATAATACAAATTATGATAAAACAGCCAGAAAAAATTGTCATGATAGACCCGATATAGTTTTACATGACAAAATTTAAAAAAATAACATAGATATATCATTGATGTCGCTATTCCAAATTCCTGTAATATTCAAAAATATATTTCTGAAAAAATAACAAAATATACAGATTTAGGAATTGAGATTAAAAGAATTTGGCATTCTCAGACTATAAAAATATTACCATTTGTTATTTCGGCTGCTGGCATTGTACCTAGCTCTCTCATTCAAAATTTAGGCTTATTAGATTTGTCAAAGAATTTATACATAAAATTGCAAAAATTAGTCATTTTAAATACATGTAGGATTACGAAAGATTTTAAAAATATTTATATTGAGGGATCAGCAGGATTTATCGGTCCAGTTAGGAGTTCTACCGAGCCGAACCCTCTGATATGAAAATATCTGGAGTCGGTGAATTATTTTCCCATTTGGTCTCTGGTAGGTTGACATATTGTTTTGAATTTATTATACTTATATAATACACTTGCATAGCGTGGATTGACTAGATGATCATTTGTGGAAAAGTGTGTGGAAGGATTTAGTTTTTCCTGCGGGGAAGATTTAACCCGAACATAAAGTCGAAAAATAAAAAATACAATAAGTCAAATTTTTATCTGTTTTATACGTAGGAGTTCACTGCACAAACGTACCTTACAGACAATAGAAACAAAGTCAGATATGGCACGGAATCATGCGTATGAGTGAAGTGCAAGCGTGTGTAAGTGCACACACACAACCCTATTTTTGTTTAGTTTGAGTGCGCGACCTATAAACGTTAATTAATTCATAATTACATTGAACATCTACTCTGCTTCATCTTGTCCAGCTGAAACTGTAACAAAACTTGCTTTTTGATTGCAAGAATTTAATATTAAGTGATCAAGTGACCTATTCAATAAATAATTTGTTAGACAAAAATATGCAATTGCGCAGCATTTCCAATTAGTAAAAAAATTCAAAAGGACGGACCACTTCTGGTTCAAGGAGGCGATTAATTACCGCTGTTATAGGCATGTCAGCAAGCCCGAAGTAAGCATTTTTGAAGTGAAACTTCTTTAGCACCGTTGTGATTTTAAACTCGATGAAACGGAAACCACACTAAATAGAGGCAAACAGATACATCTACAGGATTTAGCCGGCGATAAAATGAGATAGAATTAAACCTTACCGCACTGGCCGATTTGATTATGAGCTCACTTTTCAAGGCTTCTATTGGTTGAGATTGTGTATAAGTTATTATGAAGGTTCCACTTCTACCGCGTGTGAACTGCACTCCAAATATCGATTTTCTTTCTTGAACAAATATACAATTTCATTGAACTGTTTTATGCCTAGGAGTGGAAAGTGTAAACTGGTGACATCGGTATTCTTTCACAAGAAAATTTAATTTTTAAAAGAAAATTTGATTCGCACATAATTTAGTTGCCCCTATTCGCTACAAGCAATAAGTTGGCGAAATAAAGACAAAATGCTGTTTCTACGTTTCCTTTTTTCTGTTGCAGATGTCACAAAACAATATATTTTCAACATGGTGCTGTTCCGACATATTACGTCACTATAAACAATTGACTAGGCAAGTGATTTCAATCTATATTACTTATTTTATTAATTATTTAGGTATTTATTTTGTATTTATTTTCACAATGATATCATGTCGGTAAAGTAAATACCACGATGGCCTCCGTGATTGAGCTTTTTTTTTACCTGAGCTCCACACAGGAGGCCCTGAGGAAAATAATTTCCCTCAGGGCCTATGTCATCTTTGGGGATGCTGCGTGGAGGTTTTTTTAAGGAAAAGGAGGAGAGGAGAGTTCTGGGAAGGAAAAGGATTTAAGGGGTCGGTAGGAATCAGGGGTTCGGTGTGTCCTGGTCATCCGCCTCCAAGACTTAGACAAACCTCACCCCGTGAACCCGGGCACCCCTGCTAAATCACCAAACGTAGCGAACCACTTGGGGTGACCTATAGCAGAGGTTCACCGGTTCAAATCAAATCAGTAAATAAGTAATTTTATCATACAACTTATTAATTTAAAATAAAACATAGCATTTTTGCGGCATGTTCCAAAGTGTTTTCATTATCGCCACGGTGAAAGACCATTCAGCATCAAATAGTTGCTTGAAATTACTTTAGCCGTGTTTGGTAACGAGATATGAATAGCCACTACCTTCAGTTCACTAAAACCAGCCTCACAACATACCCCAATCAATGAAATGTCACAGCCGCAAGCTACTGCATGTTGAAGCTATCAATACCAGACTCGAGAATTTAGTTAACAAACATTTCGTCACCAGCCTGAAGCGAGTGTTTATATATTTATTTTCGGCCACTTGGGTAATAAATAGAATTAAACAGACGGATTCACAGCCAATTAACGGCAATTATTGCGGCCAGAAACTGCGTAGGCAATGTTGAAACGTGCCGAACATGGCAACACTAACTTGTAGCTCGGGTTGTATAGCTGGCAGATATTCCCAGTTGGCATACTGATGCTTGCAGACAGTTTGATAATGGCATTGAACGCCGAAACAGCTATAACAATAAAAAAAAAACAAATAACAATCTGTGTGCAGTTCACACGTGGTAGAAGTGAAACCTTCAGAAAACTAAAGTAGACTAGAGTGGGGAGGCTACGAAGCACCGCACATAGAGGAGACCAAATATACTGTATCATTCTCTCGCAGGTTAAATCCTATACATATATGTATGTGTTTGCATAATTTTAGTGTAGCTGTTTTTCGTTTCATCGAGTTTTAAATCACAACGGTTCTAAAGACGTTTTTTACTTCAAAAATTTGTGTGCAGCTCACAAGCGGTAGAAGTGAAACCTTCAGAAAACAAAGGTAGACTAGGGTGGGGAGGCTACGAAACACCGCACAAAGAGGATACCGATTATTCTATCTCATTCTGTCGCAGGCTTAATCCCGTAGATGCTATTTTTCGTTTCATCGAGTTTCAAATCACAAAGGTGATAAAAAAGTTTTCACTTCAAAAATGTGTATGCAGTTCACATGCGGTAGAAGTGAAACCTTCTGAAAACAAAGATAGACCAGAGTGGGAGGCTACGAAGAATCGCACAAAGAGGAGACCGATTATATTGTTCTCTCGCAGGTTAAATCCTATAGATGTATATGTTTTTCTAATTTTAGTGTCGCTATTTTTCGTTTCATCACAACTTTCATTTCAAATCACAACGGTGCTAAAGAAGTTTTTATTTCAAAAATGTGTTTGCAGTTCACTAACGGTAGAAGACGGTAGACTTTCAGAAAACAAATTTAGACAAGAGTGGGGATGTTACGAAGCACCGCACAAAGAGGAGACCGATTATTCTATCTCATTCTCTCCTATAATGTATGTGTTTGTCTCTTTTTAGTGTTGATTTTTCGTTTCGTTGAGTTTCATAAATCAGGAAATACGTCAAAACGATTTTTTTCCATATTTCTTAATTATTCAATAACATTTGTTACAACGCGCAACGGTGAAAAAAATGAATTTTTTATAAGCCCATAAAACACCCCTGAGTAGCTATTCTCCAAGCACTCGTCCCTCGCAATCGCCGTCGAAAGAACGTACATTGGTCGACGTGGTTATTCTTGAGCCTGGTCGACCGGAACATTCTTAGACGCCAAACGCCAAAAGTCATTCGCCACAACAACGAGTGGGGGACCAGTCGTAGCTGGCGCATGGCGAGTAACGATTGATCGTTGCTCGGGAATAGCTACCCTGGTCCACATTCGATCGATGTGGATTGATAACTTTTGGTAACTTCTCATCGTTCCCAAGCATCGCTAACGAATAAGTCACCACGACTAAGTGTTCATAAAATATTCGACGTCAACTCTTGTTTATACGTTAGCGATCTGCAGTTGTCCTAGGGGACGATGAAAAGTTACCGAAAGTTATTCTATTTATCCTTATCGATCGACCGTGCTAGGGGGCCTGAAAGGTGTCTCACTCGATGTCAATCATATCTTACTCGACTATGTAGATGAAGGAGATATTTTCACGTTAGGATTTTATGGAAATTAAATATTTGCTTGGATTTCAAGTCAAGTGGAACACATTCGTGTGAGAAATTTGATTGATTGTTAAATTATTATTTATGACGATTTCAGTCGACGTATTTGGAATTCTTAGCTTTCTATTCGTGTTTATGGACAAATTATCTCGTTTCATATATAAATATCTATATACCTCGTTTCACCTTTTTTTGAAGTATTTATTAACCAAGATAATATTGCAATGTACACAAATACATTTTTTTATTTTTCGAAGAAATTTCTTATGAAAGGTATTTACTTTGTGATGGCTGCATTAATTTTATTAAAAGATAAATAACTTAACATCACTTTATTTTATTCACACTAAAATTCCCTTAAACTTCCAATAAACTTCCACCACTTTTACCCCTCCCCCTTCTTTCTACCCCTTTCCCTATATTATCTGTGATCTGTTTTTGATTTGCAACTTCAGTGTACCTACATTTACTCCTGAAGTGAATATTGTTCATGAAACATGTAGAGTGTGTATAAAATAAAATGATGTTAACAAAGTTATTTGTCTTTTAATAAAAAACATTTTTTTAAATTTTTTTTGGTGTATACCACCCCATTAGGTTCAGCCTGTTCTAAAGTGGCAGGAATTTACTCTAATTTTGATATCTTAATCATGGAAAAAGAATGAGACAAAAAATTAAATTTAATAAACAGATAAATAGAATGAAAGAAAATAAAAATAAAAGACATGGAGGAAAGAAATAAAAATAATTGAGAGGAAAAGAGAAAAAATGCTGGCGTAGAGTGTGTTGTTATATTGTAGAAGTTATCTGCCCGTAGTACATAATGCCTTTATTGTCTCTCCATGTGTGAATTTTGTGTTTTAGATTTGCATTTACTGTCACGTGAATATCTTTGTTGTGTTTTTCAAATAGATCAAGAGTCAGATTATGGCAATATCTTTTTCAATAGGTAGTTTTTAACTTCGGAGTCATGTCTTTCTTGTTTGGTAATTCTTGTGCGGTACGATGTTTTTTTTTGTTTTTTGGTAATGTATAGATATAATTTTGATGTACAGTTGCTGTGTGTTCAATACAGCAAAGTCCTTAAATAACTATTGTCGAGAATCTACAAGGTTTTTTTTGTAATAACTTTAATGGTTTTTTGGGCTTTATCGAGAGGGTCCTTATTAGTTCTAGCAGCACCTTCCCAACTAATCATTCCGTGAGTGATAATTGATTGGGCTAGTGCGTAGTATATCGTTTTTAGAGACTTCATTGGCATTATATGATTTTTTTTTTTACATCTACACTTTTTTTCATTTTTAATGTCGTCTGGAAATTGCCCCCTTCATATCCAATGGATTGCTTACCATAGTTAATATTATGTTGGTTGTTTAAATGTGTTATCGTGTTGTTGTATACAGTGTGAGTATTCTTGGACTGTTTTAATAAATTCTGGGTTTGTATGAATGAGTTTTTTTAAATTTATTTTGTATATTAGGTATGTATGTTTTGTGTGTTTCATGTAGTTTTCTTAATATTAACAGTTTTGTTTCCATGTATAATTTTTTTGTGGGTGTTCTGAATCTGTAGTGAAGTAGTTGTTTTGTAATACCTGCAATTCATTTGTGTATGTTTCTTATACGTTTCCCCAGATATCAATAAAGTAAATTAAATGTAAATTTACGGGACTGTGATGTAAAAACTTAATATTTATTTGGTAACAGACATGATAACCGGCGAAATACGCTAATTACGGGCGTAGTTTTATCTTTAATTTGTAAATGCTGTTTAAATATTAAATGCTCATTAATGCACATCCCAAGGTATTTTTCCTGTATCAGGATTTGTTTTTATCGTGAGGTTTTTATCAATTTTGAAGGGTACATGAATATAAAATACAGGTATTACTGATTATCTTGAAGATAAAAAAATCGGCCAGAAAAATTATTTAAAATAATTTTATTCTTTGGAAAGGCAAAAGAACGTTTTTTTTTATTAGTCAAGATAAAATTGCATTTTGTGATATAGCCGTCAAATTGTTCAAAAATCTTATTTATTGTGAGAAAAATATTTGCAGTGTCAAGCTGTGTTTTTTTTCTTTGTGCGTAGATTTCCTGCTGTAGTTCCTAGAAGCTTGGGAAATTTTCCGTGAGCCTTCAGATGTGCAGAGATTTATTACAAATTTAACAATTAATTATAACTTTGTACGTTAAAGATGACAATGATTTTCAATTTTTATTTTATTTAAGTACTTAAGACTGGCAAAAAGCTGAAGAATCAACATACATGGATGATTTAAATACACTGTAATAACAAAAATAATAACAAAAATAGTAACGACGTATTTGCAAAAAATGCAAAAATAAATTACAAACAAAATGGGTAAAATAAAGATGGAACACAAAAGCTTCACATGCAATTTATTATTGGCACCTGTGCTGATAGAACATTGATTTAGAAGGTACAATATTGCCTATCTTTAAATAAAAGGGCTTCATCAAAATATTCAAGTTTAATGGTAGACAGAAATTGTTATCAACGCCAATATGACTGATGATTTGTGTTATTTCACAATTTAATCACATAAAAATAACAAAGGTAATTTTGCCGCTTGTTCCATGGTGGAAGATACACTCAATATCGCCCTGGTGTAAAAGCTGTTCTCGTGTAAATCTTTATTCTGTGCTACAATATGTAAATGCTTAAATAATGCTGTTAGTCATACCTTTTAATTCATACGCGTTAGATCATTCTCGTAAATATTAAACAGGCGACTGGAACTTCTTCATACTTAAGAAAGATAAATTAATAATTGCTGCAGTAAAGCTGACGCGGTATTAAAATTTATTACGATGACCTCAAATCGCGCCAAGGGAGAGGCCGTAACGAAGAAACCCAATAAATGTACATATTGCATCTTGTCAAAAACCATTGAGCATATTAGCATATTATATAATCCCAAGAAGTCAAAACTGTTGTAGCCAATTTGTCTGTTGACTCCTGGGCCTCACACGGGCTAATGACATTGTTTTTTTGTTCATGTAAGGATTTTGATATACGAAAACGGTTGATCATTTTGACTCTCGACTTTTGAGGTAAGACTCTCGACTCACAATCCGAAGGTCACGGGTTTGAACCCGGTAAGACCACCTTTCAGAATTGAAACTATGTTGCTTGAAACGGCTTTAGCGGTGTTTGGTGACCAGATCTGAATAGCCAGAACTTCCCCACCTTCCTCTGCCCCATCTCCTTCCCCTCCCCGTTATTTTGAGCCTCACAACATACCCCAATTGGGAATGTCATAGTCTTCTTACTGGCTCCAGACGGGAGCAGTTGGGGACTTTTGTGCGGTATTCATATAAAAAAATGCAGAAGTAGGGAAAAATTGAGTTTACTTCGAGCAAACGGACATGCCCCCAATACCAATTTATTTCTATCGTGATAAGTGTAACGAGGACCATGTTATGCAATTAAAGACAATGGGCGCTATTAGTGTTCCTACGGCGATGGCACACGAAATGGCAAAACATGTACGTTCTTAATGACAGTAATGCTGCATCTCTTCCTAACACACTAAATCATAGTGAGACAAACGATGTACGCATGTCTACTTTCGCCATAGGAAAAATGCAATCATTATCATACACCTCCCTCACTCGCATTAAAGAATTGAGACGCCGCGTTCTGTTTCCATCGCCGAACCATTGCCGTGGGAATTAGAAGCTGTAAAGTATTCTACCACTTAATAATAAATAATTAAAAATAACTGATTGATCTTACGATATATTAAAAAATAAACAGTTCTAAAAAGTGATAAACTAGCATAGAGCAGAACTAACTAGAGTTAGATCCATTTTTCACTTAATCTTTATGGTATGAACCAACAAACCAGAACATGAGAAAGGATATCGAAGTGAAGAAGGACTGAATGAAAAAAGAGAAGACATGACCTCTAGATTTCTAGATACTAGGTAGAACGTCCATTGTTAGTCGCGTGTTGATTAAAGCATCGACCAGAATATCAAACGTTAACAGGATGTTAGATGTTGACGGTCAAGGTCAAACGTGTTGACTGTTGTGTTGTTGACGTTTGAAGCCACTAACTCGTCCCAAACAATCACAAACAGAGTTTTTTACGATAGTAAAGAGGACTTTCTGGGGATGACCTAGAAATTATCAAAAACTTTCTGTTTTGCACGATTGTGCAAAATTTTTAGTCCTGTCACGTTATCAATGTGTCGTGTACTGATACAGTTTCTGTACGCGTACGTTAAGAAGATTACTCTGGGAGTGGTATGTAGATAATCTGGTGAAAGACCACGATTCAGAATTATTGAGACGTGGCGTGATTCTATTGACAATTGTTGTAGTCGCCCACATTCTGCGAATTAATTTGTGGACTAATCAATAATTTTAAACGTGTTTCATGTTGACATAACTATGAGAGTTGATAAAGATTGGAATTGTAAAGGACTGACTTGTTTTGTCTCCTGATATTCTTGTTGATAAGAATCGTTCGTATTATTTGCACAATTATACAAAAGAAATTTGAACTTATACACACCGAGGAAATATCAGATGGTTAAAGCCAGAAAAAAATTCTTAAATTAGTCGATATTTAATTGCACTAAAAGATACATTATTTGTTGTTCACTGAACAAACTTTATTAAGATATTGATTGTTCCATGATTTGATCCACGATAATCCACATTACAGGTAGGTGAATGGCCACACTCTGGAAGATAGGGATAGGCACTTAGAAAGTACATAGTTACGTCAACAGCTGTTTTTAAATAAATTGTTGTGGTCTTTTATTCACCTCCATTACACTTCCCTTTAATCAAACTGTACATTCATTCATATTTCCGACATGAACAGGTGGACCAAAGGTCAATTATTGGAGATTTAGGGCTGAATTGAAGTTTTGTTGGTTCTGCAGTGAGGATTGATTTTGGATAACTTACCATCAGTCTCGTAGGAGTCTCTACCTCTCGAGTGCCCCCTGATCTGCTCATTGACGATGTTATTCCCCTTGGGTACATTGAGGGCACTCCTGATGCCCACCGAGGAGTTGTCCAGATGACCTGGTCCTATGCGTGGTACGTGGCTGCAGCAGTACACCTCCTTGTCCTCCTGGCGGTGCTGATTGTTGTAGTAGGTCTGTGAAGAAGGAAAACTAACAATTAAACAAGCACACTAACAGTTACACGTAACATGGGTACGTCAATCATCATCATCCAACGATCCTGGTAAACCTTTGGTCGCGTCGTACTAGGAACCAATAATTAACTGTTTTCATATTTTTTTAATTTCGGATAGTTTCACTGACTCTGGACAGTTGAGATTATTGTGCAGTATTCATTGACTGAGCGTTGCGAAGACCAGTTTTAACGTGACCGTTTTGCAGTTCTTCTGTCTGTAAATTTGTTTGTTCCATTTCCGTTTCAAAATGGTGGCCGTTTTAACGATTCAGCAAAGAGTTTTTTTTCCAAATGTTTTTTTTTTTTTTTTTAATTTTCTTTATTCATTTTGTTTATTACAGGATTGTTTTACATGGTATTTCGACTACCAAGCTAGGCAAATGCCCGTATTATGGTAGTCGAGATTCATAAGATATTAAGTATATAATATTAATAATCATCCATATATATGTAGATGAAAGTACAAACATATAGCATACATATTAAGGAAAATATTCATACTAGTATTAAGTACATGATCACATACAGGAAAGGAGTTAAACTAGGTGAATCTTGTATAAATAAAAATAAAATAGAATAACAAATAAAAATAAAAGTAACAAATAATAATATTTTAAGGATAATAGAAATAAAAAATAAGAATAAATATGTAAATCATCTATACAGATGAACAATGATAGTCTTAGACCCCAAAAAACAAAAGCAAGTATTCCTAGGCAGCATACGAAATGGACGAACAATGTGAAAAAATATGAAAAAAATATGAAAGAAAAGCATCAGCGTAATATAAAGTTTTGGTTGAAAATTAATTTAGAGATAAGATTTTTTAATCGAGAAATATGAAAAAATAAGAACAGTTTTTAAGATGTAAGGCATTCTTTATAATATTTCCTTCCCTGAGTAAATAACCAGTTCTGTATATTAATGGCATAAAGATCATCAGTTTTCGATGTCTTAATATCAATACTCAGTAAGTTGAACATTTTAGGCGCGATGTAAGAGAACTGTCGTTGGGCGAAAGCTGTTTTTGTTGGAGGAATTTTGCATTTTTGTTGTGATGAATAGCGGGTGTAAATATTTTGTTGAGTTTTGAGTGTTAAATCATTTTTCCTTATGTGTATGAGAATTGTCTTAACGTATAATTGTCTAATGTCTAGGATTGCGAATTTATTAAAAAGTGGCTCTGATGGGTGAGATGGGTGACATTTTAATATAATCCTTAGTAGCAGCTTTTGAATTAAGATCATGGGATATATAATTGAAGCTGCACAGCCTCCCCATCCTACGATACCGTATGTGGCAATTGATTGGAATAGTGCAAAATATATGCATGTTTATTTGGACTTACATTTTTTCAATATTGCGTACCTGTGTGGGGAAAGTTTCAAAAAAGAATGATCGTTGAGATAGTGACATTTCTTTGGACAAATTATATAATACTTCATTATAAAAAAGAAAGTTACAGAAAATATTATGGGTTAAGAGTAAAAGTTACGTATTTTAGTACCTACTTACAAATTTTGTAATTTCGGAGGAAAATTTTGGTTTTGATCATTATTAAATAAAAGCAAATTAGAAACTTACTTTCACTGTTTACAGAATTACTGGTAATATTTTTTTTTGTATCCATGTCTTAAAATTTAAAAAGTTTCCCATACTACATTAAAATACAAAAAAATAAATTGTAAGCCTTCGATTCAAATTCCAGAAGATTTTATTGCATCAAAATTGGTGGATCATAAAGTTTTTGCTAATATTATTATGTTCGTTTGATTCAATATTATCAAACAAGTTTTGAATGGCCTCTAGAACAGTAGGTTATGATTTGCATAATGTTGGTATTAGATCGTCCAAAAGGTTAACGGTTCAAACATTGCCAAAGTTGTGAGAGAAAACGAGAGGAAAAAATATACGTGGGATGTTCGAGGTGTAATACAAATTGATTATTTGTTCCCGTGATCTGGAACACTCCCACAAACCCAATTAATTCGTTGATTCACTGATCAGAATTTTAGATCGATCTGTCAGATCATTACGAATTTAATCGTTTTGATGTGAACAGGTTGCACAATTTGGGAGTCGTGGGTACCGTCACCCCAATGAACTATTTGTTGGATAACCACCACCCCTGCTAATAGATCCCCCCAAGTGGTTCGCTACGTTTGTCTAGGTGTTGGCGGATGATTTTGCCCACCTTCTGCGTGGCGGGCCGAATCGAAAAAGATTGGTTGAGGGACTCAGCCGGACTCTACTGACCCATCATCTTGCACCGCAGTGGAAGGGATGGATTCATACTTTCGTCACTTCTGACCCCATTGACCACCATAATCCTACCCATACGTCATACCCTTTTCCCTCCCAGAACTTCCTCTAATAAATAAAATACAGATAATGTAAAAAAAACGAGAGTTAAGATGAAAAACATGTCTTAGGGTTGTGTGTATTAGTGGCATCTGTACTGCAGCGCTGACCTTGCGAAGCGTAACTGAGAAACAGCTTTATATTACGCTTACGCTTACTGGTATTAGCAAAACGGGTTTTGGATTAGATTTATTTAGTTCTATTCATTTCTGATACTGAATGTATAAGTGCTAATTAATGTACAATATATTACAATATATATTGGTTTTTAAAAACGATTTATAACAAACTAGCTGGTACCCGGAATGCGTTGCAATGCCATTTAAAAAAAAAAGTTCTCCCCGCGTGTCCTTTCCTATTCGTCCCGTTCCTCTTCCGCCTCCACTTCCTCTCCCGCGTCCCCTTCCCCTCTCGCGTTCCCACTCCGTCTCTTCACCTTCCCTCTCCCCACTCCACTCCCCCCCTTCCCCCGTCCCACGAACCCCCTCCCAAATTTCCCTCACTGGTCCCCCTCTCGCGAACCCCCACCCGAGTTCCCCTCCCCCCTCACCCCTCAAGCATTCCATACATTCAACCCCGGTAAATTCAGTTTTTAAACTGGAAAAATTGTTGTTTTTACTATCTTCATCGCAATTTTTCCATATTTTCTCATCGTTTAAACCTTCCCTGGACTACGACAAACATTTCAAAATCAAAATCAGCTAAATCGGCCTAGCCGTTCTCGAGTTTTAGCGAGACAAACGAACAGCAATTGTTTTTTTTTATATATATAAATACATATATATAGATAGATGAAAGCGCCCCTGACCACCTTCTACCCTAATCGCGGCGCTATTGCAGAGCACAACGAACTATCATTATTCATCTGATTCAAATTCGCATCCAATACGCGTACGGGGCCTGGTGCAAAAAACAAACCAAAAATATCTTAAATTATTCCACTTCGAAAATAAGCATTAAATTATTTTTGTAAAAGTTTTAAATTATATAGTTACTCTTTGAAAGTCTTTTATTAATTTAATTTCGGATCCTGGTGTATCACGGGTGGGCCGCTTATTTACAAACAAACCACGTAATTTAGAATACTAGGGCGGCACACTCTCACTGAGGTGGTGATGTACTGGAGTAGAAAGTTACTCCGTGCTAATAATATTAATTACTTGTTGGAAAGGACATCGCATTTCTTGGTGGTAATTCCAGATATCTTTGCATTTTATCTAGTTGCCGGATACTTTGATTTTAACTGACCTTGTATAGACAATAGATGCATTTCGTCAGTGCAGGTTATCGATATAACAACTATAGATATTCTTAAAAATTCGGTCGAATAATTCGGCCCACCTGTGAACAAGTTTATAACCAAACTTTCGTCGTTTCGCTTCGAAAGTATAACGATTACGAAAATGCTGTCAAGGACAAAATGTTAATAATTGTTCAGGAGAATTAAATAAGGAGGATTAAAAAGATTTAAGATTAACCAAGAAGAGGCAAGACGAGCCTCGAAGGAGTGAGAAGATGCAAGAAGAGGCAAGAAGAGCCAAGCAGACTAGAATAGAAAAGAAGGAGCGGTACGTAGTAAGAATATGCAAGAAAAGACAAGATACAAGAAGAACCAAGGCGCGACGAGGAGCAAGAAGAGCCAAGAGAAACTAGAAGAAACAAGAAGAGCCAAGAAGAGACGAGATGAACCAGAAAAAAGGCAAAATTTGCAAGGAAATGTAAGAGAGGCAAAAAGAAGGAAGACAAAAGAAAAAAAAAAAAACATAAGTCAATCAATTCTTTTTTCCTGCCCATCCTAATTTCCATTATTGACTTATTAAGTTGCCATGTATACAGGTCGATTAAACTTCAACCTCCTTCCCATTCTCACAGCACGTGTTGCAAGTCCTAACAAATTAGTGCCCACAGATACCTCTCTCACCGAGACAGGAGTGTTCCTGGATGGGTGGTACAATCGTATCCTATGAAGGAGGTGAGGTTGTTCAACCTGTCGACAATAAACGTATGTGCGAACACCTATAAAACCCAGTACAAATAAACAAAACATAAATAAATACATAAACGAAGGTAGTCAGGACTTCAAACAGATGAGCCTCCGGGAAAGCGAAATAGATCTTCTATGATATAATGTGCAGTGGTCGACAAACTACATCATGATATAATACGTTAAATTTTGTGGTTTATGTGTCACGTCCACAATCACATAATTCAGAATACTCAAGACCGCCAAGACCGCATTAATTGTGAATCATAAACACAGAGAAAATGCCACGTTATAATTTTCCAAATGCTTCAATTTAAAAAAAAAGAAATTAACACTTAACTCGCATCAAAAAATTAGTTATCGTAGATTCTCATTCCCTGTAGTCGTTGTAAAATTTTTATCATTATTGAAGATTTTTTAAATAATCAAAACGTCTTAACTTATGATGTCATAATATGTACCATCAGGGGAGCCACCGCCAAGTGATATTAACAGCAAATTTGGGATACACGTGCTGCAGAACATCTTTTTGTTGGGTTAACAAAAATCAACCGTTAAAAATGAATTTATTTATTTTTATTTTTGAAAAAAATTGAATTTCTCATAATTGTTGAATATTGTGTTGAATAGAGCTCTCGGTCCCGGATAGTTACCCTCTTGTATAGTGTTAACAAGCAGAAATAAGCAGATACCAATCTCTATTGTGTTAGAATGGACTACAGACTACAAGAACAATCAAAATGAAACAATAGTTACCTATGTAAGTATGCAATGCACTGCACAGTGCACAGTGCATAGACAGATACACTGATTCATTTACTACATATTTCAATTAATATTGTTTAAGAACTTAGTACGAGTTTAATACTTTAGTAAATATAAAAAAAAACACTAGACCAGGAAAAATGTACATCCCATTGATGCATTACCATATTATACAGGGTGATAAGGGACTTACTTTAACCAGTGATTCTTGATTGTTTGGAGTAAAAAATGTAAAAAATTTGGGTCTTCGGTGACTTTTTCGATGATTTTTTTTCTTCAAAATCGAACTTTTTTTTTTGAAATCTGCTTGATGTTACTCAGCCGAGTAACCGCCCAACCTCTTACCCCGCTCCCAACTGTCCAAAAAGTACTTATTTTATGATTACGAAAAAAAAAAAAACAAAAAAATGACGAATAAAATTGCATTACTCACTAAAAACGATATTTTTTTACTTAATACACTAATATATTCATATATCTGGATATCCTATAAAATCTCGTAACATTCTGGTTACCTATTATCACAATACTTAATAATCTAACTTCGTGGTTTAACATTACGTAAACTAATCGCTTACTCAGATTTTTTTTGATCGTTAATGTACATAGGTTATTATTTATTTTTATCCACAGTTTTTTATCGCTGGGTTTATTACTCGCACTCGTAAGCACTACAAATATGCTAACTCCTTTTTCGAGTTACACACAAAATCATAACTGATTTCTCACTCATGTACGCCACAATCAGATAATATGTACCCCTATGAAAGCCAAACATACTTAATATGTGTTGGATTAGGTATGTATGGGGGAGGAAATAAGTTATGGTTTGATGTGTAACTCGAAAAAGCTGATTTCGGAATACAAAAAACTATTTTAGGATATAATTATGAATTTCAGGGCAGTAAATGATTTATAAAGTAGTACAGGTTTGTATACGAGTACAAAGCAGCAATAATGGTCGGACACAAAATTGAGGTGGATCAGTACCTACCATATGGAAGTAGATAAACAATTTTTGAAAGCAATGACAAAACAGAGCATCTCAACGTGAGCCAATTTTTCCTTACTTCACACTTAAAAAACATTTTCAAAAAATCAAATTCTTTCTTGAACAATTCATTCAATTCATTGACCTGACTGGGACCAGTCTAGGTTATGTAAACTGGCAAATTCTTTTTTCGAATAATCATGTCTAGATCACATTTTTAAAGAGATTATCTCCCAGTGTATACGAATATATTGAAAAAAAAAAGTAAGAAGTATCTTCACCCGGTTAGACAATGTTATGATGCGGCCTATGGAAGGTAAGTTCTGTAAGATATATGTTACATAATTGTAATTACCTTGAGAGTGAGTTTAGTGCCACAATTGGCACATTTGAAGCAGCCACTGTGAAAGAAGGAGAAGTCCTTCAGAGGCCCCACGCGATCCACCTGGTATACCACCTCCGCGCACCGGAGACACGTGCTCTCGTAGAAGTTGGGGCGGTACATCATGGTGTACTCCTGGCCCGGAGCCGCGCTGGTCGAGCACTGGACTGGACGATCACTTCAACTGCCACCATAGGGCAACACTGAACATTTTTTTAATTAGTCACTCTTATTTTGTTTCACAAGTTTTTAGGTTGATTTTCTTTAGGACGTCACCACTTCTTAATATTCTGCTCTATATTAAAAAGGGACAATTCTTATAAATACCATTTAAAATTGTTTGTTAGAAAGAGGCATTTCTATAAAGATGATCGTATTTTATAGACCGAGTTAAACCAAAACGACAATCGACATCACCTGTCGTAAAATATAGGTAACTACATCTATCTTGTGGTATTTATTTAAACCGAGGACAAATCTACATCGACGAATATCAGCCTAAATAATTGTAGGTCTTCGTAAACAGCACATTTCTCAAGCACCCAACTCAATAACAAAATTGTACATTTCATAAAGCTGTCAGGAAATAAAAATATTTCCGCAGAACAGTTCAAAGGAGACCAAAAACTTAAAATATGGATGCTTTGTTTATTCCTATAATTAGGTTTAAGTGTTTATGGTTATAATGTATTAAGTACATGCCATTAATTTTTGTGAAAAAAGCACTTTCCACAAGGATATGAATAGGTTCCTATAAAACTTAAATACATATTGCGGCAAAGCTGGCGTGTCATCTTCGACTTGGAAGTAAATTATTGAGCTTTTATTATTGGTAACGGGAATTATGTACTGTGTACATTTTAGCTAATAGCATTTAAGTTTACTTGGTAGATTTATGAACATCATAATTATTCACGTTATCGCACCGGGCGGATCGACATTTTAATGAATGTCATAACATCTTTTAGTGCGTTTTCGAGAAAATGCTTGGAGTTTACAATTCTGGAAATAATAGAGGCGAGAAAAAATAAACAAAAATGGCTATTTTCGACTTCACAGCAAACACAGAAAATATTGATACTGTTTCCTGTTAATTACTAATTATGAAAGCAAATTTATGTCACAGAAGAAATTCTCGCCAATTTAAATGACAAACCATCGAAAGTCACACTAAATTACAAGATTATGAAAGTTAGTGACAAGCATAAAAATATTACATAAAATGGCGTTACGCAAGGATGCCAAATTAGGCCATTTCAAATATTGACTTTGTTGCAAAATTAAGTGGATTTAATATTTTTTAAACATATTCATGATTTTGTAATAGAGTAGAATTTGTATTCAACGCTTTCATTCTTTGCAAAAATTAAAGAAAACTGATGCATTTCATGGAAGTAACACAAGCGTTCATTTGATACACTATTTAATTTGACGTTAAACTTTTGGGTCTTACTAAGAATGCCTTGTTGTAAATAGCTAATGAGCTAACAGATACTTTCTTATTTAGCTCTTTCAACAACTGAAGGTTTTCAAGGTTATACATTTTTTAAATGTTGCATCACAGTGTGAATGAAAAGAAGCTGTGTTTGAACATTCAAATACTCCAAATTATTTACTCGAATGATGTGTCTGCAGGAATGCTAGTGAACGGAGTGAAACGTATTTCTCTAATTATAGACATGTTGGTAGAATCATTAATCATGACTCATGATACGGCTATTTGCACGAATTAAACCGATCATCAGCTGAGTTATCATTATCAACTAGAAATACAGGTGTTCTTACAATGGGAATTGTAAAACGTAGGCTTACGAGAAGATATTCGTCAATCTAATTGGAAACATACCACTTAAGGCATTAGCTTTCAAATTCAATATATTTTAGGTATTTCTAATACCAGAATATGTAGTTACCCAAAACAGCTGTACTGCGACTAAGAACAACTAGCAACTAAGAAATAGCAAAAAGGTGGATAAGGTTCAACAATGAGCTCTAACTGCTTGAAAACATATAAAATGTGATAAAACTGTGACGGCTTTACTACGCAAGATATGTAGCAAGGAAGAGGATAAACGAAGCTTACCATAAAGAGGCTTTTCAAAAAAAAAAATCCTCTAGGACGAAGGAGTGTCGAGAGGCCTAAATTTTGATAGCTGAAAATTCTAGAGATGAATACCTTTCATTGGTATAAAAAACAGGATGAAGATAGCGGGAGGTCGACAGGATTGGAGGCATTACCTGGACACTACCAGGACTCTTCAATGTAGCGCCAATGATGACGTTGAAGATAAAAACTATTCTGGTAAAATTGAATAATTCAAATGCTTCTGCAGCGGCAATTACACAGGATAATATTTTTAATGATACGTAACAGTCTTTCATTTGTTCAGCTAAAAAAGATCAGTTGAACAATGACGGTTCAAAAAGGAAAAAAGCGGTCATTAGAAAAATATCATTGATCTCTCGCACGCGATCATTCGGAAACGGACATTTCTTTTTATGGTTCGTCTTACAAGCATTTTGCTTTTTGCCGGAAGGTATTATCGAAGAATGAAGTGTATCTATATTATAATATCTACTTTAATGGTTAGGTTTGCTCACAAAGCCTCGGGGTGGACTGTTGTTTACAATTTTAATTCGAATTTTGGCTTGTACCTATACATTTTTAGAATGTAATTAATTGACTGACCTTAAAAGGAAATAAACACAAATCAACTGTACGGTGGATTGATTCTTAGAATATTACCCAAGTGATTAAGATCGCCAACATCATTGAATCTAGTTGAAGGCAACAGTGTATTCAATATTATAGAATTTCCATATTAAAATGCAAACAGGCTAATGTGGCATAAACTGTTCTACCATACACAGCTTTTTATTCAAATCATTATCTACTGTGTAAGGCTGCAATGCGGTAAATAATTCAGGTAATGTGTTTTTTAGCGAAAATGGACTTGTTTTACGAGAAAATTGCACGAAAGAAGGCCGCGAAAGACCATTGAAAAAAGCGATCCATGTTGTTGCACATAATAAAATCGTATGAGCGCAATGACGCATTAATATTCCGATGAAATAGATATCACAATATATAGGTCAAGCATTTTATAGGTCTTATAAAATGCTTGGTTTTGTTCTTCGAATAAGTAAAGTGTTCAGTAACCCGCGTACAATAGTATTGTTATATTTTGCATTAGTCAGATGTACACTGGAATATGCCTCGCCAATTTGGAACCCGCAGTACAAAGTATACATAGATAGCATAGAACAAATCCAAAACAAATTTATAAAATATCTAACCTTCAAATTCAACATTAACTTCGACTGCACATTTCAAACTTTGCAACAAAGGCGAGCAACAGCTGATTTGTCATTCATACACAAAATTTTAAATAATAACATTGACTGTACCGAACTTCTTTCCCTAGTTAATTTTAACATACCCTTCAGACGTACACAGCATACAGAATTATTCCACACGCTTAATTACAAGATGAATGCAGCAACTAATTCACCAATCAATCGTGCTCTTCATACTTTCAATACTATTTGTCTAAATTCTAACATCGTCATTTTCTTCGATTCACTGCCCAAATTTAAAAAGAGCATCATGTCAATGATGTGAATTGTTCAATGCGCATACGTACATACGTACATACATACTCACACGTACATACATACTCACACATACATACATATTCACACATACACACCTACCCACTACGCACCCGGTAATTACTTAATTTACATAGATACTACAAAGAAACATGTTATAGGTACCCATCATGAAATATACTTACCTAATATTTGTAAATTGTTTTCCACCACTGTAACCAATGTTGTTTATGTTTATATATAAAAATAAAATAAAAAATAAAACATATTATGGGACACAATTGAGATCAGTTTTTAAATCTGAGAAATCATCCATTTTACCAAGATTTTGGTGGCTAGTTTGCTTCGCTAAACGTTGAAAGTCATAATGATGTTAGGTCATTAGTCATTCTCATAACTAACGAACGAAGAATACGGGAACATTAAAAAGCTGGTAAACAAAGAGAAATCTATTTGATATCATGAACCCTTCAAGGTTTTCAAAACCGTGTAAAAATAATTTGATTGTACGGCAAGGTAAATGAATGTTTTCATTTAAAGATAATTAATTCACGCCTGTACTGAAATCACGGTCGATAAAGATGAATCATGTAAGAATATTAATATCTAGGTTATCAGGAATAATAATAGGCGCAATGGATGAGCGAAGAAATGTTCTCGGATGACTAAGTCGATGAAATCTCAAGTTAAAAATGCAAAACAAGCCTTAAGAAAGTAGGCTGTGTTTGGAATTCTGCACGTGAGGTCACCCGCGAGCCGGTGGAGTGGTATTTAAAGCATTCTTGCTAAACTTTCTTCGGATGTGACGTCGTACAACTATAATTGGGATCTGTACTATCCCACGCACGTATCCACAATATTCATAACCTAATTTTGAACCGTTTAACATGGCTTTCCTTACAATCTAACAAAATGCAGGTTAAGAGTTGTGAAATCTGGGATTCATTCGAAGATTTGTGCTTTAAATCAATCAATTAAAAATTCCATGAATGAACATATGAATGTACATAATTTTGTTATTAAACTAACAATTATCAAATTTAGCGAACAATCAATCTGAATTAGAACACAGAGAAATGTACGCAAATATTGATGATATAAAAGCTGTTGAAATACGGCCGGAGCCGGGTAGTAATTACAAGTAGTCTGTAAATATAAATTAACAAGGAGAACATATCTAATAGCAAATCAAAGGTAAATAATAATCATTAATACCTGATAATAAATCGATCATCTACTGAATGGCTTACCTTACCCATGGCCTGCAAAGCCGAGCCCACATTATCAAACTATGCCAGACGGATTCCTCGCATTCCGACACCAGAACAAGGAGACTTTTCCTTGCAGATCATGCGATGATATCAACCATAGCTCAGCCGGTTAAAAGCCTGTTCTTTCGACAACCTGTAGAGTTTTGAGTCACCGAATAGACATAACTTTTTGCTAGTTTTTATCCACAAGGCACTGCCTTTTTGACTTGGTTTTTTATTAGTTTTTACACCGTAATTTCTTAAGAACTGTTTGCTTTTACGATAAAGCATGTTTGTAGCACTTAACCTGATGAGAAGCACCTGTTAAATATTATATTTAAGAGAGATTATGACTGACGGCGGGCCCACAAGCGAAAGTCGCAAATATGGCCCATGCGACATTTTTGGTCAACATTAATTAGAATCTCTTTAAACTTCTTTCTTCTCTTCATTTCGTAATTTTTGCATCTTAACGATTATATAATAATTATTATAATTAATGTGATCAGATGGCGCTAATTTGGCTAATTTATGAAAATGATCAATCAGTTTTTTGGTAATTTGTAGAAATCAACTCTAAATATTATTTATGGAGCTCTGTTTTCTTATTTCTATTATCACAAGAAGCTCTAAATCTTGAGATTCAGATCAAAGATAAAAGAGATTACGCATAATTTGTGCCAGAAAGGGAGTACCATCAGTACCTGATCAAGCTACCATAAGAGCTCCCTCCTTTGAAACGATTAAATAAGTTAAAATAAAAGTCGATACCAATTTTTGGAGTGCGAACCACATATGAACACACTTTGCATAAGAACCCACATGAATGTAGTTAATAAATAATCGACCTTGGGAGTCCATATATTTTTCATCGTAAAGAGCCTCCTACCTCTACACAACCTACATATGCATTACGTACCTAAATCATCAAACATGACGTTAATTTATTACTTATAATACCAACGTGTGTTTTAATTATACTTAATTATATCATTGAAGAAGAAGAAACTATATAACTACAGAAACTATAGAAACTATATAAATTCTTTGTATTCTTCGATACTGCAATGAACGCAATGAACTTGAGGTAATAATCAATGCCAACGACGCAAAAACTACACAGCAAAGAAAACTGTTTTTTTAAATATCCGTTCACTCTTTTCGGAGATAAATGTGAAAATCGAAATTCGTGCAAAATGTTTTAATTGCCGAATGAGATGGAAGCAATATACTAAGTTTCTGCGTGTATATTTCAATTGTCGGTTTGCATAAATAATTATTGCTATCTTCATCTACCAAGTTAGTATTCGTGGTAATGACATTTGAGATTTTAATTACACTTATCTATAATTGAAAACTTCTGGTGCGCTAAGGCCAGTTCGGGCCACCTTCCGAGTTTTTGAGCGGAACGCATGAGCAATTGGCTCGACTAGTTTCAGGAACGGTTGAAACAGACCGCTTGGGTTCTTCTTAGATTCCAGTTTGAAGATTTCAGATAGGTAGGCAAGTACCAGCTACCTGCTACCTGCTAGGTATGTGGAATTAATGAATTGTACTCCTAACGGGACAAGAGGCCGGCGTGATTAAAGGTACCCGCCTACCCGACTTGCAAAAATTACCAAATAAGGCGGTTAGCGTTGCAGAAATTTACGAAATATTGTCTTAAAGATTGCGTCAAGGATCATTCAAGGTGGTCATTTAGTAAAACAACTTGAAAAATGTGGTTTTAAAATTCAGAAAGGGTCGACGTAGTACACCTTTGAAGATTGCTTAAAAGCTTATTTAGGCCTGTCAGAATTGCAGAACTAGTTGAATTTTTCCCTGTAAATTATAAAAATATGATCAAAATGTCACGGTTAAGATTTCAGAAACGATTTCTGAATATTTTACGATCAGTGACCACTGCAGCCTTCTTTTCGTTCCACCAAATCACTCCAAAATCAAAAACTAATTTCGGAATGCCGCTCGAAACAAGTGGGTTTTCATCGGATATTAACATATTATTTAGGCGACACGTAGGTTCACAGTATCATTTTGTGTATTATTATTCTAAACATCTACAGCCACGGAACCTTGAGAATTATTACAGATCTTTGAATACACTTAGCACTACTTTCATTTTCGAAAATATCCGAAAATTCCAGACATTTCCGGACAACATGACCCAGCAAGCTGGGCTTCCACGTCCAAAAACAAAAGACATTGTTGAACATACCAAACTATTACCGAAGTCTAATGAAGAACGTCAAAAAGACAAGAAATTTGAAAACAGTAAAATACGTCTTTTCAATCAAATAGAATTGCTACAGATGTATTGAATGTTAGGGAATGGTTTAGATTCCTAAATCAGCACAGCATCCACAAAGCATGTAGCTTCCGAGATGATGTTTGCCGTATAGCCGTTAGCGTAGCACGAGCACAGAGATGTTCAGAGGCAACAGTTTATTACCCCAGTTAGCGCAGATTATTGAACGTTATTATTATGATGAATGTATAACAGAGTATGTGGGTGATTTAATGCATGAACAATCTCTTCTGGACACTGTCGAGAACTGTTGGCTAAGCCACCTGTTGCGGAAACCTGTCACTCGCGAGGTGTTTGCTGGTTGGTGCAAGGGGTATTTACTCACAACTCTAGCCGAGGTGTGGCGCGGATTAGCGTGTTGTGATGCCAATGGCGATGTTGTTTTGGAACCAATGGCGATGGTTTTCTCGACGGAACGACGACGACCGACCCGCGTGCTGTGCCGCTTGCGACTGCCGTCAGGGGGGCGCTGGTGTACGGCCGCCATGTTGGACAGGTAGGAGGGACAGAGGCGTACAGAAAGCTTATGTTGGTAATTAATAATACAACATTGTTTTCGCTCCATACTTGGCTAAGGGATCTGAAAATTGTAATTTTCTTCTACGGCTTCTACTTTGTTCCTCAAAGGGGATTCCAGAAGTTCTGAAATGGTTGATCTGGCTAAACGTTGAGCGCTTGCATACTGCTTACTAACACTGTATGCAGGGACATTGGAGGTCTAGATTCGATCTAAACAAATGAAGCTTAGTTCTTTAAAAAAATTAGAGTCCTGCGAGAGCCTTGAAGGAGTAACCATCTGTTACTTATACCAGGGCGGGTAAGTGGTGGATAACCTCCAATAACGTTGACTTCATCGAAAACCTGACACAAAACTTTCTTTCGATTTTTTTGACGATGTACCATTGATACGCAATTTATACAACCTTATGCAGGTACAAACATCGCGGTAAAGCTGTAAGAACACTTTCAGTTCACTTTTTCTTACTACTTTTAAAACACGCTCATTAGCAGATAATTTATTATTATTTTTATATGAATACCTCCAAGAGTCCCAGCTGCGCCCGTCTGGAGCCAGTGAGACTATGGCATCCCCAATTGGGGTATGTTGTAAGGCTGAAGGTAGTGGGGAAGGGAAAGAGATGGAGAGGAGGAAGCTGGGGAAGTACCTGGCTATGCAGATCTGGTCACCAAACACGGCTAGATTCATTTCAAGCAACGTTTCAGTTCTGAATGGTAGTCTTACACCAAGGCAATACTGAGGGTATTTTCCACTCTGGAAAGTGCAGCAAATATACGACATATTATTTTAAATGAATCTTGTGAAATAACACAAATTAACCGAGTAAATTTATTTGCTCGCGCCGAGATTCGATCCCGTGACCTAAAATTCTTGAAATGTGTGGGGTCAAGAAATCGAAAGGTCCCAGCTAAAATATCTTAAAATAAGAGAAAATTAGAAAATTCTTCTTTTGGACGCGTGATTCATTGTTCACAAATTATTATTTTCAATTTGGGGAGAGAGTGGTTGAGGAAGATCTTTTGACCTCTCCGGCCGGACTCTCTCGACCCATCGCATTGCACCGCAGTGAGAGAGATGGATTCATTTGTTCGTTGCGCCTGAACACTCCTGAACACATTGATTCCCAGATTCCTACCAACTCCTCATATCTTTTTCCTCCCCAGAGCATTCTCTCCTTCCATTCCCTAAAAAGACTCTTCACACAGCACCCTAAAAGGTGACACGGGCCCCGAAGGAAATTGTTTTGCTCAGGGCCTTCTGTGTGGACCTTATGTAAAAAACCCAACAGAGTGTACAATTCATTCGCGGTAGAAGTGAAACCTTCAGAAAACTAAAGAATACAAGAGTGAGAAGGCTACGAAGCACCGCACAAAGAGGAGACCGATTAAACTATCTCATTTTCTCGCAGGCTAAATCCTATAGATATATATGTTTCTCTTTTTAGTGTCGCTATTTTTCGTTTCATCAGGTTTCAAATCACAACGATGCTAAAGAAGTTTTCACATCAAAAAAACAAAGATTATTAGTTCAAGTCAATGCATTCTGTAAAAGTCATATATGTTTCCACCGGCCGCCCCTGTCAGATTTCGCCCGCATACCATCGCGAGCGGATCACCTGCGATCCAGCGGCG
The DNA here is from genome assembly GCA_936435175.1 of Glyphotaelius pellucidus. Taxonomy (NCBI): domain Eukaryota; kingdom Metazoa; phylum Arthropoda; class Insecta; order Trichoptera; family Limnephilidae; genus Glyphotaelius; species Glyphotaelius pellucidus. The sequence continues at coordinate 5,688,701 of OW386553.1, read as the reverse complement.
GCGCGGGGAGGGGGATTTACTACACTCAGTACACCTATGCTAGTGGTTGTGATCACGCAGTGGTGGTGGTTTGCCGGAGTAGGACACGGCGCTACAAGGGACGGGGACAGAGGCCGCGCGTTGCATAACGAGACCGTACACTGTACGCTGTACGCTGTACGCTGAACGCCCGCCTCTGGGAGACATCAATGCGAGCGGCGCACAACTCCGTTCATGCTTTTAACATTACTAGTGGTCGCCCAATGGTCGAAATTCGACCATAGTTGTAATGTTTTTTTATGTTTGACTTTCAGTAAGACCATAGACAAATAATATTAAAGACTAACAATATTAATCTATTCTCAATTTGACCATAGACTAAAACAATAAACAATAGAGTAAAGACGCAAGTGTGTGTGTCAAATACATGGTAGTGTGTGTAATGTTTTTGTTATTGATTTAATCTATTTTTATGCATAATTTTAAAAAAATATAAGCATTCTGCACTCCTCCTCTATATAAACTATAAGTGTGCGAAATTTCATACTCCTCCGTCCGCGCAATTTTCGTAAAAAGGGGTACAAAGTTTTGGCTTCACGTATTAATATATTGATATTATATGATCAAATTAACTGCTCGAAATGCAAATTTATTAAAAAAAAATGTTTTTTCATCAATTGTGAAAAAAATGTTAAGATTTTGTAAAAATATTTTTTTATCTGTAACATTGACTCGTTTCGCTTTTTTTTATTTATTTATTAATTTATACTGTGTTTTACAGATGTTCGCACTTACGTGAGAACAATCCAGTTATAAAAACTCAGTTATTACACAATATGTTATATGGTAGCTATGTTATAAAGGTAGCTAAATAAGAACACAATTAACAACAATCCTCTCGTATTTATTGTTATAAATATAATAACTAACTCACATTAATGACTCATATTTCTACTTATATCTTGGTGCCCTAGCAATAATAATATATTATTGATTAAATTAAAATCGATGGTCTCTTCATGATCACAATAAAAACAAAATTTAATACTTACAAAGATTACCTACGTACTAATTTTTTTGTCCTCTCTCTCTTTTGTACTAATATTATCTTGTACCATTATTTGTACAATCTTTTACTTTTTTACTATCACATTATAAACTTGTTGAACTCATCTGTATAACGTTTCATGATATTGCAACTCATGTATTTTTATTTATATGTGTAGGTACTATTTATCGCTGCGTTAATTTTGCTGAATTCTTTAAAAACTTGCTTTTGAACAAATTATTCATGATAAAGTTAATAAAAAAATCAACACAGTAAATACCTACACTTTCCTCAATAACTTCTTTTAAAGTACCTTAAGCACTCTTCTGTTTTACCACTATTATACTATGTAAACTTATTAACTCCTTTGTACAATTTTCATGATAACGAAACTACATACTTACATATTAAACCTGCTTGTATCCTTAATGTACAGTTTATAATGTTATATACTTCATGCTTACAATTATACTCCTAAATAACACGTGTAACTTCAATAATGTGATACCGTAAAAGCCTTCAAGGCGTGTATAAATAAATGAATAAAATAAAATAAAAAAAAACTACAATTACATTACAATACAGATACGTACAATTAGAAAAACAAAAACATCACAAATATAAATACAGAATTATATACAAGCTCACTCAAGTAACACATTACAATGAGTGGCAAGAGACTTACGAAATACATGAGGCATGCATAGAGAGACAATCGACACAATATAATTAGTTGGTATTTTTTAACAGCGCCAGAACGATTTTTTTTGAATCCTTACAAATTATCGACGAAAATACCTACTTCAGCACACTCTATCTTGTTATATAGTCGACACACCTGGGTCAGAGGGCTAAAATAGGCGATATTATTTTTAAATGTATTATTCATGTGAAAAATGTTATGGCGTCTTAAACAATGGGAATTGGGGACATTTATTTCAATACTGCAGACATAATGTAGTATCAACATGGTTTTCACCTACTATAATGTAGAATAAGGCATAAACTATAACATGAAACAATAGAATTGTGTAAAGAGCCCATGTGCATGTAAAACAGCACAGGATAGTTAATAGAAGTTATGAACATGATGTTTAAATAACAAAGAAAAATGAGATCCTGTTTAAGTACAGGGTGCGGCAGCATAACTACATTTTTTAAAATTCGCGCCATTCAGTCGGTTGATGTCGTAGCGGAGCGCTAATGGTCTCGTTCGAGAGGGGGAACTATAAAGGTTTGCCCCGACGTAATTTTGTCGCCATCATGTGTTGGAACAGTGAGGAGCGTGCATTTCCGCCGCGTTAATTTTAATTAATACTGAAGAACGTGTTACAAATATTTAAGATGTTTCTTTATGAATTCCTCCCGAAGTTGTTAATTCATCGTCTAAAAAAATAAAATCTGGTGCTCACCGCTAACTTTGTAGTTATTTTTTTTTTTAATAGTTGTACGTAAAATATATGTAAGGTATTGTTTTTATTAATTTTAAATGTAAAGAACTTACATCCCTGGGGGTCTGTTGGAATAAAAAAGTTATTTTAGTTACGAATTCGCCAGAAATGATTGAAATGTGAGTTTTGAGCAAACAAAAATTATTAGGGTTGTGTACCGCCTTAACCTTTCCCCTCCCCCTCGTCATAGAAAATAAGCAAAGCAAAGACTCCCCCCGATGTGCTTACGTAATACTAATGTAAACGTAAAACTTAATGGCCCCAATAATTGCTTAAAAAAATAAAATTAACAACAAAGTTAAGACTTTTAACTACACCTCATTCAATGATTCAATTATAAATATATTGGTAAGATCCTTTATCGTTCTACTTCTGCTCTAATAACTCAATTGTTTTTTTTTATATCACTTAAGTATTTTACTACAGTAATCTATTAATTGGTCAGAATCGTAAAGAGACAATTTTTAATTGGAGTAATCCTGGTGTACTTCAATCATTATTCAAGAGGAAACCGGGCAGAGTTTTTTCCACGCAAAAGGTGTTCCCCAATTTCCTCCTGGATTTTGACACTACTGCAAATATTTTTTTAACATAATATAGATAATTAATTTTTTAGTATAATTTCTATTAAATATAATTTTGGAGGCGGGTATGGGTACCGCTGCCCCGGGAACCATTTATTGGAAAACCAACACCTCTGCAATAGGTCACCACAAGTGGTTCGCTACGTTTGATGACTTAGCAGGGGTGGCCGGTTAATGGGGTGAGGTTTTTCTGTGAAGGTACTCCCAGTATCGCCTAGGTGTAAGATCACCATTCAGAATTGAAACGTTGCATGAAATTTATTAAGCCGTGCTTGGTGAACAGATCTGAATTGCCAGTTACTTCCCCACATTCTTCTTCCCCAACTATTTACCCTTCTCACTACCTTCAGTCTCACCACAGATCCCATTAGGGGATGCCGGGAGCAGCTGGGATTTGTGAGGTATTCAAATAAAAAAAAATCTACGTAAATGTTTGGGCACCACGCCTGTCTTATGTACTATATATGTATAGTATAAAATAATAAAAACTTAAAGATTTTAAATATTAGCTAGAGGCAACTTTAGCAATTATTTGCGAGTTAATAAAAATAATTTAATAAACATATTTTTGCCCAAACAAGTAAAAGGATTGTAAAAAGCATTTTTTTTGGCTCAAATTTAAAATTTTACGAACGATTTACATTGGAACACATTTTTTTAGTCAAAAAGCGAATTATTTATGATTTTAATTTTCTTATTTTATACTCTTATGATTTTGAAAGCAATTTTTTCAGATAGGGGCGTTGGTCATCCGCCCCCCAAATTGTACGTGTTTGTTTGCTGGCCAGCCTAAAGCAGGTCTCCTCCAACCGAAAACATTAACATTTGCTTACACATTATTGTAAACATTGGCGATGGGTTCATTGGCAATGTTTATGGTAATGTGTAAGTAAATGTTCATGTTGTCGGAGAACTCTGATTTATGTTGTAAAATATGAAAAATTAACATTGTTAAATACATTAAATGTTAATTCATTAAAAAATTGCAAAAGTTTGATCAATTTTATCAGAGTAAGGAAAAAGCGATATTTCTTTGAGCACACAAACATGTCCATTATACGATTCTATTACTTATTTCATCAGAGCATCCAAAAAATGTAATGTACTGACTTTGGTAAATTTCGACAGATTCTGGCAAAACAAAACGCTAACAATACCAGAACAATGACTTAACGCTTTTAATTCCCTGTGTCTATTTCTGTCGTGAAATCCTAATGTCCTTGTTCACTTTGTACAACTGTGTTCACAGCGCTACAAATGGTAGAGTAGTGCTTCCCAAACCAGGAGTCGCGATCCGGCACCGGGTCACGAAATAAAACCGATGGGTCGCATACAAGACGTGTCTGTTTCGGAGCACCGTATTCAATTTTAGTGAAACTCAAAAGTGTGCGTAAAAAACGTTAAATTAATATTTTTTCTTTTTAATCACAGTGTTTCTCAACTAAATTTTTTTTGTTAAAAAGTCGAATTTGACTAAAAAATTATCATATAGGACCTCTAACATTCCAAGAAAAAAAAAGTGGCAGCACTAGCGAAAGCGTCTATACGGCACACATGTGTTTGTTGGCTTGTAATATTACATACATTTTTGTAATTAATGAATCTCGTAGTAAGCTTCCCTTTACAAAACATGCAACCATCACTTTTAAAATATTTTTCTCTCCGTGCCAATGAATTTCTCTCCGAATGTTTGTCTTTGGCACAAATAAGGTTGAGAAACACTTCTCCCAAAGTTTATGGTTAACGATATTACGACATTCTAAGAGTAAACTATCTTAATTATGTAATAATTATTATGAATTATTTATTATAAATTCTTAATACCTTTATAAATGTTTTGTTAAACATTTTTTTAAATGTTATGAAATAATCCATTTTATTTTACTAATGCAGAAAAATGCTGAAAGAAGAGTGTTATGGGCTAAAAAAAAAATATGTTTTCTTCGAATTGAAGAATTGAAGAAATCAAAATTTATTCCTACTTCCAGTAAAATTTATAAATTATGTCATAGTACGTGAATTCAAATGCCAACATTTCATTGGCCTCTCTAGTGCCAGGTTTTTTCACAAGCAGAAGTATAAAAAACAATCCCAGACAGTTGCTTCCCCGACAGGTTGGCTTCCCGGTATTTAATATGCATTCAGTTTAGGGATAATGCGGTTAATCTTCTTACACAAAATCTAACTAAAAGTCCTCGAAGGGGTGTGCAGGGAGGATGTTGCGCCGAAAAGCTTAAGTATAAAATATATTTTCATTCAAATGCATCAATAATAAAACTTCGAGTCTTTATACTGCAGGGGTCACCAATTACCTTCAATAGGGGTCCGTTTTTTAAAATAACATGACCGTCGCGGTCCGGGAAGGAAAAACCTGAACCGCCCCCCCTCCTCGGCTTAACAATTGAAATAATAAACTGTACTATTTACTGTAAATATGTATAGATACAATATCAATGAAGAAAAAAAAACGAATGGGTTCTAGTACATTATTTTATGATATAATAAACAAACGTTATGAATAAAAAGAAATACCAAGGGTTTTTTTACAATATTAATGAGAAAAATGACATTTTTGCTTTGGACTATCCGTCCGAAGTTTGGACTGAAATTTGTGCAGGCTACTGTCATTAAATCTTGGAGATGTTCGTTGGTAAGTCTGCTCCGGAATTTATTTTTAATGAAATTTTTATTTATTTATTTATCAAAAGTATACAATACAGAATATAGTATATTATATAAAGCATTGTACTCCCAGGAGTTAATAAACTCATTGCGGAATGATACGCATTACATGAAACATATAGCTGTATGTATTAAATGGACATATGATGGGGACATACACAACATTATTATTTCAGATAGTCATTAATAAGATGAAGTTTGAGCATGTTAGTTTGGGTCTTTTTACATTGACTTGCACGTTTGATCTCGTTGGGTAGTTGATTATATTTTGTGTGAGCTATGTATTCTAGGGATCTTAGTCCATATTTTGTTGATTTGATTTTTGATATAAGAAGTTTGTTGTGATTTCTTGTGTTGTGTTGGTGTACGTCGCAATTGTAATAGAGTGTAGTGTTGGAATGTGCCGAGTGTTGAATTACTTGTAATATAGTTTTAGTTATTTCAAAAGTGGGAATAGTATTAAAAGGAAGTATTTGGGTGTTTCTGTAGATATCTTTGACATGTGTGTCCCAAGGTAGACTGAAAATATTTCGCAGGGCTCTATTTTGAACGACTTGGACTTCTGAAATCATTTTTTTTGTAGCAAATCCCCAAATTCCGGCGAGATATATTAGATGTGAGTGAATCATAGCATGGTAAATCGATTTTAATAGAGGGAGGAAGTAACCCGCGAAGTCTATATAAAACACCAGTTATAGGAGTAATTTTGGATAGAACATGTTTAAATTGGTGATTCCATGTGAGTTGTGAATCAATGAAAAGGCCAAGATATTTTGTAACATCAGCCCTTTCAAGGCGGTTATTATCAAGACTTATATTAAGACTTACATTTTTTTTATTTGCAAACAGTATGTAGTGTGTTTTTTTTATGTTTAGGCTAAGTTTGTTTAGTCGCAGCCAGTTTGCCAGGCAAGCTATATCCCTTTCCATTTCCTTTTCAAGTTCGTTTAATTCATCTTGGAAAATGCTGCTTCATGAACATACGTTGACCCGAACAAAGTGAGCAGTTTAAAGGCTATTTTTTTTAATTTTGGGAATTTATTAGCACAAAAATTTTTTATTCAAAGCTCTTGACAAGAAACTTACTTTTTTGGTGTTTTAAAACTGTATTTTCTTGGAAATCGATCATTTCCAAGAAAAGGAGAGCAGTTTTATTACTCCCGAAAGTATTTGCAGCTTCTTTGCTCCATTCATCACCAGGATGCAGAGAGTTAATGTTACTGAGGATGTCGACGACATTTTCAATTTTCTTAAATCTGTGAATCTGTTTTCAAATTACAATTTAAGATGAACGTCTTGTATTGTTAACACAAGGTCCGCACAAAATAGGTCGGCGTTCCGGATCCGGACCGCGGTTCGCCATTTGGTGACCCGTGTTATATACTGTATAAACCAGCGTACAAACACAAAAAATCGACAATGTAAATAAATTTATTTTATATCCATTCCAATTAACTGTTAAATAAAATTTTGTAAATTTAAGGTTTGTATTTGGTAAATAAAGCACAAAAAAATCATAAGGGCTTAAAAATGTTGGGGTTTATAACTAGGCTAACTAGAAACTTTAACAATATAAAGTGTATTAAAATGTTATATTTTGCTTATGTTAGAAGCCAACTTGAGTACAATTCTCCTGTCTGGAATCCTCATTATAATATGCATGTACAAGCTGTTGAAAGAATACAAAACAAATTCTTACATTTTCTAAATTTTAAAATATGCTAAATTACAACACTATTTTAAACGATATGAATATGCTTAAATTGTCAGACAGAAGAATTTTCACTGACTTGGTATTTTTATATAAAATTCTAAATGATTTAGTTGATAGTCCCGTATTATTTGAATTGATAAGCTTCCGGATTCCACTTCGTAATACTAGAAGTCAGGATTTATTTCAGTGCAGCAATTCTGGGACTAACTATCACATGTATTCCTCTTTGCCCAGAATACTAATGGAGGGAAACAATTATACCAAGTCAGTGGACATCTTCAATTTATCTTTGAATAAATATAAAATATTGTTATTGAGGCAGTTCAGTTATGTAAAATAAAATGTTTTTTCTATGCTATATATGTAAAAGCCTCGAAAAAGGGTGTTTATTTATAAATAAATAAATAAATAATTTTAAAATAATTATAATTTCGGGTGTCAATTTTATCGTCGAGACACAAAAACCCAGGTCACCGAAAAAAAATGTTTGGAAAACACTGGCTATAGTTTGTTGTGTATTGTGAGAAGTAGTGGGAGCTCGTAATTACGCGTTTCATGGTTATTGTCAAGTTAATGTTCAGCACAAAACGGATTATGAATTCATTAAACTAGTATCTACTATGTGTAATAATATCATCCTAAGTACTCGAACAACACAATGCGTACACTTCCAGGGATTGGCAAAACAATTATAGATATTATTTATCACTGAAAAATAAACTACCTACTAACTAGATTGATAACTTCGTGCTTTTTGTGTTGAAAAATTTTGTTCACTATTTAACCATAGATATGCCAATATATGACTATTTCTTGCGCGGTTAATGACACACCATCGACGTGGTTAGATGAAACTCAAACAAAAGGCGCGACCGTAGACAATGTAATTCTCATCGTAGCCTACCCAATTCATTAGCCTAAAATATTATGTAAAAATAAAATGTTTGAAGTGTCAAAATGTTTCTTCACGACAACAAGGTTACATCTGAAAAAGTGCTATCTTCGTAGTATATTTTTTTAGGCTCATTTTCTCAGTCATCACTTTTTCAGACGGAAAGTTGTCCTGTGAACAAATTGAGCTGTCCTAAAAATATCCTAAAATTACTTGAAATTTAAATTCTTTTAAATAAAAGAACATTTTCAAATGTGATTGTGATTTCCTAAGACAGTTATAACATTTTAATAATAAATTAACAATATAATATCTTAACATTTCTCTGCTTAAAACAGAAAAATCGAAAACTCATAAATGCATTTAAGTATCTATTAATACTTTTTTTACATTAACTCTACATGGGAGGCCCTGATGAAAATAATTTCCCTCAGGACCTATGTGAAGGGAGGGTGTGTGGAGGGTCTTTTTGGGAGAGGAAGGAGTGAACATGGGTCTTGAAGAGGCCCATGTCCTGTTCGGAAGATTGCTTTCGCTGAAGGAGATTAGATTTTCATTTCGATCCCTTTAGACATTATCAGACATGATTGAGTCCTTTGAAACATTAAATTCGACGAGTTTATTCTTACCCCAAGAGAAAACGATCTCGAGGTAACCGTTCATTAGTTGATTCAAAGCCCTCCGAGCTATTAGGGTTTGTGTATAATATTACAGAAAATACAAAAACAGGAAGTACAAGAATAAATAATCACAATAAAACATTTTAAAGAAAGCATCGAAAGGTATTCATTATGATGTGTTGTGTCGAATTGAATTGACATCTGTACAGCCTTTGTCACTACACTGAACTTTATGAACTAATGTTTTCACAAGCAGATTATCAAAGTACTTAATTACTGACTTTCACATTGGCGTTGGGATCGCTGGAAAAACATTTGATGACAAGAAAAAAGATATCAAACCATCAAAGATATACCACCCCTACCATAAAGATTCAGAATTTTCCATATCAGCGATTATGTTACGTTACACAAACCATATCCAGTTCCAAATTTTGATCGGAGTTATACGCCCATGCGTTCAGAGTTTGAGTAAGCAAAGACAACCAGGTAAAGAATAATCTGATACTGCTTGAACAACTCTCCATACTCTTTCTCGATAACAATTATGCTTAGTGTCTATTGTAAACAAAAGTATTAAAAATATAAACTTGCTGAAAATTGTAAAAAATTAAAGCAAAAAGTTTATAATGAGAATTGCAATGATGGGGGATTAAGAGGATGCATTGAACCCTGCAACTGACCGATCAAACAGTTTTTCTTTCAATAAGCGAAATGTTGTATTTCATACAAACCGCGTAAATTATTTTAAAAATTTACTGATAATATTGGACAATAAATTTATCATACACTTTTTACATTTTGCCTTTATTTAATTAAATTAAAATGCAAACAACTTTGTTAACATAACTTTGTCTTGATTCACAATCAACACGTTATAAGTACGGTGTCCACTTCTTGAGGAAAACTATTGTACACTATTGTCAAACACAAACTTTTTACAAATTTTTATTCTACGCTTTTTATCAAACGCTTTTTTCCTTCTAATTCTAAGAAACTTCCCCACCCTCACCGCTCCACCACCTCTTTACCACCCCTCAATAAAGTTGATCTCTATTGTAATTTTCACTTGAGTTTTTTTAAATTTATTTTGTTGTATGAATATCGTACAAAAGTCCCAACTGCTCCCGTTTGGAGCCAGTGAGACTATGGCATCCCCAATTGGGGTATATTGTGAGGCTGAAGGTAGTGGGGAGGGGAAGGAGATAGGGAGAGGAAGGAGATGGGGGAGGAAGGTGGGAAGTACCTGGCTATTTAAATCTGGTCACCAAACACTAAAGCCATTTTTTTTTTTAAGTTTCTTTATTCTTTGAATTGTTTGTTACATGAATTGGGGATTTTTCGACCACCATACTAGGCACATGCCTGTGTTGTGGTAGTCGATTACAAGCAAAGTTTCAATTCTGAACGGTGGTCTTACACCATGGCGATACTGAGAGTATCTTCCACTCTGGAACGTGCCGCAAATTTACTATATATTATTTTAAATGAATAAATTTTGAAATAATACAAATTAATCAAATATAATTTATTTGCCACGCCGGGATTCGATCCCGCGACCTTCGGAATGGCCGGCCTACTATTATTATATACTATCGAGTATCAGTTATTCTTGAAGATATGGTCATTAACCACGAAACACGATGAAGTACAGTCCTGTTAACAAAGCTATTTATCTTTTAATTAATTAAATAATGCGAAACAAAATGAAAACCATTTAGACGAAATTTTCGTAGAAAACTTTAATTTAACCTAATGAAATGAAAATTCCTAATGAAAATTTCGTACAAAATACAGGAGTACCAATTACGCCACCTGCTCTTTCAAATTGGTTATCTATTACGGATTACATGAATTGGAAAGCAATATTTTTTTCGGGAAAATATTATTATATTTATACCAAATGGCTGCAGAGACTGATAATCTTTTTAAAGTGAAATGCAGAGCATTTCTCTACGATTATATATTTTTATAACTTTAGAAAGTGCATCCCTTCACACTATAATGTTGAACAAAGTTCTGCCTGGAGAGGCGGATAGTTTAGCCGGGTGGGTGAAGTATTGTCAGCCCACTGAGGATGTCACAGCATCTTTAAATCATTTCCATCAGGAATGTGCCACCAAGAGCATTGCCAACGCCCACTGGGCTCTAAGAAGAATATTGCTTTAACAGGTTAAGTACTAAAGTTGACAGGTAGCTAGCAACAACTCGCATCCCATTATCATTATTCCTACGGTAATTACAGTAGAATGTTTATTGCTAGGTGATACAACGAATTCATAATCTGCACTTTCATAGATGTTCAAAGTTTTATTATTTCAACACTTTTCACAAGTTAAGCTTTAAAATATTAAGTCGAATTAATTGTTTGCGCCCGTACGTACGCTGTATAAATATGAATAAACAGTTTTGTCCATGTCGTCGCCTTAGTTACAGTTTACAAAATCAATTACAATCGTACATTTTATTTTATAAAGTAATAATAGCGTTTTGAATTTTTTTAATATTTAGTTGAAAAATATTGATTTCAGGGGACAGGTAATTAAGTAATAGAATCATTTTTCCGAGCGGCATTACTAATGGTAAGTTAGTTCTGCATCTCGGAACAACAAAAGTTCTGTGTTTGCGCGCTCTTGTGAAGCTTTCGGGGACATAAAACTCAAATTTTTGTATTATATCGGGAATACAAATATTACCGTTTAGAAGTTTATATGCTGTTGTCAGCAAAGCACTTTCCCTTTTATCGGCGAGGCTATTAATACCCAGCATGCCGGACATATCCGAAGTCTCTAAGATATAAATATCTCAGAAACTTCTTTTGTACTCTGTCATTTGAGAGTAAGACAAATCCATCGGTCCCCATATTACTGAGCCACTTTCCAAATTGCTACGTACTAAACTGTAGTAGAGCACGCGAATCGCGGCCGAGCTGCAAAAATGTCTGGAGTTGCCTAGCACAAATCCTAGCATTCTTAAAGCATTGCTGCAAATCGTTTCTATATGAACGTGAAATGTTAGGTGCGTATCATATGCGATTCCCAAATCTCTCGAAACAATAATGTGCTGAAGAGATGAATAAGACATTTTGTAGTTATAATAAATCGTTTTGTTTGCCTTGGTGTAGCACATAATGGAGCATTTCTTAAAATTAAATCCTAGTTTATAATTATAAATACCATAGGCGGTGATTAAAAACGTGTTCTGCATAGCTACCATTTTTTTTAAGGTGAATACCGTAAAAAAGACCCAACTGCTCCCGTCTACTAGATCTAGTGAGACTGTGGCATTTCCAATTGTATGTTGTGAGGCTGAAGCCGCCGCTATCCGATTTTCTACCGATTTCTTACATATGTACCTTAAACATTTGAAGTTTTTAAGCACTTAAAAAATATGATGTTATATTTGAAGATAATATGTATACATTCCCCACGCCAAAAAGCAAATAATATGAAATTCTTTCAATAGAAAAAATCGCAAAGTATGCTCCGAAAATTATTATAAACACGTTCATTTCACTAATTTTAGAAGTTATATATGTGAAAAAATTCATAATCGTATTCCCCACGAGATTTTTGCTCTATTTTAAACGAGTCGTGTTTTATTAAACATTTTCATAATTTTCTATTCAATTTTATCGTTTTAAACATTAGCGCGCTCTTTCTAACATTCGTAATTACATACCTCTCAATCTTCTTCTCTTTGAACGGTAATATGGCACTAGAAGGCAGTGAGAGGGGTAGAGGAGGGTGGTGAAGTTCGTGGCTATTCAGATCTGGTCACCAAATACGGCTAACATTTCAAGCAACGTTTCAATTCTGAACGGAGGTCTTAAAGCAGGGCGAGTTATTATCCACTCTGGAACATACCGCAAATATACTACTTACTATTAAAATTAAATTAAATTACCATTTAAATTAGTTAAATGAGAAATAAAACAAATTTATCCAATAAAATTGCTAATCGAGAGCTTACCCATCAACCACGAAGACAGTTATTGCATACCTTTCAAAAAAGAAATGAAAACTCATCAAACGCGTACCCATCGCAGAATATAGGTGCTCTCTGCTCACGTACCTTTTACGTACCATCCATAAAGATTTAATTGAAGCTAATAACAATAACTCTCACAATATTTATTGCGCCTAGAATACCAGGTGCTGCATTTAACTGCGGCCTACTGCACGGATAATTTTTTTCTCTAATGCACCGGTATTGATTTAATGAAGTCAATGTTTGGAATGGAGGATTAACGAAGCTACGAATATTACAATTATTTATTTATTTCTGCTTCACTATACACATGCAAGCGACTTACTATTATTAGAGATTTTTTTTTACAAGAGCTCCACACGGGAGGCCCTGAGAAAAATAATTTCCCTCAGGGCCTTTGTCATCTTTGGGGATGCTGCGTGGAGGATTTTTTTAAGGAAAAGGAGGAGAGGAGAGTTCTGGGAAGCAAAAGGGCTTAAGGGTGGGTAGGAATCTGGGGTTCAGTGTGTCCTGGTCATCCGCCTCCAAGAGCTATACAAACCTTACCCAATGAACCCGGGCACCTCTGCTAAATCACCAAACGCAGCGAATCACTTGGGGTGACCTTTGGCAGAGGTGTTGGTTATCCAATAGGTTCCCGCCTCCCAAATTGGGATTGAACAGTGATAACATTGTTTAATATTGAAACAGTTTGGAAACTATTCTATATTCCAAGGTCCTGTTCAATATATTGTCATCTCCTTTGTTCCCATCTTTCCTTCGAACTCTTACCTGGGAAGAAAGAAGAAAAACAGACTTAATATTACCTACCTACGCCAATGATATGGGAAGTTATTGTATGAACAAGTTATTTTAACCCACATTGTTATTTTAACACTCATTCGAAAATTTGTCAAAGTCAAAATCACATCATAAATAGAACTCATATCATATGTGGTTTGAATCGGGCATTACCTTATTAAGTGTCGCTTCGTGATTCTGTGCCATGCAGAAGAAAAAATAACTGTGGTTAAAGTAATCGATGGATAGAATTTTCAAGAAAGCAACAGCCATCTTCAGATAAAGCTTATCCGTATTTTCTAGCCTTCCATTGATTGTAACTTGACTTTCTTAGAGTTTCATTTATTATAACTCGACTTTCCTAAATTCCCAGTGACTATCACTCGACTTTTCTAGATTCCCAGTGACTGTAACTCGACTTTCCTAGATTCCCATTGATTGTAACTCGACTCTCCCACATTCCAATTGATTGTAATTCGACTTTCCACGTTTTACGTTGATTGAAATTGACTTTTCTAGATTCCCATTGACTGTTACTCGACTTTTCTAGATTACCATTATCGCGGATTATGGCGAATCCCCGCCATTTAAATTCCATTTTTTTCTATCAATTTTAACATTTTGTACTTCATTTTTCCAACCTATTTTTAAATTATCTCATTAAAAAAATCGTTTCCCCATTTTCTACCAATTGAAACAATAATGGCCAATAACACTTCAGACGGCCATATCGATCATCCAGTTGATTAGTAAGACATCTTCGGAAAAACGAAATTTGAGTTATGTATGCAGTTATATGTTAAATTTTTTATTTTTTTTTATTTAGTAAGGTGTTTTACATTTAAATACATTATTTATGAAATGTTTTTACGGTCCAACTAGGATGATTCCCGTTTTAGAACAGTCAAATTAGGATTAGTGTGAACATATGGAACATGATTTGTACAAAAAAGGGGGAAAATCGAGGAAATAAAAAGAAGAGAAATAATAAAAAATAAAGTTAGAAAGTTTAAAACATAGTAACTGTTATTTGTTTAGCATAAGAATAGTATTAATTTTAAAAAAAAGTTAATACACATAGGTAATTGTATGCTCTATCAGTTACAATACTCAGATTACGCAAAAACACAACTAAAAAAAATAAAATGCAAAAAGACTTGTAGTAAAATAAACAAAAAAATGTTATTTTTATTTTTTATTTTAACTTTTTATGAGTAAAACCTCAAACTGTAATATTTAATTAAATGAAGACATGATGAGCGAGACTCAATCAAACATCTGGAAACAGAAAAATCAGAAAAAGATATTGTGTGAATATTTTTTTCTGATTTTTCTGTTTCCAGATGTTCGATTGAGTTTCGCTCATAAAGTCTTCATTTAATTAAAAAAGGGTTTTCTGGGTTACCGATAGTAAATTTTAAAGTGTACTAATGTCATCGTCAACACCCTGGCTCTACAACCCCTGGTGGGTCTTGGCCTCCTCAAAAGTCTTGTGCCAGCTCTCTCCAGTTTAGAACCACCAAGGTAGATATGTTTTTGATAACGTTGTCGCTCCATCTGTCGTACTAATGTACCAAACCGTTATGCTTCCCGGGGTAATTTTATAGCGCATATATGTAAAACACAGACACGTGTAAATAATATTTGATTTACGCTGAACATTTGAATATTGCTTCTCTTCATTACCCCAAAATTTGGTATTTTAAGATGTCTGACTAATCAACTGGATGATCGATATTTAGGAGACATAAATTAAAAAAAACGCAGTAACAGAAAGCATGCGTGATTTGTTGTTGTGTCACCTGTCATCACATCACGAGACATACATATTTAAACTGATTTAATTAAAGTTAAAAAAATGCTCTTCACTCATGCATATTCAAATACCGCGAAGAGAGTTCGAAGAAGAGTTCCCGAAGAGAGTTGTGTATGCATGGAAATCACAAAGTCAATCGTATGGAAAATATATGCAAATCTTTTCTTTATAGAAAAGAATCGTGTGCAGAACAATCTTGTCCATGTGGATGTAAAGACCGGGCGATAGCGGCCAAAGAATTTAATGCTCCAACTATTTTTAAGAAAATTTTCTAGATAATGAGGTAAAGATATCTCGCAAACAGATGCACGTAAATTGCTGCGTTTCTAATACTGCAAGAAATTGATGCATATTTAATACTTATTTGTTTCGAATGCACATTTTTAAATCGACATTACTGGCATATGGTAATCAGAACGGTGCATGTTGTCAGATCGAATAATAATTTAATGTAACTAGAACTTTTGTAATTAAGCGGGGAGGTTTATCGTCAATTTGGACGAAACTTTTAGAAAAAAGACATTTTTTGAAAACGTTCGTTTTTTTATTTAAAAAAAAATCACAGTTTGTAACATTTGCAAGAATACGTGTGTTAAAATGTATCACATTCCAAATCTTAAATAAATGGTTGACCAAGCGCGAAGAAATAACAATTATAAAGGTGTGTTTTATGAGTATAAATTCATCATTATGTTTGATTTATAACGAGCGACACCCTTCTCAAGGAAAGAACTTGTTTCTCCCTGTGTGTCCCTTTCCATGCGACAGCGTTCTCGCCCCCATACCCCCCTCCGCCCCTTCCGTTCTCCCCCCCCCCATAACACCAACTTCCTTCTTTCCCCCCACCCTTCCCGGATTCTCCTCCACCCTCCTTCTCGCTCTGCTGCTAAACTGTATGAAATACACTAATTTTTCAAACAGCTCACGGGCAACCTATTTTAAATTTTTTGTACTAATTTCATAAAGCCAGAGCTCACTAATATATATAGAAACCTTCGCGAGCATGCGCACAACAAATCGTAAAAGTTTTATCGTAATCGGATGAACGGTTTAGGAACGCAAAAGGGACAAACAAAGAAACATCCGTTTTTATGCTTTAAAATTAAAAATGTGCAAAATTTATTAGTAGGACCTGAGGCTTTTTGATACTATTTATTTATTTTTTTAACATAACTAATAAAATATAACGAAGTGTTCTGTGGGCACAATACCCAGCAGCGCAATGCGACAATTTGAGAGAGTTCTACAACAATGCATACAGGCAACTTAAGCAACTACCGAGGTTCTGCAGAGCCTTCAAGATGTTCTCAGAAGGGAGGGTGCATTCGTTCCCCGCCTTACTTCGCCACCGACTAACCAGCTTGTGGGGCAGGGCACGGAAGTTGCCCAAGTTATTTGTTTGTGGATGTTTTTGTTTTATGTCATAGTAGCTAGGTTCGTATTAAGTTTTTCTCATAGTCCTGCTAGATTAAAAACTTAAAAAAAATAATAAAATGAACAAATTACCGCAGCAATCTATTGAATTTATTGTGATTAATTGAAGATGTTCTCATGATTTGATACAACAATCGTCCATTATTAATATTCTGGGAAATTTTAATTCAGAACTGTCAATTATATGGACTATGGTGGAAGTTAGACCGTCCAACATAGAATTTTTGATTTTCTATAACTTTTTTCATATTGAATTGTAACACGATTATCATAACGTCATATTGGCAGGTAGGAACAAAAAAAAAATTGATTCAGGTCAAAAATATTTATAATTTAAAAAGGTTTATATTGAAGGTGAAGTATTTAATAACTGGGATGTTTTTTTCTGAAAAGTGTTCTTAACGGATCAGGTCAAAGAATGGCCTCTCTCTGGGTAGAATCCTCTTGGGTTTAAAACAGCGGGGCTGGGGCAACAACGGCGGGCCTGGTCAGGAGAGTGGTGTCAACTGGCAGCTCAGCGATGGGTGCGACGATGCCATGTGGAACCTCAGCGATGGGATTGACGATGCCATGTGGAACCTCAGCGATGGGGTTGACGATGCCATGTGGCACCTCAGCGATGGGGTTGACGATACCATGTGGTACCTCAGCGATGGGGTTGACAACATCAACCAAGGATTCTGGAGACTTGTCGCTGACGATGTTCAGGATGATCTGAACGAGTGGGAGTGCTTTAGCAACTGGAGTTTCTTCGGGAATTGGCATTGGGAAAGTTTGTGGACCTTCTGGAATTGGCATTGGGAAAGTTTGTGGACCTTCTGGAATTGGCATGGGGAAAGTTTGTGGACCTTCTTCTGGAATTGGCATGGGGAAAGTTTGGGGTCCTTCTGGGATTGGCATTGGGTAAGTCATTGGTCCGTCGATGATGAGGGGCAGAGGCCTGATGAGGCTTGAAATGTCTGGGATCAATGGAGCTGGCATTGGCACGGCGAGGTTTTCTTCTTCTGGAATCAGGTCGAAGGTCCCGAAGGAACCTTCCACCACTGCGGGTAGTACTGCTGGTCCATTTGGAATCAAAAGAGCCTGGCTGGAGGCCACCAGGGCGAATACGAGGAAGAGGAACTTCATTTTGAGCTGCAAATAAAAAAAAGCCGAAATGATTTAAATTATATTGAAGTCAATAGCTTAGAGTTAATATAAAAAAAACCTAAATTGAAGGTTTCCAAACTAAAATTTGATTTTGTTAGTATAAAAAAAGTTTTTAGCGTTATTTTACAACATCCATATCTGATGTATATTACAATACTCTGTCATGGACTTTTGTTTAGCAAAAAAATAAAAATGTCGGGTAATATTTTTTTATTATAAAAAAAATATATATGTTTTACGTATTACATTTTTCACCCCTTAGGCTAATTTGTCCGCTTTTCGGAACAACTCGAATAGTTCCGTTTGGCTCGAATAAAAATCGTTTTGTCTCCCTTACCACGATGGTTAGAAGTACGATCTAAACGGTGCTAAAAAGAGAAAACACCACGCTTAAAATTCAAATCTAAAAGAAGACCGCAAAATAATTTAAATGTACACCTTTATGAAACTGGAGTTTCGGACCGCGATTTGAAAAAAATTGAGAAGTTTTTATTAAATTGTTTTTGCAAGAAATGACAAAAAAGTGAATTGACAAAGAGTTTATAATACATTTGCCCGATAAAAAGTAAACGGTTTTTTTTCATTTTCATTAATTTTAGAGTGAAAAAAGTAACGTGAGCCATTTTAAATACTTTTTATGTTTGCATTCAAAAATTTTAAATTTCAGAAATTTACTCTTTGAAAGCGTATTTCACACCTTTCAAAAACAATTTATTGTTTACGGAGAAATATTCCATTTATTTGGATTCCATTGTAAAGTGAAATATTTTGACTTTCAACGAAAGAAAAGCTGTCGTTGGTATATTTCAGAACATAAATTGGAGATACAATATTTTTGCTCTAAGCCATCGACGTACGGGCTTTGATTTTTCAACGAAAAGCTTTTTCATTTATATAAATTGTACCGGCACCGAGAAGAAAATTAAATTTCATTTTAAATTTCTTGAAATTTTTAAGAAGTTTTAAGAAAATTAAATTTCATGCAATTTTCAAGAAGTTTTGGGAAGATCCGATTTTTTGGTTTTTCTAACATATCACACATCTTACAAATAACAAATAATAGCGCTTTATGAAGGGTTTCAATTTATAAAATAAAACTAATCAGTGCAACTTACCTTTTTGGCAGACTGTAGAATCCGTCAAACTGCAAGAAGGAACTAGTGACGATGGAAGGAAATTATTTAGTTTATATACTAAAATGATATCAAAGATAAGGTCCCATACCGAAGATAAGGAGGAACGCTGCGCGAACTTTTTGCACAAATCGAAATTGTTTTCTTTAATCAAAGGGTAAAGCAAATGTCGTGGACGGATATGAGTTTCTTTATTTAAGGGGGTATTCTAGTCTAGGGGATAGTGGAATTATTTTTTTCTTCATATTTCGATGGTTTGATATTAAAAAATATCGCTTTAAAAGGATTTTTCAAATTCAAATTATTTTAAACATTAGAGCCATTTTAGTTCGACAGGTTAAGACGGAATCTAACTAAAATCTAAATAGAGCAAAACTTTAAACGTTTGTTCCTCAAAACTACTTTTTCGAGACAGTTGACATGATATCTCAAGTTATACTGAACCAATTTACTTGAAATTTGGTGTGAGCCTTCTCTATATAAAAATCTATTGCGCCAATTAAAATTATAACAAAATTTAAATTTTTAATATTTTTAAAAAACTTCTTAAGTCTAAAACCTGGTTAAAAAATGACTTATTTCAGACAGCCGTCATTTTGCGAAAAAAACAAAATACACGTATTTAAATAAAAATAAATCTCCGAAATGTTTGTAAGCGCATAAATTCCGAATGACTGTACCAAATTGGATAATTATTTATTTCTTTGAGCACTAGCATTATGAAATGTAGATGGCACGCGAGCTGTTTGAAAACTGAATGTACCGGGAATAAATATATGGAATGCGAGAGGGGGTGGGGGGAGAGGGATACAGTAATTTCCTCTAAAACCATGCGAGCAAACCCGCGGGGAAAAGCTAGTATTGTTTAATTTAAACAATAATTAACAAAGTAACACATTCGTACCATATATTTGCCATTTCTTATAATTATAATAATAATCCAACAGTTTGGATGAGTATCACATCAAAATTTAAATTTTGTATGAAAATGGCCGCCAAGCCGTTCCCCTTAAACTGAGTTGCGTGTTTTATGTGCCCACATATACTGATAATATTATATATGCATGTGCAATACAAGTAGCATAAAATTTAATAGCATAAGAAATCCCTCAAATTATATTAGTAATAAAGATATAGGTACATTTTTTTATTACCGTGGATCAAATTAAAAAAAAAAAAACAAAGATAGTATTTTATCTTTCAATGAACTCTCAAATTCAAAGTGAGTATTTTTATTGGTAGCAGGCTTTCTCATTTGCAACCTAACCCCTCAGGCCTCGACCATATTTTGTCAAAGGGTCAAAATATTTCCGCTTTGCAATACTATCCAAATAAATGGATTTTTCTGAACGTATTCGAAAAGTAAAAACTGTGTTTGAAAGGTGATAAAATACGCTTTCAAATTTTATAAATCGGGGTGAACATTTTCGACGTGTTAAAATTTTGCATGCAAACAAAAAAATTGTTTGAAAATAAATTTTATTTCATTAATTTGTGGTATTTCACACTTGATTAATTAAAAATAATATAAAGTAAATTTGCGGAACGTTCCAGAGTGGAAGATACTCTCAGTATTGCCCTGGTGTAAGATCACCGTTCAGAATTGAAACGTCGCTTTAAATGACTGTAGCCGTGTTTGGTGACCAGATCTGGCTAGCCAGCTACTTCCCCGAACCACTACCTTCAGCTTCACAACATACCCCAATTGAGGATGCCATGGTCTCACTGGCTTCAGACGGGAGCAGTTGGGGACTCTTGTGCGGTATTTAAATTAAAAAAAATTGAAAATCACCATGCAAAAATAATTAAGTTATAAAAAATTTCCAAAGTTTCATAATTTTTTTTCAAAATGCGGTCCGAAACTTTGATTTCATGAAGGTGCACATTTTACTCCTTTGCGGTTAATTTTTAGATTTGAGTATAAAGTGTGATGTTTTCTTTCTAAACTTGTTACATATTTCTCATTATGGTAGTAAGAGAGACACAACGATTTCTACGAAATTCATGTGAGTTGTTCCGAAAAGCGAACAAATTAACCTGAGGGGTTAAAAATAGATTTTTTTTATGGTTCCAATTGGCCTTTGTAGAAATGGCTAAAATTGTACCAGCTAATTTTAAAATAAGGTATCACAATTATTAATATGGTATTTACAATATGGGAGGCGGGAATGGGTACCGCCGCCCCGGGAACCTTTATTGGAAAACCTACACCTCTGCCATAGGTCACCCCAAGTGGTTCGCTACGTTTGATGATTTAGCAGGGGTGCCCGGGTTCATGGGGTAACGTTTGTCTAGGACTTGGAGGTGGAAGACCAGGACACACTGAACCCCAGATTCCTACCCACCCCTTAAGCCCTTTTCCTTCCCAGAACTCTCCTTTCCTCCTTTTCCTTAAAAAAACCCTCCACACAGCATCCCCAAGGATGTCATAGGCCCTGAGGGAAATTATTTTCCTCAGAGCCTCCTGTGTGGAGCTCATGTAAACAAATCACACGTGTAAAAAAATCACACGTGTAAAAAAATCACACGTGTAAAAAAATCACACGTGTAAAAAAATCACACGTGTAAAAAAATCACACGTGTAAAAAAATCACACTTAATTAATAAAAAAGCTACACATAATTTCGAATTGGCGTGCTTAATTAAGTGATTTTGCAATGTAAATAACTCCAGAGTTGTGAGGATTGCATAAATTACACCTCTAGGCGTATACTGCACCTGTACTACTGGTAAAACTGTTGAATTCGTGCAAAATATGAACTTAATTTTTGTTTACATTGTACGCAGGTGAATTGGGTGGTAAATGTTTCGATAAAATTTAATTTTTAATCCCATAAAATCCTGATGTTTATGTTGTGAAATCGATCATCGAAGTGAAATTGCCCTGTTCAACATGTTTGACAAGTGAAACACGAGACTGTTCAGGTGATACAAAAAATTTAATTTCAATTAAAATGATTTTTTTTTACATTAAATCCACCCAGAGGCCCTGAGGAAAATAATTTCCCTCAGAGCCTACGTCATGAGGAAGGAGTGAACATGGGTCTTGAATAAAACCATGTTGTAGGAGGGAGGAAACAAAGAGGCCGGCAAGTTATTCCACAACCGAGCTGTTGAACTCAAGAACGAGTCGTAGAAACGACCCGTTCTTATGTGACAAATTTCAACCGAGTACATATGTTGGGCGCATATTTGGCGTGTTTATGAGTAAAGTAATATTTTTCTTAGTTCCATATAGGAGGCCCTGAGGAAAATAATCTTCCTCAGGGCGTATGTCGTCTTTGGGGATGCTGTGTTGAGGGTATTTTTAAGGAAAGGAAATGGAGGAAAATTCTGGGAAGGAAAAGGGTTTAAGGGATGGGTAGGTATCTGGGGTTCAGTGTGTCCTGGTCATCCAAGCCCTAGACAAACCTCACCCCATGAACCCGCGCACCCCTGCTAAATCACCAAACGTAGCGAACCCCTTGGGGTGACCTATGGCAGAGGAGTTGGTTATCTAATAAAGGTTCCCGGGGCGGCGGTACCCATTCCCGCCTCCCAATTTGTCACCCTAGGTGACGCTGCCACCAAACAACTCAGTCTTGGCCCACACTCCTTGCATCATTTACATTAATACGCCGTCCATCGTCTCATACATACTGTTCTATTATTCTGACTCTTGACATGGTCCGACTCGAGTATCTGATTCACTTCTTCGTGCCATGTCTTCCTCGAGCATTCCCGACGTCTTCTACCATTCATTTGCGTCACATATTCTCCTTTCACTCTTTTCTTTGTTCATTCGCTCTACAGGCCCAAACCATCTGAGGGTCCTTTGCATTCTTTGAGGTAGTCCACATTTCTCACACGATCATACATGGTTTTAGCATTTGGAATGTCAAATAAAGATTAATAAATAAAAAAAGTCGATGCATTTGCGATAATCTTAATTTATTTTGAAATATTGTGCAGACATTTTCCCACAATCTTATCTGAAGGTAATTAATATGTTGGAATACCACTGAATCGGTTATAAATAGTGATATATAAGTTGGATTTAGTTAAAGTTTAAAAATATATCATTATTTGCCGATGCATGATTGTACAATATATAGTCATAGCCCCCTAATCAGCCATCAATATAATACTATCTTTGTGTCTCTACGTATTCTTAGTCATAATTAAAACGGTTAATAGAGCAGTTCATAGACGAGATAAAAATCTACAAAAATCGAAAGAAAGTTAGAAGAATATTACAACAAATTACATCGTAATAATAATTAAAAAAAAAAAACAATCTCAACCAATAGGAGCGTTGAAATGTGAGATCATAATCAAACCAGCCAATGCGCGCAGTTTGACGCTTCGTTGGTACTGCAATGCGTCATTTCAATTTCATATTCACGCCCTCCGTCGTCCCGAGGTAAGACTCTCGACTCACAATCCGAAAGTCGCGGGTTCGAACCAGGCGCGCGCAAATAAATTTTATTTGATTAATTTGTTTTATTTCACTATTAATTCATTTATAATAATGAGTAGTTTATTTGCGGCACGTTTTTTTTTTTTTATTTATTTTTTATTTATCAAAAGTATACAATACAGAATATAGTATATTATATAAAGCATTGTACTCCCAGGAGTTAATAAACTCATTGCGGGAATGATACGCATTACATGAAACATATAGCTGTATGTATTAAATGGACATATGATGGGGACATACACAACATTATTATTTCAGATAGTCATTAATAAGATGAAGTTTGAGCATGTTAGTTTGGGTCTTTTTACATTGACTTGCACGTTTGATCTCGTTGGGTAGTTGATTATATTTTGTGTGAGCTATGTATTCTAGGGATCTTAGTCCATATTTTGTTGATTTGATTTTTGGTATATGAAGTTTGTTGTGATTTCTTGTGTTGTGTTGGTGTACGTCGCAATTGTAATAGAGTGTAGTGTTGGAATGTGCCGAGTGTTGAATTACTTGTAATATAGTTTTAGTTATTTCAAAGGTGGGAATGGTATTAAAAGGAAGTATTTGGGTGTTTCTGTAGATGTCTTTGACATGTGTGTCCCAAGGTAGACTGAAAATATTTCGCAGGGCTCTATTTTGGACGACTTGGACTTCTGAAATCATTTTTTTTGTAGCAAATCCCCAGATTCCGGCGAGATATATTAGATGTGAGTGAATCATAGCATGGTAAATCGTTCCAGAGTGAAAGATACTCTCGGTATCGCCCTGGTGTAAGACCACCATTAAGAATTGAAACGTTGCTTGAAATGGCTTTAGCCGAGTTTGGTTACCAGATATGAATAGCCAGGTACTTCCCCACCTTCTCTTCTCCATCTCCTTCCATTCCCCACAACCTTTAGCCTCACAACATACCCCAATTGGGGATGCCATAGTCTCACGGGCTTCAGACGGGAGCAGTTGGTGACTCTTGTGCGGTATTCATATAAAAAAAATATCTCAACCAATAGGAGCCTTAAAAAGTGAGATCATAATCAAAGCGGCCATTGAACGCAGTTTGACGCTTCATAGGTACTGTAATGCGTCATTTCCGTTTTCGAGTTTCAAATCACAACCTGGCTTAAAAAGTTTCATTTCAAAATATATTTATAAATAAAGAAAAAATTGAATTGTCACAACACTACCTCTAATTTCAACGCAAATAATTGATAGTTTTGGTTATTATTTTACACAAAGTTTGTAACACGTTATATTAATTTAAAAACGCTTGCTTTTGTAGTGTTTCAAAATGTTAGAATTAGGCAATACATGGGGTCCGGAAACTAGTGTTACAAGCGGGAAACTGGCGAATCTACTGCATATTTGGGGTCTTTTTTGAGATATATCTTATTTTGATTTGAGCTTTATGTTAATTTGTATTACGTATTATTTATTATTATATTATTTTGGAGGCGGGTATGGGTACGGCCACCCCGGGAGCCATTTATTGGAAAACCCCCAAGTGGTTCGGATTCATGGGGTGAGGTTTGTCTAGGTCTTGGCGGCGGATACTGCCCATCTGTGTGATATGGAGGGACTAGTTAGTCTAGACCATGGAATCTTTTAACCTCTAAAGCAGAACTTTCTCGACCCATCGCCTTGCACTGAAGTGGGAGGGATGGATTCATAAGTCCGTTACTCCTAAACACACTGACCCCCAAATTACCACCCATCCTTTGTATCTTTTTCCCTTTCAGATATTCCTCTTCTTCCTTTCTTAAAAAAAAACACCATCACAGCATCCCCAAAAATGACATTACCCTCAAGGGAAATTATTTTCCAAAAAAACATTCTCGATTTTTCAAAGGCTCTATCTAGTTGCAGTGTTTAAATAAAGCATATTATTATGTAATATTTCTAAGCTCAAAAATACATGATTTTGCATTTCTTTGCAGTGCATCGCCTTAATAAAATTAATAGTAGGTACATCGAATATTGATCGCTCTGCATAATGCTAGTGACAGACTTAGCTATAAAAGCGCCAGCGTTACTTGATTTGGCCTATTTTAGCATATCGCTCGCCATACATTTCCATTACCAGTGAATATATACTGAAGTAAGCCAAGCCAAATAACGTTGACGCTTTTATAGCTAGGTCTGTCACTAGCATAATATAATAGAAGCACAATGAAGATAAAGACCGATTGTTCGTGGTAGATCAATACGTATTTTTGTTATAATCTTTATTATGATAGACAACGCAGTAATTATTGACATAAATAATTCTTTTTTCCGGAAAACCAGAAAAACCGAAAAAACCGCAAATAAAATAACTAATCTAAGCTCATTTGATTTGCAACCTTATTTAATAATGATATCTCAGTTTTATTGAACCCCTCGGGTAAGTACAAACTGAATAGCAAGATTTAATCTGTAAAAGTTATCTGCTGAAGGTAAAATATAATGGTGGCCAATAAAGATCAGCGATAATTCTAGAAGTATAAAAGGTTTTAAATTTTTTACGATAGTTTACACGACCGCTGAAAAGGTAACATACTTGACGGACAAATTTATGTTTATTATCTCTCTAATTTTAATACATTTACTTAACGAAGGACATTATAAGTTGTAAAAACTAGTAGTAATCGATTTTTTAAATATTTTAAAAACTGGTGACTTGAATATAAACATTAAAAAAAAAAATTAAGTTTGTTTCATAATATCATCATTGACAGTGTATTAGTTTTGTCTTTCAACAAAAAATAGTATTATGTTCTTTTTGCATTCTGTATGCGTTAGTAAATTCTGATAACACATACAGAATGCAATATGAAACTCTTTGAAAAACATAAGAATAATATTAAGTTTCCATTTTAATATAAATTTAACTATATTTCTTTTTTTTTCAGTGAAAATGTTGAAGTTCTTCCTTATTGCCCTCTTCGTGGCTTCTGCCACCGCCTCTAGGGTGACAGAAGACGAGGATGTTGAGCTGATCATCAACGGAGACGAGTCTCTCATCCCGGAAGATCTCTTAAACGTGAATGTGATCAAGATCCAAGATGGAAACGTTGTCCAAAGTGAAAAGTTTTACCCAATTGAAAAAGAACAAGTTCAGGAAGTGATCGAAACACCTGAAATGGCTAGGCCAGCTTTGAGATTGGAGACTCCAGTCAATGTTCCAGCTGATTTGGGTTTTGAAGCAGTTCGCCCTGCTTTGCCGGTACCACTTGAGGAACCTTCTCTGCCTATGGCTCTGCCAGCAATTATACCAGATGAGGTAGAGATTTCTCCAGTTATTCCAGTCGCGCCAATTGCTCCGGTCGCTCCAGTCGTCCTGGTTGCACCAGTTGCTCCAATTGCACCAGTTGAAGAAGTTGCACCAGTTGCTCCAATTGCACCAGTTGAAGAAGTTGCACCAATTGCTCCAATTGCACCAGTTGAAGAAGTTGCACCAGTTGAAGAAGTTGCACCAGTTGCTCCAATTGCACCAGTTGAAGAAGTTGCACCAATTGCTCCAATTGCACCAGTTGAAGAAGTTGCACCAGTTGAAGAAGTTGCACCAGTTGCTCCAGTTGCACCAGTTGAAGAAGTTGCACCAGTTGCTCCAATTGCACCAGTTGAAGAAGTTGCACCAGTTGAAGAAGTTCCGCAGTTGAATCTTGGGGAAGTATACGACGACGGGCTTGTTTCTGTCACAGTAAATGCAGAGTCCGAAGGTATCTTCACAAGGCTTTCTTCGTGGGTATCCATGGTCATCAACAAATTCACCGGATCTTCTGAAGAAAAAGTTAAAATTATCTAATGCATGAAAAAAATTTGTGAATTTACAAATCTGACTAATCCTGAATTATTCTAAATAAAGTTGAAAAAAAAACACAATCGACAATATTAATAATAACCTCACACTACCATTAATCCATATTTTCGATATAAATTCGTTTTGTAAATCACAATAATTGTAGGTAAATTTGATGCATTTACAATAAGAAAAAATGTGTTCTCGGCTCGTGTCATTTCCCAACCTTCCCATGAGAAAGTCGCTTTCGACGAAGCCGGAGAGTAAACTTATTTATATAAATAAAAATGTGATCAATAAAATAAAGTCACGATTTGTGAACAATCTATGAAAATAAATGAACACATAGAAAATTTTTTCTTGAAAAGGCTTAAAAATTGTTGAAAATGGTTCGGACACTCGCTAAATTAGATCGTCACGTGAAATTAAAGTTGGGATTTTAATCGACGGAAAAGTTGTAGCATTTCGACTGAAGATGTCACTACTTGATTTTATTTTATCTATCTAAAGATATTTATTATTTTTTCCAATAACATATTATATAAAACACATATTATTATTATCCTGCTAAATCGTACCTAGTTTCATGAATCTGTACAAAATTTTCAGATGATTAAACTTAGCTTGTGTTTTAGTGACCGTTGGTTTTAAAACACAATATATTAAAAGGGATTTATTAAAAATATAACACTTATTTTGTGTGAAACCACGAGTTTTAATTAATTTATTTACCGACCGGTTTTGCTTTGCTCAATCAACATCAGGGTACACATTAATAAACTAGTGCTCAATATGAATAGAGGGAGACAACAAGATAGAAATATAACAGACAGTAAGGATACATTTACATCAGTACAAAGGAAATGGAAAGGTTTTGACAGTACAAAGGAAATTGTAAAAGAAATGGAAAACTTCCCAGTCGATGCTTTGT
The DNA here is from genome assembly GCA_936435175.1 of Glyphotaelius pellucidus. Taxonomy (NCBI): domain Eukaryota; kingdom Metazoa; phylum Arthropoda; class Insecta; order Trichoptera; family Limnephilidae; genus Glyphotaelius; species Glyphotaelius pellucidus. Next base: position 5,660,270 of record OW386553.1, on the reverse strand, counting down.
CCCTGTTGATAATAACCCGTTATTCTGCATAATTGTCTGTCGGTTTTTCCCATTTCCTTTCCACTGATGTAAATGTATCCTTACTGTTAATTGTGATATTTTTATCTTGTTGTCTCCTTCTGTATTTATATATAAGCACACACTTAGCATTTCTTGTTTAGTATTAATTTGATGTCTTACCGTGATGATGCTTGAGCAAAGCTCAAACAGTTGGTTAATAAATTAATTAAAACTCGTTGTTTTACACAAAATATGTGTTTAATTTTGACTAAATACATCAAACCACAGTGATTGCTTTCTACAATGATACATAAAAGGGAGGTTACAATGCATAAAAGAAGTGGACGTGATATTATAGTATGTAGTACATGATGCAGGTCTAGTGATAATAAAAGTGTTCGACCTCGGCCGATTTCCGGATCTTTATCAAAAATCCATAAAACCGTAAACGTTTTTAAATCTTTTTTTCAATTTTCGTCAATTTTGACCTTGAAATTCTAATTTTTCAGCAAAAACTTTTCATAACTACTCAATGTATATTCTTAAAATTAAAAAAAAAATTCTCATATATGTACTAACAAGATTTTTAACAGTTTTAGAAAATTTCCAATTCTTGTATTTATATTACTATGGCTTTCAATATTAATGGCATATGTTTTGCAATTTTTCAAAATCGATGATCAGAGGATTGGGGGGGGGGGGGGCTCGTTTGAGGCCAGGTTTAGATTTATTGAACGTTCTGAACCCCCAATAGGTAACCCGTCTCAACTGGTTTTTTGTTGAGTTTTAGTTTTAAAGCTAAACGATCCACAATACTTTCGTTGGGCATACCGCAAGGATCGCACCTCGGACCCTCACTTTTTAATTTTTTTATTAACGACCTTACATGTCAACACCGTTGAAATTTTTCTCTATAATGTTGACAACCTTAAGTTATACATTGCAATTAAATCTATAGAAGATTGTGAATTCTTACAATAAGACCTTTTCTGCTTGGTGTGTTGACAACAAAATGGAAATGAATACACCAGTGCAAGGTTTATATTTCACTTAGAACCTCAATAAAACTCTGTATTCTACAACGTACTTGATCACAATTAGGAAAAAAAAGTTGAATTGATCAAAATTGAAACTTTTAAAAGAAAACATACCGGGATTTGTCAATTGATTAGGTGTCCACCATCTACTGGACGGTTACGAACAAAGACATACATATTTCCAACTAGTCGGTCTAGCTAAAAGACACAATATAAATATCCTCTCAATGTTTTATAAAATTGGGAATAGTCAAGAAGATAGTAAATTTAGTCAATTCATCAATTTAATCAATTATTAACTGACACTGAAACATACATGTTTTTTAAAATGAATGATTTATGTTATTGCTAGTATTGAATTATTAGTCCATGTCAATTTTGCCTGATGCCTTAACTACCACATAAAAGTAAAGTATCATCACTTACTCTGGGATTTTAATTTTTGAACGGGTTTTCTAATACCTCACAGAAATCCCTTTCAAGAAGCTAAGTTGCGATAGTGCTTGCCTGTGCATTAGCATTGGTCGCACCGCTGTCGCCGTTCGGTGCACGTATTTGATGTGTGTTTGTTTACGCTTTTGGGTATCTATTATTTTATAATAACTTGGGGTCACCGGTCACTGGAGATTGTTTACGACTTTATTGACTACGAGAGTCAATAAAATTGTTGTGTTTTTTTTGTGAACTTTGGTATTTCTGTTACTGTTTATGATCTCAACATAATTATTTGAACAATGTAGGATGAAGACGTAGAACGATATGTTTTAGACACTGATTTAAATTTTTCTATGAGTGGCAATGATATTTATGCTGAGGACAAGTGGGAGTATCCTAATGATCATTCGGAAATATGTGACGGCGAAATTGAAGATTCGGATTTATAAGAAATTAGCTGGGTTACCCGGCTTCGCTCAGGACAACATTCGAGAGTGTTCTGGAATGTTCCACAATTTATTTTATTTATTTATAGCGGACCCGACAGACGTTGTCCTGTACACAACTCTGGTATTTGGTCTCTGGGGACAGTAGAAGGGAAGTGGAGAGTAAAGCTGAGGAGGGTTTAAACGTGATTTTAGAATGGGGAAAGAGAAATCGGTTGACTTTCGCTCCTCACAAGACCGTGGGACTCCTGATGAAGGGTTCCCTCAATAGAGGTAGAAATCCCAACATCAAAATGGGAGATACCAGCATCCATTTTGTTGAGAATACAACCTACCTAGGCGTTACTTTGGATCGCTCGTCCTCGTTCTTAACCCATGTCAAAGGCGTGTCAAGCAAGGCCCAGAACCTCTTCTTGAAACTGAGAAGAATCTCAACTGCTGAGTGGGGTTTGCGCTCCCCAGCGCTCCGTTTACTGTACTGGGGGGTATACGTGGCGCAAGTCACGTACGCGGCCTCAGACGGTGTGGGAGCACCGTCTGGGGAATACACTCATCCTCTCAGCACTCAAGAGAGGTCAGCGAGTCCCCTTGTTGGCGCTTTCGGGTGCCTATAGAACAGTTGCTTCGGACGCTTTGCCAGTTTTGGCCGGCATTTTGCCAATAGACCTTGAAATTAGGGAGGTGCTTACAAAGAAGAGCCTAACCAGAGGAAGACCCGCTGTCCACCATGGTATTGAACTAATACCAGGGGGAGCGGTGTCTCTCCCAGGTCTTCTCAGAGAGATGCGAGAAAGAACGCTGAGAGAATGGCAAGAACGATGGGATAGGTCGAATACGGGAAGATGGACCTACTCTTTCTTCCCGTCAGTTAAACTCAGAATGGAAGGGGCTCATATTGCAAAGGATCACCATGTGACACAACTTCTGTCTGGGCATGGGGAATTTAGTGGGAGACTGCACAGTCTCTCCCTATCCCCCCATCCTAACTGCGCGTGTGGTGATACAAACCAATCAGCCGAGCACATTCTGTGGCACTGCGAGATTTTGACGGACGCCCGAGAGGAAATGCTTGATGGTCTACAAGTAACTACGAGACCAGCATGGAACACTGATCTCGTTTCGAATAAGGTAAATTTTGAGTGTCTGAGGAAGTTTGCAAAGGTTTGGGTTGAGAGATGGCCTGTTCTTAGAGTCGCTGATTAGCTGTAAAATCATTGTTGTTTCAGATGTCAGGTGTAATTGCTCCTGAAACCATGGACTTCCATCCATAACTCTATCATTTTTACCGCTCGGAATTTATGTTTTCATATTTTACTTCACATAGCTTCATTTTAATACTTTATACTTTGCCATCTATATTATTTTATATATTGTTTATTTTTTTCGACTTATCGTCTTTATCATTGCATAGAACTCTGCAAAGAGCTGTGAGACTTACCATTATTATGTTATTATTATTATTTTTTTTGGTTACTTTTCCTCTTTTTTTTTCTTTTCTTTTTTTCAGTTCTATAATTTGCAATTGTGCGTCGTTATTATGGCTGAACTGAACTGAACTGTAATCGTTCTGTATTGTCTACTTCCCCACTTGGGGGTGAGCTAGACCCCGTCCCTGCACAGTCAGGCGCCGAACATTCCTGGAACGGAGCTCTCTCAGATCATCTGCGCCTCCCCCAGCAACATTTGTGAGCATGAGGTTTGGCCGGGCGACCTCGGCGACCTCCGGCAACTCGACGCTTCAGTCCTTAGGGTCTTTGGGCATTTTGCCCCTATTTCCCAGTTACTTTCTTCAAGGCACAACCGAGGAACTGGCTAAGGGGCGCGGCAGCTCTGTCTCGTTAAGGTTTGACCGACCGCCACAAACATTCTTGCTGGTACTGCCAGACGACGAGAGAGGGAACCCTTTCAGACTGCAGAGCCATTTATTTTGTATCTAAAACATGTTTGTATCTTCCCTTTCTTGCAGGTGCTTGCAGCATACGCAAGATACAATCCCCCGCGAGCGTCCTTCATCTTGTTTTTTATCATCTTTCCATGCCTTTATATATGTTTTACTAACACCATTGTATCAAGTTTATCATGTAAGCACTTGCATACTGCTTACTAACACTGTATGCAGGGACATTGGAGGTCTAGATTCGTTCAAAACTAAATGTAGCTTCATTCTTTCGAAAAAAATTAGAGTCCTTGCGAGAGCCTTGAAGGAGTAACCATCAGTTACTTATACCAAGGCGGGTAAGTGGTGGATAACCTCCAATGTACACAACTCTCGGGACAAACTAAAATTAAAATATAATAATATTGAATATTCGATACTGCGATGGTAGCGCAGTCTGCCGGATCCAATGTAAAACATTCCAAAATCAACAACTCCTTAGAAATAAAAAAAATAATTAAAAGAACATTTTCCAGTGGGCCAAATTGTAAATCTAAACCATTCTCGAATCCCCTTGAACCAACACAAAAATTTCATCAAAATCGGTCCAGCCGTTTAGGAGGAGTTCAGCGACATATACACGGACAGAAGAAATATTTATATTAAGATTAATCTCAAGGCAGAAATAAATTAGCATATTTTTTTGTCTGCACAGATGAATGGTAGCCGCGTTGTCCTGTGGTTCGTGAGTTCAATCAGGCCATAATTCAGAACTGAAACATTGCTTGAAATGACTTTAGCCATGTTTGGAGACAAAATCTAAACAGTCAGGTACTTCTCCACTCTTCTCTTCCCTATCCCCTCCCCACTACTTTCAGCCTCATAACATACCAAAAATGGGGATGCCTTAGTGTCACTGGCTAAGAGTGCAGACTGTTGAGAGCAGTTGAGAATCTTGAATCTGGTTTTAACAAAAAAATATTATTAGTGTAGAATGCGAAATTATGAACTGAATGAAGACAGAGGTAAATGAGTGTCTAAAAGGTACAACACATTTTAGTGTCTAAAAACACGTTAGTTTACGTAAATCCGTTAAGAAAAAAGTTTTTATGTGTTATAGGTAAAAGTACTTTTATGATTTGGACTAATAAAGTTTTGCGATATAGTTATGCATTTCTTTACTGTTAGATACTGATTATTTCCGGGAGAGCTGAATTTTTCAGGCAACTTCAAGTTAATTTCTAAATTAACCACTTCTTATTTAGCAACCGTTATTTTTTAACGTATACGTAAAATACTCGCTCATTTTACACAATTCTTTATTTTATTTTAAATTGTCAGAGTGAAGAGTAATTTAATTATGCATGAATATGTTGCTACACAGAAAATTCACGCGAATAGCGCGGACCGCGGACACGGGAATGCTGGTGGAGGTATTCGGTTTCCAGGTCCGGCTTCGAGTCCTGGTCCGGGTTCTCTAGGGATAGTCGATTAGAACATGGAACAGGAGTAGGATCCACTTCCCGCAAAGAACCCGAGTTCAAGAGCCAATTCCCGCTGGACCTGCACATCTCTAGTTCGCAGAACTACCAGTTATAGATAATTTGTTAATTAATTGATAATTTTGTAAACTTTCGAAATCGCTGGACACGAGAGTTTTTTTAAACGAAGTAAGTAATATTTTAATAAAACTTGCCTAAAAATCTTTGTTTAATTTAATTTTTAGAATTCCGCCCAAACTGGTGCCTCCTTAATCCCCCGTAGACGAAATGAACAACGTCTCTCTCGCCCTTCGTTTTAGTTTAAGAAATGCCAACTTAACAAATTGACAGAAATTACTGTAAATAACCGACATCTCCAACTTTCCGAGTACAAGAGAGAGACAGAGAAATAGCCGGGTACTAAACCAAGTAGATAGTTGTGTAGATGTGGGCGGCCACAAACAAACGCCAACATTTCATAGACGATTCGCCTATTTCCATTTCCGGCAGCGATATTATTCCCAAGACAACCGTCAAACTTCTTGGCGTTAATCTAGATTCAGACTTTTCGCTTAAAAGTCAAATAAATAGGACTGTAAGCACCGGTTTTTTTCACTTAAGACAACTCAAAGCCGTCCGAAGAAATCTTCCTACAGAGGCGACAAAACTACTAATCAACTCTTACGTAGTCTCGCGGCTCGATTATTGTAACGGTATCTATGCTAGCCTTCCAAAATATCAAACTGACAAACTTCAATCCGTTTTTAACGCAGCGGCACGGCTCATAACCGGAGTCTCTAAATATTCACACATTTCAGAACACCTTTGTAACCTTCATTGGCTCAAGTGCCCTGAAAGAATCCAGTACAAATTGTGCTGGATGGTGTTTAACCCTTCGAATAATGAGAAAATAATATCTATGAACTTTTGCCTGTCAAAGTTTGCACGCAAAAATTCTCGATTCTTCCCATGCATTTCAAATGTTCATTTTTATTGGTTATTTTTTAATCTTTTTGCAAAAAAAAATTGTTCTAAAATCTAGATAAAATAATCTTTCCGATGTGTTTATCAAAAATTAAGATTATTGTTTTAAAATATTAAAATTTTTATATTGAAAATGTGAATTAGCTTAAAAATTACGTACCTGGGGTTTCCCCAAAAAAGTACATAAAATAAAAGAAAATTAAAATTTTAAATACAGATTCCTTTTTTTTAAAAAAATTGTAATAAAACTGTCACTTCACTTTTTATCACATTCATACAATTTTATTTTTAAATTAATTGTTTAATGCGTCACACATTGGCGCAAAATAAAATCGTCACTTATGATCGGGTTTGTAAAATATCTGATCAATATAGCTCGTATATTTCTAAGGCAATAAGAAGCAATATTTCTTTCGCTTTCAAATATAAAAGAAATCACAAATTTTTGCTTGACAGGAAGAGAGATATCTAACTTTTAATGACGCTCGGTCGTTCTGGGACAATCTGGGTCTCCTGTTATTATAACGGCATATGATGTTTTGGGACAACTAGGGTCTCCTGTGATTAGACAGGTTAAATCAATCAATGAAATGGCCCCACCTTATATCTCTGAACTATGTGTCCCGGAAAATACTGGTCCAAGGCAGTCAACCCTTAGATCAGCAACATCATCAGCTATAGGCATTAGGCAGACTAAAGGAACCTAAACGCAAGCCAAATACAAAGTTTGGAGATCGCGCTTTTGGAGTATCTGGGCCTAAGGCTTGGAATAAACTCCCTCCGGAACTAAGATGCATAACAAGCCCAACAGAATTTAGGTCCAAATTAAAAACCTTCCTTTTTGGGCTCTCATATCCTTAATTTAAATAAACCTATCTGAGAGTATCATACTTTTATTTTCTATGATATGTCTTACACTTTTATTACACTTCTAATTAATTTTCTAATTACTTGAATCTTTGCACATCAATCTGTCTCGTTACGAATCATATTTAGGAAGATCAAATCCTTGTACTACTGTACCGCCCACTATAAAATGTTGCTTTTGATTTCCAAAATACACTCATCAAAGAATGTATTTTATACTAATATTAAAATATATTTCAGGATTAAACACATAACAAGTGTACACAATAATGTCCTCTGCGTGCGAACTATATCTAAATTTCTTAATAGACAATAAACAGTGTTAATTTCAAGCGACCTCCCAGGTAAGTATGGTCCTGTATACATTTTTAAGAAGCATCGCGTTCATTGGTCGAGAAATTGTACATATATTTTCTTATGAACCGGTGGATGCAATTTTTAGCCATTAGTTGTTTTAATTGTTTGTCTAGTTTGTAGTTTTTCTAGATTTTAGCAATGTATTGTAAGTTTGTGCAGCGCCCTTGAGGTGATTTTCCACAAAAACGGCGCTATATAAATCATCAAATTATTATTATTATTATAGTTAAGTCCGCTCTCTATTAACCAGACAATAGCTATCGAGCATCTGCACTTGTTAAACCTAAAAATTGTACTACATGAAAATTGGAATATTGTAATATAAACCTCAAGATCTAAACAACAAAACAAGTATAAAAGAATGCAATGTTTTCCATCGCCGCGAATGCCTTTTATAGTAATTAAGGTAACTAGAATATTGTTAAAAAAAATAATCATATTACGAATGTCCAGCGATTCCGAAAGTTGACTAATTTTTTTATAATACGTCAATGTCTAAGACCCTCATTCAAAAAAAATTGCCCTAAAGAAGAAAGCACCACGAATTTATGTTTTATGTAAGCACTCAAAAAGTATTGTTTTATCCGGCCTTCCACGAATCACTTGAATAAAGTGCCTGGTTTACGTTCTCAGCTTGAACAAGGAATCTTTGAAATTTGCTTTGATTGAATTGTACTAACTTTACGAGTTATTTGAAGATTAACAAATTAGCAAGATTTTATCTAATGAAGGAGCTTTTGTAATGCAGTCAAGTCCCAATAAAATAATTTTGAGATAGGTATCGGTAAACTTAATTTTGTAAGGTTTAAATTATAAGAACAGAATCTACTATGGTTTTGCTGGTATGGTGCGCTATCGAACATTAAGACTAAGCTTTAAAAAGTTTTAAAAACAATGTAATATAAGACTGATAAGAACTAAATATGAAAGGATATTTATTTATTTATTTAAGGAACATAAACAGTCTTAGTAATATAATAAACATGAGAGGATGATAAAAAAACAGACCTATTATTAATGTTCACAGATAGGTATTTAGAAACAAGACTTACTAAATGTAAACTAGAATATTTAAGAAAAATTAAGAACAAAAAAACAGAACTAAGAGGCAATTAAAAAAATAATAATAATACCGAGAAAATCTGTTCTTCATGCCAAACGCAAATTTCCACGGAAAATGTATTTTTTTAACGGAAAGGTAAATTTCTTAAAACATATTTTTGCACGGCGAGATCATTTACAAAGAAAATCTATTTTTCATGCCAAACGGACATTTCCACGGAAAATGTCTTTTTTTAACGGAAAGTTTCTTTTCAAAAAAACCGTGTTTGCACGGCGAGGTCATTTACCACAAAAATCTGTTTTTTAAGGCAAATTAAACTTTTTTACGGAAACCATATTTTTTTCAACAGGTACATTATTTTCATAAAAACTTTTTTGGACGCGACGTTATTTACTCCGAAAATCTGATTTTTATGCCAAATGGACATTTACACTGAACTATTCTTTTTTCAACGGAAAGTTAATTTTCATGAACATTCTTTTTGCACGGCGAGATCATTTACCACGAAAATCAGTTTTTCATGCCAAACGGACATTTCCACGGAAAATGTATTTTTTCAACGGAAAGGTGAATTTCATAAAAACTTTTTTCGCACGGCGAGATCATTTACCACGAATATCTGTTTTTTATGCCAAATGGACATTTACACTGAACTAGTCTTTTTTCAACGGAAAGTTAATTTTCATGAACATTCTTTTTGCACGGCGAGGTCATTTACCACGAAAATCTGTTTTTAAATCCAAACGGATATTGACATGGAATTTGTCTTTTTTCAAACGAAAGTTTTGTTAAAAAAAAAACATTTTTGCACGGTGCGATCATTTACCACGAAAATCGGTTTTCATGCCAAACGGGCGTTTCCACGGAAAATGTCTTTTTTCAACGGAAAGTTTCCTTTCAAAAAAACTGTTTTGCACGAATAGGTCATTTACCACGAGAATCTGATTTTTATGCCAAACGGACATTTACACTGAACTTGTCTTTTTTCAACGGAAAGTTAATTTTCATGAAAACTCTTTTTGCACGGCGCGATCTATTACCACGAAAATCTGTTTTTCATGCCAAACGGACATTTCCACGGAAAATTTCTTTTATCAACGGAAAGTTTAAAAAAAAATCGTTTTTGCACGGCAAACTGGTGCCTCCTTAATCCCCCGTAGACGAAATGAACAACGTCTCTCTCGCCCTTCGTTTTAGTTTCAGAAATGCCAACTTAACAAAATGACAGAAATTACTGTAAATAACCGACATCTCCAACTTTCCGAGTACGAGAGAGACAGAGAAATAGCCGGGTACTAAACCAAGTAGATCGTTGTGTAGATGTGGGCGGCCACAAACAAACGCCAACATTTCATAGACGATTCGCATATTTCCATTTCCGGCAGCGATATTATTCCCAAGACAACCGTCAAACTTCTTGGCGTTAATCTAGATTCAGACTTTTCGCTTAAAAGTCAAATAAATAGAACTGTAAGCACCGGTTTTTTTCACTTAAGACAACTCAAAGCCGTCCGAAGAAATCTTCCTAGAGGCGACAAAACTACTAATCAACTCTTACGTAGTCTCGCGGCTCGATTATTGTAACGGTATCTATGCTAGCCTTCCAAAATATCAAACTGACAAACTTCAATCCGTTTTTAACGCAGCGGCACGGCTCATAACCGGAGTCTCTAAATATTCACACATTTCAGAACACCTTCGTAACCTTCATTGGCTCAAGTGCCCTTAAAGAATCCAGTACAAATTGTGCTGGATGGTGTTTAAATCAATCAATGAAATGGCCCCACCTTATATCTCTGAACTATGTGTCCCGGAAAATACTGGTCCAAGGCAGTCAACCCTTAGATCAGCAACATCATCAGCTATAGGCATTAGGCAGACTAATGGAACCTAAACGCAAGCCAAATACAAAGTTTGGAGATCGCGCTTTTGGAGTATCTGGGCCTAAGGCTTGGAATAAACTCCCTCCGGAACTAAGATGCATAACAAGCCCAACAGAATTTAGGTCCAAATTAAAAACCTTCCTTTTTGGGCTCTCATATCCTTAATTTAAATAAACCTATCTGAGAGTATCATACTTTTATTTTCTACGATATGTCTTACACTTTTATTACCCTTCTAATTAATTTTCTAATTACTTGAATCTTTGCACATCAATCTGTCTCGTTACGAATCATATTTAGGAAGATCAAATCCTTGTACTACTGTACCGCCCACTATAAAATGTTGCTTTTGATTTCCAAAATACACTCATCAAAGAATGTATTTTATACTAATATTAAAATATATTTCAGGATTAAACACATAACAAGTGTACACAATAATGTCCTCTGCGTGCGAACTATATCTAAATTTCTTAATAGACAATAAACAGTGTTAATTTCAAGCGACCTCCCAGGTAAGTATGGTCCTGTATACATTTTTAAGAAGCATCGCGTTCATTGGTCGAGAAATTGTACATATATTTTCTTATGAACCGGTGGATGCAATTTTTAGCCATTAGTTGTTTTAATTGTTTGTCTAGTTTGTAGTTTTTCTAGATTTTAGCAATGTATTGTAAGTTTGTGCAGCGCCCTTGAGGTGATTTTTCACAAAAACGGCGCTATATAAATCATCAAATTATTATTATTATTATAGTTAAGTCCGCTCTCTATTAACCAGACAATAGCTATCGAGCATCTGCACTTGTTAAACCTAAAAATTGTACTACATGAAAATTGGAATATTGTAATATAAACCTCAAGATCTAAACAACAAAACAAGTATAAAAGAATGCAATGTTTTCCATCGCCGCGAATGCCTTTTATAGTAATTAAGGTAACTAGAATATTGTTAAAAAAAATAATCATATTACGAATGTCCAGCGATTCCGAAAGTTGACTAATTTTTTTATAATACGTCAATGTCTAAGACCCTCATTCAAAAAAAATTGCCCTAAAGAAGAAAGCACCACGAATTTATGTTTTATGTAAGCACTCAAAAAGTATTGTTTTATCCGGCCTTCCACGAATCACTTGAATAAAGTGCCTGGTTTACGTTCTCAGCTTGAACAAGGAATCTTTGAAATTTGCTTTGATTGAATTGTACTAACTTTACGAGTTATTTGAAGATTAACAAATTAGCAAGATTTTATCTAATGAAGGAGCTTTTGTAATGCAGTCAAGTCCCAATAAAATAATTTTGAGATAGGTATCGGTAAACTTAATTTTGTAAGGTTTAAATTATAAGAACAGAATCTACTATGGTTTTGCTGGTATGGTGCGCTATCGAACATTAAGACTAAGCTTTAAAAAGTTTTAAAAACAATGTAATATAAGACTGATAAGAACTAAATATGAAAGGATATTTATTTATTTATTTAAGGAACATAAACAGTCTTAGTAATATAATAAACATGAGAGGATGATAAAAAAACAGACCTATTATTAATGTTCACAGATAGGTATTTAGAAACAAGACTTACTAAATGTAAACTAGAATATTTAAGAAAAATTAAGAACAAAAAAACAGAACTAAGAGGCAATTAAAAAAATAATAATAATACCGAGAAAATCTGTTCTTCATGCCAAACGCAAATTTCCACGGAAAATGTATTTTTTTAACGGAAAGGTAAATTTCTTAAAACATATTTTTGCACGGCGAGATCATTTACAAAGAAAATCTATTTTTCATGCCAAACGGACATTTCCACGGAAAATGTCTTTTTTTAACGGAAAGTTTCTTTTCAAAAAAACCGTGTTTGCACGGCGAGGTCATTTACCACAAAAATCTGTTTTTTAAGGCAAATTAAACTTTTTTACGGAAACCATATTTTTTTCAACAGGTACATTATTTTCATGAAAACTTTTTTGGACGCGACGTTATTTACTCCGAAAATCTGATTTTTATGCCAAATGGACATTTACACTGAACTATTCTTTTTTCAACGGAAAGTTAATTTTCATGAACATTCTTTTTGCACGGCGAGATCATTTACCACGAAAATCTGTTTTTCATGCCAAACGGACATTTCCACGGAAAATGTATTTTTTCAACGGAAAGGTGAATTTCATAAAAACTTTTTTCGCACGGCGAGATCATTTACCACGAATATCTGTTTTTTATGCCAAATGGACATTTACACTGAACTAGTCTTTTTTCAACGGAAAGTTAATTTTCATGAACATTCTTTTTGCACGGCGAGGTCATTTACCACGAAAATCTGTTTTTAAATCCAAACGGATATTGACATGGAATTTGTCTTTTTTCAAACGAAAGTTTTGTTAAAAAAAAACCATTTTTGCACGGTGCGATCGTTTACCACGAAAATCGGTTTTCATGCCAAACAGGCGTTTCCACGGAAAATGTCTTTTTTCAACGGAAAGTTTCCTTTCAAAAAAACTGTTTTGCACGAATAGGTCATTTACCACGAAAATCTGATTTTTATGCCGAATGGACATTGTACTGAACTTTTCTCTTTTCAACGGTAAGTTAATTTTCATGAACATTCTTTTTGCACGGCGAGATCATTTACCACGAAAATCTGTTTTTAAAATCCAAACGGTTATTAACACGGAATTTGTCTTTTTTCAACCGAAAGTTTCTTTAAAAAAAAACCTTTTTTGCACGGTAGGATCATTTACCACGAAATCTGTTTTCATGCCAAACGGGCATTTCCACGGAAAATTTCTTTTTTCAACGGAAAGTTTCCTTTCAAAAAAACTGTTTTGCACGAATAGGTCATTTACCACGAAAATCTGTTTTTCATGCCAAACGGACATTTCCCCGAAAAATTGTATTTTTTCAACGGAAAGGTGAATTTAATAAAAACTTTTTTCGCACGGCGAGATCATTTACCACGAAAATCTGATTTTGACGCCAAATGGACATTTAAACTGAACTTGTATTTTTTCAACGGTAAGTTGATTTTCATGAAAAATCTTTTTGCACGGCGAAATCATTTACCAAGAAAATCTGATTTCTTTGCCAAACGGACATTTACACTGAACTTTTCTTTTTTCAACGGTAAGTTAATTTTCATGAAAACCCTTTTTGCACGGCGAGATCATTTACCAAGAAACCGGTTTTTTATGCCAAACGGACATTTTCACGGAAAATGTATTTTTTCATAGGAAGGGTGAATTTCATAAAAACTCTTTTCGCACGGCAGGATCATTTACCACGAAAATCTGATTTTTATGCCGAATGGACATTTACACTGAACTTTTCTTTTTTCAACGGTACGATAATTTTCATGAACATTCTTTTTGCACAGCGAGGTCATTTACCACGAAAATCTGTTTTTAAAACCAAACGGATATTGACATGGAATTTGTCTTTTTTCAAACGAAAGTTTTGTCAAACGGACATTTCCACGGAAAATGACTTTTTTCAACGGAAAGTTTCTTTTAAAAAAAAAACAATTTTCGCACGGCGAGGTCATTTACCACGAAAATCTGATTTTTATGCCAAACGGACATTAACACTGAACTTGTCTTTTTTCAACGGAAAGTTAATTTTCATGAAAACTCTTTTTGCACGGCGCGATCTATTACCACGAAAATCTGATTTTGACGCCAAATGGACATTTAAACTGAACTTGTATTTTTTCAACGGTAAGTTAATTTTCATGAAAACTCTTTTTGCACGGCGAGATCATTTACCAAGAAAATCTGATTTCTTTGCCAAACGGACATTTACACTGAACTTTTCTTTTTTCAATGGTAAGTTAATTTTCATGAAAACCCTTTTTGCACGGCGAGATCATTTACCAAGAAACCGGTTTTTATGCCAAACGGACATTTTCACGGAAAATGTATTTTTTCATAGGAAGGGTGAATTTCATAAAAACTCTTTTCGCACGGCAGGATCATTTACCACGAAAATCTGATTTTTATGGCAAATGGACATTTACACTGAAGTTTTCTTTTTTCAACGGTAAGATAATTTTCATGTACATTCTTTTTGCACGGCGAGGTCATTTACCACGAAAATCTGTTTTTAAATCCAAACGGATATTGACATGGAATTTGTCTTTTTTCAAACGAAAGTTTTGTTAAAAAAAAAACATTTTTGCACGGTGCGATTATTTACCACGAAAATCTGTTCTTCATGCCAAACGGGCATTTCCACGGAAAATGTCTTTTTTCAACGGAAAGTTTCTTTTCAAAAAAATTGTTTTTGCACGGCGAGGTCATTTACCACGAAAATTGGTTTTTCATGCCAAACGGACATTTCCACGGAAAATGTCTTTTTTCAACGGAAAGTTTCTTTAAAAAAAAAAACAATTTTTGCACGGCGAGGTCATGAACCACGAAAATCTGATTTTTATGCCAAACGGACATTTACACTGAACTTGTCTTTTTTTCAACGGAAAGTTAATTTTCATGAAAACTCTTTTTGCACGGCGCGATCTATTACCACGAAAATCTGTTTTTCATGCCAAACGGACATTTCCACGGAAAATGCCTTTTTTAAAACGGAAAGCTTTTTTTAAAAAAAATCGTTTTTGCACGGCGAGGTCATTTACCACGAAAATCTGTTCTTCATGCCAAACGCACATTTGAACGGAAAATGTATTTTTTTAACGGAAAGGTGAATTTCATAAAAACTTTCTTTTTGCACGGCGAGGACATTTACCACGAAAATCTGTTTTTAAATCCAAACAGATATTGACATGGAATTTGTCTTTTTTCAAACGAAAGTTGTGTTAAAAAAAAACATTTTTGCACGGTGCGATCATTTACCACGAAAATCTGTTTTCATGCCAAACGGGCATTTCCACGGAAAATGTCTCTTTTCAACGGAAAGTTTCTTTTCAAAAAAACTTGGCACGGCGAGGTCATTTACCACGAAAATCTGTTTTTCATGCCAAACGGACATTTCCATGGAAAATGTCTTTTTTCAACGGAAAGTTTCTTTTAAAAAAAAGAATTTTTGCACGGCGAGGTCATTTACCACGAAAATCTGATTTTTATGCCAAACGGACATTTACACTGAACTTTTCTTTTTTCAACGGTAAGTTTTTTTTCATGAAAACCCTTTTTGCACGGCAAGATCATTTACCAAGAAAATCTGATTTTGACGCCAAATGGACATTTAAACTGAACTTGTCTTTTTTCAACGGAAAGTTAATTTTCATGTAAACTCTTTTTGCAAGGCGAGATCATTTACCACGAAAATCTGATTTCTTTGCCAAACGGACATTTACACTGAACTTTTCTTTTTTCAACGGTAAGTTAATTTTCATGAAAACCCTTTTTGCACGGCGTGATCATTTACCAAGAAATCTGTGTTTCATGCCAAACGGACATTTCCACGGAAAATGTCTTTTTTCAACGGAAAGTTTCTTTTCAAAAAAACTGTTTTTGCACGCGAGGTCATTTACCACGAAAATTTGTTTTTCATGCCAAACGGACATTTCCACGGAAAATGTATTTTTTCAACGGAAAGGTGAATTTCATACAAACTCTTTTCGCACGGCGAGATCATTTACCACCAAAATCTGATTTTTATGCCAAATTGACATTAACACTGAACTTTTCTTTTTTCAACGGTAAGTTAATTTTCATGAAAACCCTTTTTGCACGGCAAGATCATTTACCAAGAAAATCTGATTTTGACGCCAAATGGACATTTAAACTGAACTTGTCTTTTTTCAACGGAAAGTTAATTTTCATGTAAACTCTTTTTGCAAGGCGAGATCATTTACCACGAAAATCTGATTTCTTTGCCAAACGGACATTTACACTGAACTTTTCTTTTTTCAACGGTAAGTTAATTTTCATGAAAACCCTTTTTGCACGGCGTGATCATTTACCAAGAAATCTGTGTTTCATGCCAAACGGACATTTCCACGGAAAATGTCTTTTTTCAACGGAAAGGTGAATTTCATAAAAACTTTCTTTTTGCACGGCGAGGACATTTACCACGAAAATCTGATTTTCACGCCAAATGGACATTTAAACTGAACTTGTATTTTTTCAACGGTAAGTTAATTTTCATGAAAACTCTTTTTGCACGGCGAGATCATTTACCACGAAAATCTGATTTCTTTGCCAAACGGACATAAACACTGAACTTATCTTTTTTCAACGGTAAGTTAATTTTCATGAAAACCCTGTTTGCACGGCGAGATCATTTACCAAGAAAATCTTTTTTTCATGCCAAATGGACATTTCCACGGAAAATGTATTTTTTCAACGGAACGGTGAATTTCATAAAAACTTTATTCGCACGGCGAGATCATTTTTTTAACACAACGAAAGTTGTGTTAAAAAAAAACATTTTTGCACGGTGCGATCATTTACCACGAAAATCTGTTTTCATGCCAAACGGGCATTTCCACGGAAAATGTCTCTTTTCAACGGAAAGTTTCTTTTCAAAAAAACTTGGCACGGCGAGGTCATTTACCACGAAAATCTGTTTTTCATGCCAAACGGACATTTCCATGGAAAATGTCTTTTTTCAACGGAAAGTTTCTTTTAAAAAAAAGAATTTTTGCACGGCGAGGTCATTTACCACGAAAATCTGATTTTTATGCCAAACGGACATTTACACTGAACTTGTCTTTTTTCAACGGAAAGTTGATTTTCATGAAAAATCCTTTTGCACGGCTCGATCATTTACCACGAAAATCTGTTTTTCATGCCAAACGGACATTTCCACGGAAAATGCCTTTTTTAAAACGGAAAGCTTTTTTTAAAAAAAATCGTTTTTGCACGGCGAGGTCATTTACCACGAAAATCTGTTCTTCATGCCAAACGCACATTTGAACGGAAAATGTATTTTTTTAACGGAAAGGTGAATTTCATAAAAACTTTCTTTTTGCACGGCGAGGACATTTACCACGAAAATCTGTTTTTAAATCCAAACAGATATTGACATGGAATTTGTCTTTTTTCAAACGAAAGTTGTGTTAAAAAAAAACATTTTTGCACGGTGCGATCATTTACCACGAAAATCTGTTTTCATGCCAAACGGGCATTTCCACGGAAAATGTCTCTTTTCAACGGAAAGTTTCTTTTCAAAAAAACTTGGCACGGCGAGGTCATTTACCACGAAAATCTGTTTTTCATGCCAAACGGACATTTCCATGGAAAATGTCTTTTTTCAACGGAAAGTTTCTTTTAAAAAAAAGAATTTTTGCACGGCGAGGTCATTTACCACGAAAATCTGATTTTTATGCCAAACGGACATTTACACTGAACTTTTCTTTTTTCAACGGTAAGTTTTTTTTCATGAAAACCCTTTTTGCACGGCAAGATCATTTACCAAGAAAATCTGATTTTGACGCCAAATGGACATTTAAACTGAACTTGTCTTTTTTCAACGGAAAGTTAATTTTCATGTAAACTCTTTTTGCAAGGCGAGATCATTTACCACGAAAATCTGATTTCTTTGCCAAACGGACATTTACACTGAACTTTTCTTTTTTCAACGGTAAGTTAATTTTCATGAAAACCCTTTTTGCACGGCGTGATCATTTACCAAGAAATCTGTGTTTCATGCCAAACGGACATTTCCACGGAAAATGTCTTTTTTCAACGGAAAGTTTCTTTTCAAAAAAACTGTTTTTGCACGCGAGGTCATTTACCACGAAAATTTGTTTTTCATGCCAAACGGACATTTCCACGGAAAATGTATTTTTTCAACGGAAAGGTGAATTTCATACAAACTCTTTTCGCACGGCGAGATCATTTACCACCAAAATCTGATTTTTATGCCAAATTGACATTAACACTGAACTTTTCTTTTTTCAACGGTAAGTTAATTTTCATGAAAACCCTTTTTGCACGGCAAGATCATTTACCAAGAAAATCTGATTTTGACGCCAAATGGACATTTAAACTGAACTTGTCTTTTTTCAACGGAAAGTTAATTTTCATGTAAACTCTTTTTGCAAGGCGAGATCATTTACCACGAAAATCTGATTTCTTTGCCAAACGGACATTTACACTGAACTTTTCTTTTTTCAACGGTAAGTTAATTTTCATGAAAACCCTTTTTGCACGGCGTGATCATTTACCAAGAAATCTGTGTTTCATGCCAAACGGACATTTCCACGGAAAATGTCTTTTTTCAACGGAAAGGTGAATTTCATAAAAACTTTCTTTTTGCACGGCGAGGACATTTACCACGAAAATCTGATTTTCACGCCAAATGGACATTTAAACTGAACTTGTATTTTTTCAACGGTAAGTTAATTTTCATGAAAACTCTTTTTGCACGGCGAGATCATTTACCACGAAAATCTGATTTCTTTGCCAAACGGACATAAACACTGAACTTATCTTTTTTCAACGGTAAGTTAATTTTCATGAAAACCCTGTTTGCACGGCGAGATCATTTACCAAGAAAATCTTTTTTTCATGCCAAATGGACATTTCCACGGAAAATGTATTTTTTCAACGGAACGGTGAATTTCATAAAAACTTTATTCGCACGGCGAGATCATTTTTTTAACACAACGAAAGTTGTGTTAAAAAAAAAACATTTTTGCACGGTGCGATCATTTACCACGAAAATCTGTTTTCATGCCAAACGGGCATTTCCACGGAAAATGTCTCTTTTCAACGGAAAGTTTCTTTTCAAAAAAAGAATTTTTGCACGGCGAGGTCATTTACCACGAAAATCTGATTTTTATGCCAAACGGACATTTACACTGAACTTGTCTTTTTTCAACGGAAAGTTGATTTTCATGAAAACCCTTTTTGCACGGCGTGATCATTTACCAAGAAATCTGTGTTTCATGCCAAACGGACATTTCCACGGAAAATGTCTTTTTTCAACGGAAAGTTTCTTTTCAAAAAAACTGTTTTTGCACGCGAGGTCATTTACCACGAAAATTTGTTTTTCATGCCAAACCGACATTTCCACGGAAAATGTATTTTTTCAACGGAAAGGTGAATTTCATACAAACTCTTTTCGCACGGCGAGATCATTTACCACCAAAATCTGATTTTTATGCCAAATTGACATTAACACTGAACTTTTCTTTTTTCAACGGTAAGTTAATTTTCATGAAAACCCTTTTTGCACGGCAAGATCATTTACCAAGAAAATCTGATTTTGACGCCAAATGGACATTTAAACTGAACTTGTCTTTTTTCAACGGAAAGTTAATTTTCATGTAAACTCTTTTTGCAAGGCGAGATCATTTACCACGAAAATCTGATTTCTTTGCCAAACGGACATTTACACTGAACTTTTCTTTTTTCAACGGTAAGTTAATTTTCATGAAAACCCTTTTTGCACGGCGTGATCATTTACCAAGAAATCTGTGTTTCATGCCAAACGGACATTTCCACGGAAAATGTCTTTTTTCAACGGAAAGTTTCTTTTCAAAAAAACTGTTTTTGCACGGCGAGATCATTTACCACGAAAATTTGTTTTTCATGCCGAACGGACATTTCCACGGAAAATGTCTTTTTTCAACGGAAAGGTGAATTTCATAAAAACTTTCTTTTTGCACGGCGAGGACATTTACCACGAAAATCTGTTTTTAAATCCAAACAGATATTGACATGGAATTTGTCTTTTTTCAAACGAAAGTTGTGTTAAAAAAAAACATTTTTGCACGGTGCGATCATTTACCACGAAAATCTTTTTTCATGCCAAACGGGCATTTCCACGGAAAATGTCTCTTTTCAACGGAAAGTTTCTTTTCAAAAAAACTTGGCACGGCGAGTTCATTTACCACGAAAATCTGTTTTTCATGCCAAACGGACATTTCCATGGAAAATGTCTTTTTTCAACGGAAAGTTTCTTTTAAAAAAAAGAATTTTTGCACGGCGAGGTCATTTACCACGAAAATCTGATTTTTATGCCAAACGGACATTTACACTGAACTTGTCTTTTTTCAACGGAAAGTTGATTTTCATGAAAAATCCTTTTGCACGGCTCGATCATTTACCACGAAAATCTGTTTTTCATGCCAAACGGACATTTCCACGGAAAATGCCTTTTTTAAAACGGAAAGCTTTTTTTAAAAAAAATCGTTTTTGCACGGCGAGGTCATTTACCACGAAAATCTGTTCTTCATGCCAAACGCACATTTGAACGGAAAATGTATTTTTTTAACGGAAAGGTGAATTTCATAAAAACTTTCTTTTTGCACGGCGAGGACATTTACCACGAAAATCTGTTTTTAAATCCAAACAGATATTGACATGGAATTTGTCTTTTTTCAAACGAAAGTTGTGTTAAAAAAAAACATTTTTGCACGGTGCGATCATTTACCACGAAAATCTGTTTTCATGCCAAACGGGCATTTCCACGGAAAATGTCTCTTTTCAACGGAAAGTTTCTTTTCAAAAAAACTTGGCACGGCGAGGTCATTTACCACGAAAATCTGTTTTTCATGCCAAACGGACATTTCCATGGAAAATGTCTTTTTTCAACGGAAAGTTTCTTTTAAAAAAAAGAATTTTTGCACGGCGAGGTCATTTACCACGAAAATCTGATTTTTATGCCAAACGGACATTTACACTGAACTTTTCTTTTTTCAACGGTAAGTTTTTTTTCATGAAAACCCTTTTTGCACGGCAAGATCATTTACCAAGAAAATCTGATTTTGACGCCAAATGGACATTTAAACTGAACTTGTCTTTTTTCAACGGAAAGTTAATTTTCATGTAAACTCTTTTTGCAAGGCGAGATCATTTACCACGAAAATCTGATTTCTTTGCCAAACGGACATTTACACTGAACTTTTCTTTTTTCAACGGTAAGTTAATTTTCATGAAAACCCTTTTTGCACGGCGTGATCATTTACCAAGAAATCTGTGTTTCATGCCAAACGGACATTTCCACGGAAAATGTCTTTTTTCAACGGAAAGTTTCTTTTCAAAAAAACTGTTTTTGCACGCGAGGTCATTTACCACGGAAATTTGTTTTTCATGCCAAACCGACATTTCCACGGAAAATGTATTTTTTCAACGGAAAGGTGAATTTCATACAAACTCTTTTCGCACGGCGAGATCATTTACCACCAAAATCTGATTTTTATGCCAAATTGACATTAACACTGAACTTTTCTTTTTTCAACGGTAAGTTAATTTTCATGAAAACCCTTTTTGCACGGCAAGATCATTTACCAAGAAAATCTGATTTTGACGCCAAATGGACATTTAAACTGAACTTGTCTTTTTTCAACGGAAAGTTAATTTTCATGTAAACTCTTTTTGCAAGGCGAGATCATTTACCACGAAAATCTGATTTCTTTGCCAAACGGACATTTACACTGAACTTTTCTTTTTTCAACGGTAAGTTAATTTTCATGAAAACCCTTTTTGCACGGCGTGATCATTTACCAAGAAATCTGTGTTTCATGCCAAACGGACATTTCCACGGAAAATGTCTTTTTTCAACGGAAAGTTTCTTTTCAAAAAAACTGTTTTTGCACGGCGAGGTCATTTACCACGAAAATTTGTTTTTCATGCCAAACGGACATTTCCACGGAAAATGTCTTTTTTCAACGGAAAGGTGAATTTCATAAAAACTTTCTTTTTGCACGGCGAGGACATTTACCACGAAAATCTGTTTTTAAATCCAAACAGATATTGACATGGAATTTGTCTTTTTTCAAACGAAAGTTGTGTTAAAAAAAAAACATTTTTGCACGGTGCGATCATTTACCACGAAAATCTGTTTTCATGCCAAACGGGCATTTCCACGGAAAATGTCTCTTTTCAACGGAAAGTTTCTTTTCAAAAAAACTTGGCACGGCGTGGTCATTTACCACGAAAATCTGTTTTTCATGCCAAACGGACATTTCCATGGAAAATGTCTTTTTTCAACGGAAAGTTTCTTTTAAAAAAAAGAATTTTTGCACGGCGAGGTCATTTACCACGAAAATCTGATTTTTATGCCAAACGGACATTTACACTGAACTTGTCTTTTTTCAACGGAAAGTTGATTTTCATGAAAAATCCTTTTGCACGGCTCGATCATTTACCACGAAAATCTGTTTTTCATGCCAAACGGACATTTCCACGGAAAATGCCTTTTTTAAAACGGAAAGCTTTTTTTAAAAAAAATCGTTTTTGCACGGCGAGGTCATTTACCACGAAAATCTGTTCTTCATGCCAAACGCACATTTGAACGGAAAATGTATTTTTTTAACGGAAAGGTAAATTTCTTAAAAAATATTTTTGCACGGCGAAATCATTTACCACGAAAATCTGGTTTCTGTGCTTAACGGAAATTTACACGAAAATTGCCTTTTTTCAATGAAGAGTTTAATACTAAAAAAACTTTGTTTGCACGCCGAAGTCATTTAGCACGAAAATCTGTTTTTAAGTCAAATTAAACTTTTTTACGGAAACCATATTTTTTTCAACGGGTACGTTTTTTTCGTAAAAACTTTTTTGGACGCGAGGTTATTTACCCCGAAAATCTGATTTTTATGCCAAACGGACATTTACACTGAACTTGTCTTTTTTCAACGGTAAGTTAATTTTCATGAAAACTCTTTTGCACGGCGAGATCATTTACCAAGAAAATCCGTTTTTCATGCCAAACGGACATTTCCACGGGGAATATATTTTTTCAACGGAAAGGTGAATTTCATAAAAACTCTTTTCGCATTGCGAGATCATTTACCACCAAAATCTGATTTTTATGACAAATGGACATTTACACTGAAAATGTTTTTTTTTTCAACGGAAAGTTTCTTTTCAAAAAAACCGTTTTTGCACGGCGCGATCATTTACCACGAAAATCTGTTTTTCATGCCAAACGGGCATTTCCACGGAAAATATCTTTTTTCAACGGAATGTTTCTTTTCAAAAAAATCGCTTTTGCCCGGCGAGGTCATTTACCACGAAAATCTGTTCTTCATGCAAAACGCACATTTCCACGGAAAATGTATTTTTTTAATGGATAGGTAAATTTCTTAAAAAATATTTTTGCACGGCGAGATCATTTACCACGAAAATCTTGTTTTTGTGCTTAACGGAAATTAACACGAAAATTGCCTTTTTCAATGAAAAGTTGAATGCTAAAAAAAATTTGTTTGCACGCCGAAGTCATTTAGCACGAAAATCTGTTTTTTAAGTCTGTAATTAAACTTTTTACGGAAACCATATTTTTTTCAACGGGCACGTTATTTTCATAAAAACTTTTTTGGACGCGAGGTTATTTACCCCGAAAATCTGATTTTTATGCCAAACGGACATTTACACTGAACTTGTCTTTTTTCAACGGTAAGTTAATTTTCATGAAAATTCTTTTTGCACGGCGAGATCATTTACCACGAAAATCTGATTTTTATGCCAAATGAACATGTACACTGAACTTATCTTTTTTCAACGTTAAGTTAATTTTCGTGAAAACTCTTTTTGCACGCGAGATCATTTACCACGAAAATCTGAATTTATGCCAAACGGATATTTACACTGAACTTGTCTTTTTTCAACGGTTAGTTAATTTTCTTGAAAACTCTTTTTGCACGGCGAGATCATTTACCACGAAAATCTGATTTCTTTGCCAAACGGACATTTACACTGAAGTTTTCTTATTTCAACGGTAAGTTATTTTTCATGAAAACTCTTTTTGCACGGTGAGATCATTTACCAAGAAAATCTGTTTTTCATGCCAAACGGAAATTTCCACGGGAAATATATTTTTTCAACGGAAAGTTGAATTTCATAAAAACTCTTTCCACACTGCGAGATCATTTACCACAAAAATCTGATTTTTATGCCAAATGGACATAACTGAACTTTTCTTTTTTCAACGGTAAGTTAATTTACATGAAAACTCTTTTTGCACGACGAGATCATTTACCCGTTAATTGGATTTTTATGCCTAACGGACATATACACTGAACTTTTCTTTTTCGACAGAAAGTTGAAATTATCATTTACCACGAAATTCTGATTTTTATGCTAACAGAAATTTAAATCCAAACGGATATATACACGGTATTTGTCTTTTCCAACGGAAAGTTTCTTAACAAAAAGTCATTTTTGCACGGCGAGATCATTTACTACAAAAATCTGATTTTTATGCCAAACGGACATTTACAATGAAATTGCCTGTTTTCAACGGAAAGTTTATTTTCATGAAAACTCTTTTTGCACGGCGACATCATTTACCACGAAAATCTGAATTTATGCCAAACGAACATTTACACTGAACTTGTCTTTTTTCAACGGTAAGTTAATTTTCATAAAAACTCTTTTTGCACGGCGAGATCATTTACCACAAAAATCTGATTTCTTTGCCAAACGCACATTTACACTGAACTTTTATTTTTTCAACGGTAAGGGCAACATTGGAGATGCGTTTCTGGGAAAATCCATGGGCCTGGTGGTGGATGAGAGAGATGTGAACGAGCTCGCCGAGGAGCACTCTCTGGAACTGACGACCGAGAAGTTACATGAGTCACAGTTGCAGTAGCAGCAGCAGCAAGAAATTGTTTTCAAGTAAGAGAGAATGTGGGATAGTTTTACAGTTTGTGGAAAAGAAACACCCCGAAAAAGTTGCAACATAATCGTGCATCGGAGCTATTTAATTACACTTGCTTAACTCATTTCCTCAATATTCTGAAAGGGAGGAAGAAACAAACCTTCTTTTTTTTGTGTCCGGCAAATGGATACTTGAATATTTAAGCTTAAATTCATTTTAATTTCAATACATTCAATAAGAAATTGTTGGAATTGTGGGTAAATCCCAAAGATTTAAAAAAAAAATCCATAAAGAGTGTGCTCTTACAAATGTAGGAAGAGATGAAGTAGAGTAATAAATCCTGTATCCTATGTACGT
The DNA here is from genome assembly GCA_936435175.1 of Glyphotaelius pellucidus. Classification (NCBI taxonomy): domain Eukaryota; kingdom Metazoa; phylum Arthropoda; class Insecta; order Trichoptera; family Limnephilidae; genus Glyphotaelius; species Glyphotaelius pellucidus. The sequence continues at coordinate 5,634,975 of OW386553.1, read as the reverse complement.
TAGATTTAACAGGATTTTATAATTTTATTTTATTCTCTAATTTTATTTTATATGGGTTAGGTCATACGTAAATTGTTGTTTCTGTCTAGGTGTTAATTATTTTATAGACAGCAATAGTGCGACGTCCAATTCTCGCAATCCATTTCTTTGTTGTTGTTGCAATCATTTTGATTTATGGATTAGTTTTTGTCGGTATATGGAAGATAATTAAGCATTATAAATCAGGGCGGTCTAAAATACCATAAATAATATTAAAAATAAAAGTCAAGTCGGAAATAAGTCTTCTATCTGAGAGTTTTGATAATTTTAATTTTGCTAGCTGTTTAAGATTTCAAGCTGCTAGTAAAACGTAATATATGTACAACTAATAAATTCAACACGTTTGTTATTGGAAAGGGAATACTGAACATTGACGTAAACCAGGAGGTCACGATTCTGGAAAATCTAGCGTGGAAAGCATTATTTATTAATATTGATAAAAAAATTCTCAATGTTTCCTTTAATCTGGATTGTGAGGTTTCCATGGAATGATACTATTGTATCAATCAACCTGGAAAATCTAGCATACAGTTTCGAACGAATGCCTATTTATAATTTTTTCCAGTTTTACCGGTCGTTAGCTGTCTCATTCATCCAAATTCTGGATTCTCGTCAAATCATCAGCCTATTTTATCTGTAGGCAACCTCTGATTCTCTTTCCTAGCCATGGACGTAAATTGTTAATATTAGGATTCCTACTAACGGTCACAGGAACACGGTCATAGAAGAAAGATCGGGTAAGGAGTAACTTGACAATATTTAAAAATCTCCTAGTATCGTCACAGTAAGCGGAAAATGTTGCGTATGTCGTGATGGCGGAATTGAATTCACGACGCCTGTTTGGGACTCATGCGATGCCAACTCAGGCAATGACCAGTTCACTTGAGGTGGGAAATTTGACGTTAACGACGCGAAGGTCACCTAACTTGCACCTGATGTTCTGATCCATTCGTTCGTCTTTCTCAAAATAAATTACCTGCGAGTAGCATGGCGTTTTATGGCCATTTTCGTCACAATATTTTTCGTTCGTCCATGTTTGTGTTTCAAACTTTAACCCTGGATGTACATTTTTGTTAAATACATTATTCGAAGACAGTCAAGTTAGCCTCTCAGAAGTTGGGCGCACATTGCAAGAACTGCAGTTACGTTAATTAACCTGCGTGAGATTGACATTAATGTAAATTATTGGTCTCCCAAATAAAGTAAAATAAAATAGTACACAACTGCAGTCCCTGTACAAATCACAAGTGACCTCCACTGTTGAATTTGGCAGATACCTCTGATCCGGAGCCCGAAATACCTGAAAGAAAACTATTGACGTGATTACAATATTTAGAGCACAGGTTATACTGTCCTTGTTCTACCGGTATTACAATGGAAGATTCTTCGAAGAACTAGCGTCAAGAAACGTGCCCATCGGTTGACATTTGTCACATGAAATGTTCTTGAATTCAGCAGCCCGGCTTTGGAATGTCTTACCGGTCTCTATCTTTCTTCCCTCCAACAAGACGGATCTCTTCATGACCCATGTTTACTCTTTTCGCTCCTCAAAAAGACATATGACATAGGTCCTGAGGGGAATTATTTTCCACAGTGCCTCCTGTAGAGTTAAAGAAAAAAATCCTTAATAATCAGGTAAATGTGTCTAATAGCCCCATAATAGCGATATTTTCCATAAAATAGTAAAAATCCTTAATCACCGTATACCTTAATCACTAATTCATCTTGTTTTGTCCCTGCAATATTATAAATCATTTGATAACCCCCGTATCTTTCTCTCCATCACTATGTACACAAGATGTTGATTTTACCCCCTCACTCTATCCTTATATTATGTTTTGTCTTTTCTATGTATATATATAAGCTCAAACAATGTATATTTTTGATCAGTTTAATTTTTATACCCTGAAGATGCTTATGTAAAGCGAATCCGGTCGGTAGTAGAAAAATTAAATAAACCGTTGTTACAAACAAAATTATTGTGTTATGTCAATTTATAAAAAAATTGTGATTGGCAAAATTGAAGTTCATTTTCCGGACTTGTAACTGAAGTTCTGGTCGTGAGGTTTTCAGGGAATGAGGCTCTGTGTCTCGTGTAGTTGCGCCTGCGCGGTGACTGTCGGCCTACTTGTCTGGGGTGGGTCGGTCGGGAGGGTGTTTGGAGGGGGTGGCCCGGCCAGTCCGCAGCCAGCCGCGCCGCGAGCGGCAGCCCGCCGCAGCGCAACCCTAACCTCCGCGCCGCTGCGGAACAGCAACATACATCATATACTTACTATACAGCCGCGTCGGTAAAGCAGGCAACGCCGCGCGCGCAACACGCTACACCACTTTCGAAAAGCGAACGGCCGGACCCGCGCTAACCGCCTCGCGCGCGCGTCACCATGTAGCGGCACGATCACCCATTAAAAAGTGCGAAAAATTAAAAAAAAAAACAAAAAATTAAAAATAATCACATTTATCCATGGAGTTTCGTAGTTTACAATTTCGCGAAGTTTCGCAGTTCGCGTCGGATCAATTTTTGAAAACTAGTGCGGAAATAATTATTCATTTAATATTATTTAAATAGTTCGTGTTATTTATACTGTGTTCGACTTTCGTACGTGTGACGGGTAATTGACTCATGTTTTAAAGTTACTTGCTTGTTTAACGATCACGTTGAGCAACTATTATTGACGGCAACGAGCTCTACTGGTTATGTGTGCTCGTTAATATCTACCTGCGTGAGATTGACGATTTTATTTCACATTTTTATTTCACATTAAGTAGTGAATAAAATAATTTTTTTCGATTGAAAGAAAATATTTATTCCCTCATTTTTGATGTAAAAAAATATTTTTAAAATAAATTTGAAACTTAAAATAAATAAGCTTAAATGTAATAAAGCAGACTAATTTTCTTGATTTTTAAAAGATTTTCGGCAACAAATTCCATTTAATTTTTTTTTTTACTCCGGAACATATATAATTTTAAATACATCAATTAATTTATAATATGAATGGAGAATACATAAATTATTATCCTAGATCCTTTAAAGTACCTATTTAAGCTACTCATTTAAATTTAATATAGATCTTTTTATAACAATAGTAGGTAAATTAATGATAATATTATGTGCCTACAATAAAACTAGTTTTTTCAACAAAATGTTGTAATAAGTACATTTCTAGTTCTAACCCTTGATACAATGTTCAAACCGATGTTATAGTTTCTATAACTGTTCTTTGTCGTGTGAACGGCAGCCGTTCAATAATTTTATACACGTATGAACATAAAAACCTCGTACTTGTAGTATATAACATAATATCATGTACACCTATTTACACCGTAAACCCAGCGGTATGTGTGTAGAGAACATAATTTTTCCTTCAGCAAACCATAGCGATGAACATTAAAAACAATTTTAGTGATACGGTTTTAATGACAATTATTTTTTAAGCCTGTGGGCAATTTGCTTACATCTAATTAAAAATATTAATATCAAGTGTTTTTTTTACATATATTTTTTATATGAGCTCCACACAGGAGGCCCTGAGGAAAATAATTTCCCTCAGGGCCTACGACATCTTTGGGGATGCTGTGTGGAGAGTTTTTTTTAAGGAAAATGGTTTAAGGGGTGGGTTGGAATCTGGGGTTCAGTGTGTCCTGGTCATCCGCCTCCACAACCTAGATAAACCTCACCCCATGAGCCCGGGCACCCCTGCTAAATCAACGAAAGTAGCGAACCACTTAGGGTGATCCATGGCAGAGGTGTTGGTTATCCAATAATGGTTCCCGGTGTACAATGCAGTGTTTTATTCAGTTAGAATTTTAGCCAGTTTTCTACCTTATCAAAAAAACTAAATTATGGTACCTACTCTAGAAATGCTGTTTGTCGCAATTTTTCCATACTTAACGAAAAAAATGCGTTAGCTTCAAATCACTGTTTGATGGATTAAACCGTAAATATTGTAGATTTGATGTGCCGTCATTAAAATATCCAATCAATTGAAAAGCGTACAAAATACCATCTTCATAGTTTCACTTCTTGAGTACATGATATTTTTAAAAGTTAAAAATGATATTATTTTTTGTTCGTTCTTCTTATTATAATATCGCTATATATAGTACGCCATCTAGTACTAAAAACTTGACGGTGTATTTCTATGCTTTCATACAAAATAACAATTTGCTAGATCAAAGCAAATGTATTACTTGCTTACGAACACGATCTCGACAAACATTCAATGTTTCTCTAACAAGAAAAAACGCCCGAGGCATTTAACTGATTGTCAAGTCACTCAGTGTATGTAATGCAATCCCTTCTCCTATTTCTATCCACTTCGATACGTTGTGCATTATTCTAAGTGATAGATTACTTTCAATTTAAAGCCATCCGAGATGTGTCAATTGAAGTCAGTTAACACCAAGAAAGGTAGATAAATAAATGACTGCAATCAGTTACCGTCCTGCGCTCATGTTGAATTGTATTGACAATTGAAGTCCCCTTCTTTAAAGAGGGCTCCTTAATTCCCTGCCCAAACAATTTAAATCCTTATGATCCTTCAATCACTGGCCTGGTTCAAACTATGGTATTGTACAAATTAAGTTATCTAAAAGGAAATGATTTATTTATTACAAGCAAATTGATATTTTTCACTCTACCTAATTTCAGCGTGCCAAAATCTGGATCAAACTGCCACATGATCTAAGAGTGATAAACTACTTGACAGAATTCAAAAGGAAACATAAAATCTCTTCAAAGAATCATATCCATGAACGGATAATCAATTGCAAACCTTATTCTCATTGCCAGGCTAGCTATATTAATTTACGTATAACAAATTACAGTTTGCTATTTTGTTGCTATTAAAAATTCAGTATCTTTTCATAGTAATCTCATACTTAACTCGTAATAAACCAATACCTAACTATCTATTATTTCGGATGTAAGTATGAGTAGAGTCAAAACTTTTTAAAGTTAATTTTGGCTGTAGTTTTTAGTTATTTTCTAGCCATGCAAAGGGCCCCTGAGGAGGTTTTAGTCGTAGTTTTTAGTTATTTTCTAGCCATGCAAAGGGCCCCTGAGGAGGTTTTAGTCGTAGTTTTTAATTATTTTCTAGCCATGCAAAGGGCCCCTGAGGAGGTTTTAGTCGTAGTTTTTAGTTATTTTCTAGCCATGCAAAGGGCCCCTGAGGAGGTTTTAGTCGTAGTTTTTAGTTATTTTCTAGCCATGCAAAGGGCCCCTGAGGAGGTTTTAGTCGTAGTTTTTAATTATTTTCTAGCCATGCAAAGGGCCCCTGAGGAGGTTTTAGTCGTAGTTTTTAGTTATTTTCTAGCCATGCAAAGGGCCCCTGAGGAGGTTTTAGTCGTAGTTTTTAGTTATTTTCTAGCCATGCAAAGGGCCCCTGAGGAGGTTTTAGTCGTAGTTTTTAGTTATTTTCTAGCCTTTTAAAGTGCCCCTGAGGAGGTTTTAGTCGTAGTTTTTAATTATTTTCTAGCCATGCAAAGGGCCCCTGAGGAGGTTTTAGTCGTAGTTTTTAGTTATTTTCTAGCCATGCAAAGGGCCCCTGAGGAGGTTTTAGTCGTAGTTTTTAGTTATTTTCTAGCCATGCAAAGGGCCCCTGAGGAGGTTTTAGTCGTAGTTTTTAATTATTTTCTAGCCATGCAAAGGGCCCCTGAGGAGGTTTTAGTCGTAGTTTTTAGTTATTTTCTAGCCATGCAAAGGGCCCCTGAGGAGGTTTTAGTCGTAGTTTTTAGTTATTTTCTAGCCATGCAAAGGGCCCCTGAGGAGGTTTTAGTCGTAGTTTTTAGTTATTTTCTAGCCTTGTAAAGTGCCCTCGATATTTCGCAAAATGCATTATTTTTACGATTATCTATGTTTTGTCTAAAAGTCAAATGTAATGACTTTTTATACCGTCTGAAGTATATGTGACAAAAAGCAAGACATGTTAAATATTATTACACGATAAGGTAAACATTACGTAACGCTTGGGTTTATCAAAATTCTCCGAACAAAGAGACGCTTTTTACCGCAGAGAGCGTGTATACTTTCAAGCCTGAATAATCCCTTGAGACTTTTGACGATATTCTTAGTCTCCCTTGGTTTAAGGTTTAAGGGCTCACATAAATTAGCTCGCATTAATTACATTTCAAGGTAAAACCTAAGAACTTCTTAAGAGCACCCTTCAGATTACATAATAACTGAACATTTCGAAGATAACAAATTTAGGTAAATTTTGAACAATGTTTTCCTATAAGTGTACGTTCTAATCATGCTCACGACTGTCGAATTTTAACACAAATACCACCTGAATAAGTTGTTTTTCAACATTTGTTGTGAAATTCTTACTAAATATTATTGAAATCAATGGAAAAATCAATACTGATCCTAACCAGTTCAAAACCTATGGTGAATAATTTTGAAAAGTTTAGTTGGATTGTGTTAGGTATTTACGTATTATCTAAAGTGTTCTTGAAAACCTAACCGAATAATTCACAGAATTGATAGTCAGCAAACAAAGTGGCCATTGATATCCAATCGACCGCAAGTTGGCCCAACTCGCCGCAGCCATTTGATTCAAGTACCTTTTGGGAAGTCTTCACCAATTCCATTCGACATTAAATCCTAGCCTATATTGGCAGCGTGTCATATAAAAGCAACAGTTTACTGGCAGATGCAGTCGGGATATTCTTGGCAAAGGCTCGCCATAATAAAGTCTCGCCGAAATTGCGAAAACGAACCATGAGCTTTAAGCTTTATGCATAAAAGCTCGGAGATTCCAAACTTTGAACACTTCATTGTTAACGTTTCAAGCGTATCGAATGATCGAGATATCTGGGTTAACATCTATTTGATATGCTTTGGTAATAACTCTCTTAAAATACTCACATAGGTAAAGAACAGATAAATTTAAGTATTGCTTAGAGTACCCATGTTTTGTGGCGAGTCTAATAGACTCATCACTAGAATCTAGATCTCGATAAGCCAAACAAACAGCAGTAAAACTCTTAAAATAAAGCGGTCTGTTTTACTTAAACACGTCTTCATCAGAAAATAAAACAATCAGGTTTATTTGGAAACGCAAAATATCATTTTAAATGCAAAAAATAATTCAAAATCAATAAAATACTTAGTTTTTACCAATTTTATTGATTACAAAACCAACACGTTTCGTGAGCTATGCTCACTTCTTCACGGTTTACTAATTAATTATAAATAATAGATAAAGACAATGGTCATACACAAAGACAACATAATTTTTAATTTTTAATTAAGCCTCGTTTTTAGGGAATTAACATGGAATAAGCTAGTGAAATAATTAATTTTTTCGTCATCATAAGCTGTACAGTATTTTTCGATATTTTTTTTGGTAGGTAGGTGGGTTGTTCTTCTTTTTAATCCACAAAACTTTTACCACTCTGTCACATTTCTACCACTCTGTCACATTTTGTTTTTACTATAAATGAAATTCTCTCTGGATCTCAGAGGGAAAATTATAGCGAGGGGGAAGGAGGCCTAAAATGCCTATTGGGGGGTGATAAACACGAGCTGCGTGTATACCTATTTCGAACGTCAACCATCGTGACAGAATTAAAGTACAACATAAAAGTTGTAGGAGACATGTTTTTGAGATTTTTAAAATATTTTATTTAACATCATTAAAAATAATAATCGCCGTTTCTTGATAGGTTTTATCTTTTGGAGTTAAAAAATAGTTTTATATTTTAAGCCGTCAAACCATTTTTTTGTAAAATTATAATTACTGTGATTTGTATGAAATACACTTCTATCACGAGGAGTTACAACTCTATAACGTAATTTTTCCTACAAAAATATAAACACATATTTTTTTTTTAAAAGCATACAGTCGTTACGTCTTTAGTACAGTAGATTTTAACGTAATTATAAAATAATAATATTGGTATTTCTGTTGAATTTTTCTTCACTTCAACTGGTGGAGACAACTTAATGTAGGTCAAAAAGAAGAACAACCCAGGTATCTAATACTTGTCACACATATTAAACCTACTGGTAAATAGTAAATCACGATTCGCTCCACAAACAAATGATAATAATTGATAATATAAATAATGGCTCGTTAATGTTTATCGCCGGTTCTCCAGATTTCAATTTGGAAGGAGGGTATGGGTACCGCCGCCTCGGGAATCATTTGGTGGATAGTCAACATCTTTGCCATTGGTTACCTCAAGTGTTTTGCTACGTTTGGTGACTTAGCAGGTGCCCGGGTTCATGGGGGTGAAGTTTGTCCGGGTCTCGGTGGCAGATGCGTCTGCCCACCTGCTGCGTGGCGGGCCGTATCGAGAGAGTGGTTGAGGGAAATCTTTTGGCTTCTCTAGCCTTGCACCACAATTGGAGGGACGGATTCATACGTCTGTCACTCCTGCACACTGACCCCCATTTTCCTAACCACCCCTCACCCCCTTTTCCTTCCTAGAACTTCCCCTCTACAAAAAGACCCTCCAAACAGCACATCACAAAGACAAAAATAATAAAAATAAATTATATATTATTTTTGTCTTTGTACTCTTTTGAACCTAAAAAGGTGTGGTGAACCTACCTATCATTTTATATGTCTAAGAGAATAAAATCATATCCAAACTCGTTAAGGTTTCCGAGTAATCCCTTACATCACGTTTTTGTTAAGAGTTAATTAACGTTTTCATTTCGCATAACATTACAAAACAAATTTTGAAAAGCTGCTTAAATAATGATTGCTATGTTAATTACATTTGTAGTCATCAATCATCATTGTATTTACAGAAAACCGCGTGAGTATGAATATCAAATAATAGATTCCAAGTTATTCGTAAATTGATTCGTAATAAATCGTTAGAATTTTTATTTAATTACGTGGTATCTTAATAACTGTAAAATAATGATTCATTACTAATAATATGACTGAAAATGTGTGTGTTTGAACCCAGTTGATAAAATGACACGTGTAAATAACTTGTGAAAATAACTGTTAAAATATTTAAAAGTTCTAATAGAAACTTATCTGCACTATCGGTGACATGAGAAGTGTTTGACTTATGGCAATTGTCTCGCGAGTCCCGAACCCCGGGCGACTCGGAACTGTAATGTCACAAGTCAGCGGTCAAAGGAAGGCTCGCGTAGGGCTCCCATGCCCTCCAGTGTTACGCGCTCGGCAGCCGGCCGAGTGAGCTCCCCCGACAATGTGTGAAATGCGTATTTTATTCCGAGTAAGGTCGAGAGTTATTGCCAATCGTCACAAAAAGACCCTCGCTTCTGTGTGGAGCGCGGGGGCACGATGCCCCACTTAAAGACAGTGTTATATAAAACGGTCGCACCACTCTAGCGCGATGCCAACCCCTCCTGGGAGGAACCCGGGGGATGTCTCAAGCCCGGACATCACGGAAGACGCTTCCATCCGCAGCGCCAAGGAAGATGACTCCTCCCACCTTTCAGAGTACGGCGCATCCAAGGCTGCCAAAACTAGCCAGATACAGAGTCCGGAGAGCGGAGACGTGGTCTCCCCTACCAGCGATGTCGAAGAATCCAGCCTTCTGGGAGAAATTGTGAGAACACTGGAAAGAAACAATCCAGGAGGACTGAGTCCCTTGAACATGCGAAAATCTACGACAACAACAGCAACCAAAAAAGGAGACTTGAGAATACCTTTAGAAAACGTCACTTTTATAGATCCGCCGAAACTAAAAGCTCAATCAAAAGCGAAGAATGGAAAAGCTAAGACACCCGAAGAGAAAGGGAAAACAACGCCTGGGAGTTCGGCGAAGACTCCCCCTTCCATCACATCAGCGAAGACCCCGAGTGACGGGTCTCGGACTCCAGGAAAGGCCACGGTGAAGCCCTTCACCAAGGAATCCCTGGAGCGATTGGAGACCAAGACGGTGCAGCTGGTGAAGGAGTACGGCTTCCAGCCCCGAAGGAAGCTGAGCGTGGAGGACGGAGCCCGCCTGCCCTTCAAGTACGAGCCTTTCCCGCAGAACTTGTACGGAAGACCGCTGGAGGAGATAGACAATTTCATATATGATGAGGTAAGTGAACACATTCCTTTTAAACTAATAATGACACTCGCCTTATATGCGTTCGGGTGAAAGATTTGTGTTTTTTTATAGTATGATATTATGGATTCGTTCGTAGACCTCTTTTTATGATCTAAGGATAACTACAAATTATTATCTTATTCACTAAAAAAACACTTGACTAGCTACGTGTTCTATCGGTGACTTCATATGAGTTTTATTTAACTGACTGATTTTAAAAGCAATTGGACGTTTTCTGCAGAAAGTCAAATTTGAAATTGATCGACATACCATATGGCAATCGGTTACTGTTTTCTCAGGAAGAAACCGTAAAGCAAACGCTTCAATATTACACATTTTATTCTAGTCTAGAAAAAAAACAAATTTTTTTTCTTCATATTTCCAAAGTTTAAATATTCAAGAATATCTCCTTAAAAGGATTTTTCGAAATTCGCATTATTTTAAAAGTTATAACCCTTTTAATTTCGCGGTTTAGACAGAATCTAACCAAAATCTAAGTAGCATAAATTTTAAATACCTTTTTTCTCAAAACCACTTTTTTCGTGACGGTTGACATGATATCTCAAGTTCTACTATACCAATTTACTTGAAATTTGGTGTGAGCCTTCTCTATACATTACTCTATGGCAGGAACCAGAATTATAACAAAAATTTAATTTTTACTATTCTTAAAAAATTCGGAAAGTCAAAAAACTGGTAAAAATGAATTTTTTTTTTCAGACAGCCGCCATTTTGCGAAAAAAAAATTTATGACTTCTCCGAGATTCATGCTATAGCAGCATTTGTTTGAATTAAAAATAAATTTGTTTTTTTTTCGGATAACTAGGAGGGTTGCAATCGTGTCAACCAGGGTGCGCCATATTTTTGAGACCCCCCTTTTCAACACCCTGTAACCTTTTAATTTAAGTTTTTCTTTTGATTTTTTTTTATTTATGTGTTCCTTAATGTTCAATAAAATATTTGGTAAAATAATAGCTTCAAAAATATTATTGTTTTTTTTTTTATTACACCTGAAAAAATACCTACAATTCATGCTTCTGGACTGGAATACCCCCTTAAGTTTTGGTAAATAAATGTTACCTTTATTTTTAATGTGTGTCTTAGTCGTATCATGGATTTTTCTTCCCTGAACAGTATATAGTTAGTAGCAAACGGTTAATAGGTGCTCCTATAAAATACATTTGACAAAAATATACTACATAATAAAGTGCCTAACTACCCACTCGTAACAATAGTTACGTCTTTTGTTGAAAATCGATTCGCTCATAATATATTTAAAAGTATCTCCGTTACCCCGACCTCTAAATAATTGACGTCACTGAAATGCAGCCCTGATGCACTAAAACATAACTTTATATTATTTGTCTCCTAATGGTCCGTTGTGGCTTGATTGTACCCATTAATTTATTCGTCGAACCTGTGCTTCATCAAAACACAAACATAAAAGTAGATTATTTAAAATTCAACTGAAACAAACATTTTACATAAAGACACTGTGCAGCATAAAAAGTCATTTAAAAAAACTTGAATCTATTTTATGAGGAGTGTAACATGTTTTTAATTCTTAGTTTCTGTACTTAAGGTGATGTACTACCAAGCAATGAAAAATCATATTTTTTTAGTTAATATTTTTAATGCTTTAATTAAATACTGCGAGAAGAATACACATTTGCGTCTGCAATAATAGTTTTTCTGTTAGTTTTTTATAAGCCTAGAAAAAGACAAAGTATCGGGTCTATAAAACTGCTTTAAAGTTCAAAATCTCCTACTTAGGAACCCCTTTTCGGTTTGGGTTCTATTGTATAATGCGGAAAATTAATTTTTTTAGAAAATTCTTGTATAACATTTAAATGTTTATGTCCGGGCTTAGCAAAATAAAATAAAACACGCTTTTGGCAATGTTTTTTTCGCGAGTAAATCAGGCGGCTGGTGTTAAACGGGAATTAAAACCTTATCGCCAGCTACACAAGGATTGTTATTATTAGCGGCCCCAAAATTTACACGACGTGGTGCATCACCTTAAATTTTGCGTGTGTACTTAAAGGTTATATATTAAATCTTGCCGTGAACGAAACTACCGCGTTTTAAGTACATAACATGTTTTATTTAATACTAGCTGGTACCCGGCGTGCGTTGCAGTGCCATTTAATAAAGAAATTGCTTCTTCCTGCGTGTCCTTTTCAATTCATCCCGTTCCCCTTCCGCCTCCCCTTCCTCTCCTGCGTCCCCTTCCCCTCTCACGTTTTATACAAAATAACGAACACAAAAAAAAAAAAAATATCCAATTTTGTTCAGTCTTTACATTTCAGCGTTTCCACGGCAAAGATTTGTTTTGCCTTTCTTCTGACTTTAGCAATAACTCGCTTTTATTAGGGACAGAAGACGTACAATAAACACATATGTTATTAATAATTATTTCATAACGCCAGAGTTTACCATCATATACAGCCTATATTACTCGCATATAATGTATCTTTCTATTTGTGAAACAGTTTTTTTTTTATTTTTTATCGGTTTATGCGTTAAAGCGTAACAAACAAACACACGCAGTTTTGCATTTATAATATTGGTATAGATCAGAGGTTCCCAAACTTTTTTTTCTCGTGGACCACTTTCAAAATTTTACTGGTCACGGTGGACCCCCTGCTGGTACGATTTTACCATATTCCCAAAACTCGACACGCCTTGTACTGAATATTCAATGGCGAGGTGTGGTCTGTCACAACGGAGCAGTACCGTCTACAGTCTACAACTTTTTCAAACGGGAGCGAAATGAACCAGTATTCGAGATTATATTTGCCACGACGAAGGGGGCGTAATGAAATGTAGGATGAGGGGGGGGAGGGTAAGGGTATGTTTCCATCCAAGTACAGTACACCCATATCCCATTACGCCCACCCCCCCCTTTGCTTAGCTAGGCGTTTAAAGATCTCATGCATTACCGGTACAACAACGTGCGCTGTATGCCGTCGCCCTGTCATGGAGAGGGCAAAATGGGACATGAGACGGGGGATGGGATGGGATATGGGGCACGGGATGGGTCTCAATCGAAACCACTTTATGGACCCCCAATTACATCTTGTGGACCCCCATGTCTTTGTCGCGCCTACGTGGACCCCCGTCGGGTCTCCCGTGGACCCCTAGGGGTCCACCTGGACCACTTTGGGAATCACTGGTACAGATGATCAATCGGATACGATTATCATCGGTATAATTATTTTAATATGTGAGAATTGTTTCGCCTCTTTACCAAATCTTTTGTTACAAAAAATACTTTAAAAATTAAGCTTCTACGAAATAAACACAAAAGCTTCATTTTGACTTTTACATTATGACATTATTTGAATTGTTGTAGTTTCCAACTTACACGGGTGTAAAACATGCTTCGTACGTTTGTGTTGATTTTGAGTGAACTTTGAGGACAAAGGAAGAGCAATTAGTACCCAAATAAATGGCACAGCCATTAACCTCTAACCCCCAGGACGTTATAATGAAGGAAAAGGGATAATTTTTTTCTCGCCACCAAACCTCCATTGATTTTTTCGCTTGCCTCCCAAATTGTGAATTAAAGTTCCATAAAGAATTGAATTATGGCGGATGAAAACCCACCCCCAATAAACGGGTTTAAACATAATTGATTTAAGAGATTTCGTTTACTGTATTGTTCGCATATCAATAAAATTTATTGCTATCGAATACAGCACAATGAGTCTGGAATTGACATGAAAGCTGTTTGCTGCCAAACTTATTTCAGGACAACGCGCAACGCATCAATTTTCACAAATAAACCTCACGAAAACGTATTTACAATTATGTGATTCGAATAATATCAATTTTTTAATCAGAATTGTGAAGAACCAACGATTTAACAATGGGAAATTTAAAAATGAATTCAGTTGCGCTCAATAATAAACTCAAGAAAAGGAAATTGATCTTATTTTATAATTGAATATCAAAATAACCAAAAAATCATCTAGGATTGTAAAAAAACATTCAAATTTCATCTAGCTTATTAATTGTAAGTATTTTTTTCCCATCACATGAAAAAAAATGATAAAATAGAGGTAATGGATTATAAAGGTTCAATTTTTTTATAAGAAAAACTCTCTTTTTATAACTTTTGAAGGTTATTCCCGTCAACTTAATATATCATTGAAGAAGCAGATAACACTTATAATCTAAATGAAAATATGAAAGAGAACAAGACACAGAAAAATAGAAAAAGACAATGGTCGCAACTGGGACTCGAACCCAGACCTCTCGTCTAACCGGGACGTGCGCGTTATCCAATTTCGCTATTGCCACCTTCTGTCAAACCGTCATGTTTGTCAATCTCATATTTCAAATATTTAGAATCAACAATATTATCTTCAACTAGTTCTTTTTTTCCATATTATAGGCAACTACTCTTTTTACTCTTATAAAAAATTGAATATTCATTTTGACTTTCATAAAGTCAATAGTTCCATATAAATAAATTCGGATACATTTATCCGAGACGCTACTCAGGTTACAAACCAATTCTTAGAATGATTGTTCCAATAAAACAACCATTCAGAATTGAAACGTTGCTTGAAATGGCTTTAGCCGTGTTTAGTGACCAGATCTGAATAGCCAGGTACTTCCCCACCTTCCTCTTCCCTATCTCCTTCCCCTCCCCACTACCTTCAGCCTCACAACATACCCCAATTGGGGATGCCATAGTCTCACTGGCTCCAGACGGGAGCAGTTGGGACTCTTGTGCGGTTTTAACTGTAAAAAAAAAAAAAATAAAAATAAAAAGAGAAGTTGCCTATAATATGGAAAAAAATAACTAGTTGAAGATAATATTGTTGATTCTAAATATTTGAAATATGAGATTGACAAATATGTCGGTTTGACAGAAGGTGGCAATAGCGAAATTGGATAACGCGCACGTCCCGGTTAGACGAGAGGTCTGGGTTCGAGTCCCAGTTGCGACCATTGTCTTTTTCTATTTTTCTGTGTCTTGTTCTCTTTCATATTTTCATTTAGATTATAAGTGTTATCTTCTTCTTCAATGATTATAAAGGTTTTTAAATTTAAAAAATTGTTTTAAAATGACATTCGATCACGAATTATAGTCGTAAAATACTGAGAAAAAATTATGAAACTTAATGATTTTTTCATTAATTATTATTTTTACGAAACTTTAAAACAGTGAGGTTATAATAACTTTTATTATTCGATTTATTTTGAATTCTATTGCAAAGCGGAAATTTTCTGACCTTCTGCTGATAGAATATGCCCAAAGCCCTGGAGCTGAATTTCATGACAGTTAAGTCCGCATTTCTACCGATTTATAATATTTCTCTTGAACCCTTTTAGTTTATAAGTTCCTAAATAAATAAACGTTATTTTTGAAGATCCATTTGTACATTTATAGAGCCGAAACGGTAATTATATGAAACAAACCCAATAGAAAAAAATCGCGAAGCTTGCTCCGAAAATCATTAAAAACACATTTTGTTCTGTACATGTTAATGCAACTTACGTCGAGAGATTTTTGCTTTATTTTAAACGAGTAATTTTTTATTTAATATTTTCACTCTTTTCGCTTAATTTTCACTCTTTTCGCTTAATCGTTTTTCAATAATATGCACGTAAAAATATACCAGTCCAAATGCCTCTAAAATTATATTCTTTTGAACATTAGGAAAATGCTAAAATTCAAGCAATTTCAAAAAGAATGGGAAGTTTGAAAAACATAATTTTTTTAAGTTAGCATTTTATTTCTAATATTAGGGCATATCACAAAATTACAATCCAAAAAATATTAATAAATACTAAATTCTAATATTTGTACAGAATGCGGTGCACGTAAATACGGGATTTCAAAACCCCCATGGAATAAAATCACAAGGGGACAAATCGGGAGAGCGGGTCGGCCACTCCAATCGCCTCTAATTGAGATGAGGCGCTCTGGAAACAAAACATGATCACAGGACATCCGTTCGAAAAGTAGGTCTCGACGGCAAACGCACGCTTCTCACTGTTCGACCAAACTGTGTCGGGACAAAACTAGTTTCACCTCTCGAACGAGATCATTAGCGCTCCGTTACGACATCAACCGACTGAATGGCGCGCATTTAAAAAAAGTGAGTTATGCTGCCGCATCCTGTATTTTAACTGAAATAGTTTTATTTCTAAAACATGACGGGCTCCGTGGTCCCGAGGCAAGACTCTCGACTCACAATCCGAAGGTCGCGGGTTCGAACCCGGCGTGCGCAAATAAATTTTATTTGATTAATTTGTGTTATTTCACAATTTATTCATTTAAAAATAATATATAGTATATTTGCGGCACGTTCTAGAGTGGAAGATACTATCAGTATCGCCCTGGTGTAAGACCACCATTCAGAATTGAAACGTTGCTTGAAATGGCTTTAGCCGTGTTTAGCGACCAGATCTGAATAGCCAGGTACTTCCCCACCTTCCTCTTCCCTATCTCCTTCCCCTCCCCACTCTTGTGCGGTATTAAAAGTAAAAAAAAAAAAAATAGCAATAAGCCCCAGTAATTTAAATAACTAGCTGGTTCCCGGTATGTGTGCAAGAGAGAATAATTTTTTTCTCCTTTCCCGGGCGTCCCCGTTCCCGTACCGCGTCCCCTTCCCCTCCGCGTTCCCCTTCCACCTTCACACCTTCTCATTCCCCTCTCCCGCTCCCCCGTCCCTCCCACCTGCGCTCCATGTATTCAGTCCCAGTGCATTCAGTTTTCAAACAGCTCGCATTACATTAAACCACCTATTAAATTTTTTTTTTTCAAAATTTAATTTTTCATGTATAACAAATATTTGTTACATTATAAGAACAATCAATCAAAAACCAAACATAGGTACCTGTTCAAGTGTAAGGCGAGTACTTCAAATAAATTCATTATTTTAAAGAGTTTCGAAAATTGAATATTGATTTAACAATCTTTGTTTTCAAAACGCCATTCTCAAATTTTGACAGTTTCGCAAGAGTTTTTGTAATTATTTATATATTTTCAGATGTTTTGTAAAATGGTTGTAATATTTCCGGGGTTTTAAGAAGATATTTTGAAAGTTACAAGCTTTTCCTAAGCTTAATACAGCAATACGTCGACTCATAACTCATGTAAATATAAATCCCCAAGCAAGCATATTTATTTAAGATTTTTATATGTACATATAAGAACCAACTGAGTGGGCAGAAGTAACTAACATTATGATCCCCGTTCTAACGACAAATTAGTTTGAATGTTCCAAGTCATTACAGCTCAGTACTAAAAAATAAAGTGTTTCGTTTTTATGACAAAGAAACGGTGAGTTATATTTATTATTTTTGGGAACAAACTGTCCGTAACATTTTTGTCCCCCTTTTCCCAGCATTTTTAATGAAAAATTAATAGAAAACTCTTCGTTAGAATATAAATTGGCTGATGTAATTCTATTTTAATTAAAAGTTGATTTTGTAGGGTTGAAATTTTGTAGAACATTAAGTTCTTATAACCTAAGTTCTTATGTCTTATTCTTATTAAGTTCTTATGTCTGATTGTAAATTAATAAAAGTAATTCACCTTTTCTTAATGTGCAAAATTGAAAATCGAATGCTTTTTTTTATTTTTATTTATTTACGTCGTCATTATCATCGATTGTATCGCCTTATATTTTTAATGAACCCTACATTACGTAACTAGTTGTGCACAGATTTCTTTCACGACATTAGTTGCAGTGCTGGTTTCAACACATATGCGTGCCACAAAATTAGAATCACGCTAGCTACGAACTACGGCACCACTAGTGGTATGCAACGAATTGCAAGTGTAAAAATGTGATGCAACTAGTGTC